>CM076576.1:134459661-134833374 GCA_034641835.2 Pinus albicaulis
CTTCAAGAGGTTATGCAAGGACATCCCGTATTGTTGAATCGAGCACCTACCTTACACAAATTGGGAATACAAGCGTTTCAACCTATTTTAGTAGAAGTACGTGCCATTCGTTTACATCCATCGGTTTGTGGAGGATTTAATGCAGACTTTGACAGAGATCAGATGGATGTCCATGTACCTTTATCTCTGGAAGCTAGAGCAGAAGCTCGTTTACTCATGTTTTCTGAGACAAATCTTTTGTCTCCAGCTATCGGGGATCCTATTTCTATACCAACTCAGGATATGCTTCTCGGGCTTTATATATCAACGGTCGAAAATAGTCAAGGTATTTACGGGAATAGGTACCATCCGTATCACTCGGAAAAGAAAAGCTTTTCTTGTAAGAAACCTTCCTTTTATAGTTATGATGATGTTCTCAGAGCTTACCGACAGAAACGAATTGACTTATACAGTCCCTTATGGCTCCGATGGGGGGAATTGGATTTACGTATCATTACCTCAGTAAACCAAGAAGCCCCTATCGAAGTTCAATACGAATCTTTGGGTACTTTCCACGAAATCCATGAACATTATCGAATAAGAAAAGGTAGAATGGGGGAAATCCTTAATATATACATTCGAACAACCGTTGGTCGTACTCGTTTCAATCGAGAAATGGAAGAAGCCATACAAGGGTTTGCCTGTTTTGAACACCCAAAGAAATCACTACCAGCTCTCAGGATCTAATGTTATTGATCTTATGATTTTTTCATTAGTGCAGATATAGAGATCGAGGAAGCCTTCGAATAATCGGCTTGAACCCATTGCTTAATCCTACTCATGAAAATATGGAGATTTTTACTTATGAAGAAACAAACTAGATCGCCCTTTGATAATTTTCCCTTTTATAATAAAGTGATGGATAAAAATTCCATTAAAAAGCTTATTAGCAGATTAATAGATCACTTCGGAATGACATATACATCACATATCTTGGATCAACTCAAAACTTTAGGTTTTAAACAAGCTACTGATACAGCTATTTCATTAGCAATTGATGATCTTTTAATAATGCCTTCCAAAGGATGGCTCGTCCAAGATGCGGAGCAACAAGGTTCTGTTTTGGAGAAACAAAATCATTATGGGAATTTACATGCAGTGGAAAAATTACATCAATCAATCGAGATATGGTATGCTACCAGTGAATATTTGAGAAAAGAAATGAATATGAATTTTAGCATGACTGATCCCTTAAATCCAGTACATGTGATGTCTTTCTCAGGAGCTAGGGGAAATACATCTCAGGTTCACCAATTAGTAGGTATGAGAGGATTAATGTCAGATCCTCAAGGACAAATCATCGATCTACCCATTCGAAGGAATTTACGCGAAGGGCTCTCTTTAACGGAATATATTATTTCCTGTTATGGGGCTCGTAAAGGAGTTGTGGATACTGCTGTACGAACAGCAGATGCTGGATACCTTACACGTAGACTTGTTGAAGTAGTTCAACAAATTGTAGTACGTAGAACAGATTGTGGCACTGTCCAAGGTATTTTCGTAAGTCCCATTCGAGGTCGAGAGAGGGACATAAATGAAGTTGTTGTACGAACACAAATACCGATTGGCCGTGTGCTAGCAGACGATGTATATATAAATAGGAGATGCATTGCCACGCGCAATCAGGATATTGGAGTTGGACTTGCCAATCAATTAAGAAACCTTCGACCACGACCAATATATATACGAACCCCCTTTACTTGCAAGAGTATATCTCGGATTTGTCAATTATGTTATGGTTGGAGTACTACTCATAGTCACTTGATTGAATTAGGAGAAGCAGTAGGTATTATTGCGGGCCAATCCATCGGGGAACCAGGAACTCAACTAACACTAAGGACTTTTCATACCGGGGGGGTATTTACTGGTGATATTGCAGAACATATACGAGCCCCTTTCAATGGAAAGATTGAATTCAATGATAATTTGGTTTATCCCACACGTACACGTAATGGACATCCTACTTATCTATGTTATAATAACTTATCCATTACTATTGATGGTCAGAATCAAGTACGGAACTTAACCATTCCACCACAAAGTTTTCTTTTGGTTCAGAATGATCAATATGTGGAATCGAAACAAATTATTGCTGAGGTTTGTGCTAGAACATCTTCCTTCAAGGAAAAAGTTCGCAAAAATATATATTCTGACTTAGAAGGAGAAATGCACTGGAGTACCAATGTGTGTCATGCACCTGAATATGTCCACGGTAATGTTCATTCTATACTCAGGACGGGTTATCTATGGATATTATCGGGAGGTATATACGGATCCGGTGTAGTACCCTTTCCATTTCATAAGTATCAGGATCAAGTAGATGTTCAACCTTTTTGTTGCCAAACATACCGATTCTTACGTGGATCAAGTGGAACATAGATCAGGTGACTCCAACTGCTATGGGAAGGAAGAACAAATCTTCAGTTATTCAGAAACTGAAACTGATCGGACCATATCCAACGAGCATCGAGACTCTATTTATGTCACCTTTTCTCCTAAGAATTACAATATGAAGGGGAAAAAGCAAATGAATCGATTCATCGTCTCGTTGCAGTGTGATAAAGAATGGGGAAAAAGAATAATACCTTGTCCTGATGCGATTCTTAGAATAACAAAAAGTGGTATTCTACAGATAAATTCCATTTTTGGATATTCTAACGTAGAACATGGAATACCGGATGGGCCGAATATGACAACACCCTTTTCCCTAGATTTATCGAGGGAAGGGGACAACTTGCAGATTCAAATTAGCAATTCCATTTTGTATGAAGATGGTGAATGAATCCAAGTAATGAGTGATCCAAGTAATGAGTGATACAAGTATTCCATTGGTTCGAACTTGTCTAGGATTTGATTGGGAACAAATAGATTCTATAGAATCTGAGGCTTATGTTTCTCTTATTTCAGTAAGAACAAATAAGATCGTTAACAATATGGTTCAAATTAGCTTGATGAAATACCCCCCTTTTTTCATGGGGAGAAGGGACAATAAAGCAAGTTCAAATTTGATGTTCCATAACAATTTGGACCACACTAATCTTTTCTCTTCCAATGGGGCTAGTCAATTAATTAGTAAGCATCAAGGGACTATTTGTTCATTATCGAATGGGGAAGAAGACAGTGGATCTTTTATGGTTCTATCACCATCCGACTGTTTTCGAATCGTTCTATTCAATGATTCTAAATGTTATGATACGGGAAATAAATCAAATAGAAAGGATCCTATGAGAAAAATCATTGAATTTTCAGGTCTATTGGGTCATTTACATAGTATAACCAGCCGTTTTCCATCCTCCCAGTTTATAACTGATAAAAAATTATTATCAAAGAAACATTCAATTTTCCACAATTATTTCATGGACGAAAATATGAGAATTTCTCCTTTCGATCCGTGCAGGAACATCATTTCCAATCTCTTGGGTCCAAATTGGTGCTCTTCCTCATCCGAATTCTGCAAAAAAACATTTCCAGTAGTTAGTATTGGACAATTGATTCCTGAAAGTGTATGGATATCCGAGGATGAACCACTCCCCGAATCTGGTCAAATCATAGCAGTTGATGAGGAATCTTTAGTCATTAGATCAACTAAACCCTATCTGGCTACTCGAAAAGCGACTGTTCATGGTCATTATGGAGAAATTCTTGACAAAGGAGATACATTGATAACATTGATATATGAAAGGTTAAAATCCAGTGATATAATTCAAGGTCTTCCTAAAGTTGAACAATTGTCGGAAGCCCGTTTGAATAATTCAATATCGATGAATCTGAAAGAAAGTTTTGAAAATTGGACCGGAGATATGACAAGATTTCTTGGAAGTCTTTGGGGGTTATTCATCCGCGCTAGGATAACTATGGAACAAAGTCAGATTCATTTAGTCAATCAGATTCAAAAAGTTTACCGATCCCAAGGGGTACGAATTGGTGATAAGCATATAGAGATTATCGTACGCCAAATGACATCGAAAGTATTAATTTCAGAAGATGGAACGGCTAATGTTTTTTCACCGGGGGAACTCATTGGATTATCACGAGCACAGAGAATGGATCGTGCTCTGGAAGAGACAATCTACTATCAAACAATGTTATTAGGAATAACAAGGGCATCTCTGAATACTCAAAGTTTTATATCCGAAGCGAGTTTCCAAGAAACTGCTCGGGTCTTAGCTAAAGCTGCTCTACAAGGTCGTATCGATTGGTTGAAAGGCTTGAAGGAAAATGTTATTCTCGGGGGGGTGATACCTGCCGGTACTGGGCAACATATTCACCGTTCAGGGAAACGGAACGGAATAGATCCAAGAATAGGGAATAGGAATCTATTTAGCAACAAAGTGAAGGATATTTTATTTCATCATGACAAAGTATCTTTTTTTTTCCGTTCAAGAAAATTATCACAATATATTAAAACAGCCATTAAAAGAGTCTTGAGAAAGAGATTTCTTTTTATGTTCATGAATATATCTTCTATAATAGGAAGAATAGAAAATATTCTATGAGTGACAACGTTTCTACCACGTACTAGACAGACAGGAAATCTTTAAGATGTAATCGATTCCGTTGGAATAATTAGATATTATGATACATTTTATTTCGCTATTTTGGGGAGGAAAGCGAACGAGAATGAGCAAAATATATTGGAACATTGATTTGGAAGAGATGATGGAAGCAAGAGTTCATTTAGGGCATAAAACTAGGAAATGGAACCCTAAGATGGCACCTTACATTTTTACAGAGCGTAAAGATACTCATATTATTAATCTGGCTAAAACCGCTCGTTCTTTATCAGAAGCTTGTGATTTGGTGTTTGATATAGCAGGTAGAGGAAAACAATTCCTGATAGTCGGTACGAAATATCAAGCAACTGATTTAGTAGCATCAGCTGCTACAGAAGCTCGATGTCATTATGTAAATAGAAAATGGCTTGGTGGTATGTTAACCAATTGGTCTACTACAGAGACGAGACTTCAGAAGTTCAAGGATTTAAAAAAAGAACAAGATACGGGACGATTCAATCAACTTCCAAAAAAAGAAGCAGCTATGCTCAAGAGACAATTAGACCAATTGCAGAAATATCTAGGTGGGATTAGATACATGAGGAGCTTACCCGATATTACGATAATTACCAATCAACGAGAAGAATCCATTGCTCTTGGGGAATGTAGAACTTTGGGTATTCCGACAATTTGCTTGGTTGATACAGATTGTGATCCAGATCTCGTGGATATCCCAATTCCAGCCAATTATGATGGTATAGCTTCAATCCAATTGATCCTGAACAGATTAACGTCAGCAATTTGCGAAGGAAGGGCATTAAGGTCATTATAGCTATATGAAGGGCTAATAGAAAGTGAATTAGTAATAAAAAGAAAATAGAAAAAAAAAAAGGGGGGGGGGGACGGCCCTGAGGATTTACTGAGTTGGCTGCTATTCCATCCAAAATATCGTAAGAGCCAATTTCATTTATTGGTTTGGTTGGCTGCTCAAAATTGAAAAATATTCTTAATGGAATAACCCTTTTATTATCTCGTGACATCAAAAATTCTTATGAGAGTGAAATAATTGAGGAATCTATCATTTATTTGATAAAAATAATTTATTTTCTTCTTTAAGTTCATCTTTACAAGGGGGTAATATGGATATCGTGCGATCTCCTATTAGCACACTGAATCATATCTACGATATATTCGGTGTGGAAGTGGGTCAACATTTTTATTGGAAAATAGGGGGGTTTCAAGTTCATGGAAAGGTACTTATAACTTCTTGGATTGTAATTGTTGTCTTATTAGGTTCAGCTACCATAGTTGTTCGAGATCCACAAACCATTCCTACCGGTGGTCAAAATTTTGTTGAATATATTCTCGAATTTTTTCGAGACTTGACCAGAACTCAAATTGGGGAGGAAGAATATGGTCCCTGGGTTCCCTTTATTGGAACTATGTTTCTATTTATCTTTGTTTCTAACTGGTCAGGTGCTCTTCTTCCTTGGGGAATTCTAAAATTACCTCAGGGGGAGTTAGTCGCACCTACAAATGATATTAATACTACGGTTGCTCTAGCTTTACTTACGTCAGTAGCATATTTCTATGCAGGTCTTGCAAAGAAGGGGTTAGGTTATTTTGGTAAATATATTCAACCAACCCCAATACTTTTACCAATTAACATCTTAGAAGATTTTACAAAACCTTTATCACTTAGTTTTCGACTTTTTGGAAATATATTAGCTGACGAATTGGTAGTTGTCGTTCTTGTTTCTCCGGTACCTTTAGTAGTTCCTATACCTGTAATGTTCCTGGGATTATTTACGAGCGGTATTCAAGCGCTGATCTTTGCAACTCTAGCTGCAGCTTATATAGGTGAATCCATGGAGGGTCATCATTAAATCACTGTCCAATCAGACAGAATAGTTTCTAAGTATCGTACCAACGCATGACTTGATATGTATGGTGGAAGCAAATCATATTTCTTAGTAAAAAGAGCTTGGTAACAAGATTTAAGATTGGTTAACTACTTCTGTCCATTAGATCTCCAGATAGAGTGGATCCAATTGGTCCATTTGTATAGAAATATGAAATAAAATAGGATCGAAAAGGTTCACTAATCGGAGTTGTTTGAGTAAAGAATGTACCCCGGCGTAGAACGATGAAATTTTTGTTCCCAGCAAGGGGAGGATTTTTTTTGAGCGTGTTTACTTTGTATATAGTTCGTTTCATATATTAATCCATTTATATTGATTAAAAAAGCCTTTTAGATTATATGGATTAATATATCATCTGTAGATGTTATATATAATGACTTATAGGCTTTTACGCAGTCTATTCTCTCTCCGTAATTCATATGTTCAATAAAATGGAATCTTTATTTTTGAATATTTTTCAGATGAAATATTTTCATAAGGGATAATAGGTTTCCTTATTCATTGATATTATCACTTTGATACCATCAAGAAATATTTTGGGTTCTTAGTTGTTCGGAAGAAATCATTCCATAATTTTACCATTGGTGAACACTCAATAAATGAAACTTTTGTATTATACACTATTTCCTGATCTTAGTAAGAGGAGATTACCATGGATCCCTTAATTTCTGCTGCTTCTGTTATTGCTGCTGGATTATCTGTAGGGCTTGCTTCCATTGGCCCTGGCGTTGGCCAGGGCACTACTGCGGGCCAGGCTGTAGAAGGTATTGCGAGACAACCAGAAGCAGAAGGTAAAATACGAGGTACCTTACTGCTAAGTTTAGCTTTTATGGAATATTTAACAATTTATGGACTAGTTGTGGCCCTAGCGCTTCTATTTGTGAATCCCTTTGTTTAATCCTGATTAAAAAAAAAAAAAAAAAAAAAAACATCCCTACACCTCGTCATTACATTAGTATTTCTCCAAGAATTTCCTTGTTCAGCTGCGGGAGAGGATGATCTGAATAATTAGAAAATTAATTCTTCTTCCTACTTCGGTCGGAAAGATTCATGACGTGTGTGACAGGGAAGGGAAGGGAATGGATAGGGCAAGCAAATTCATTTTATCCTTTTCTTTTTATCCTTATCAAAAACCTGGGACTAAGTATCCAAAATATTCTTATCCATAACTAGATAGGATCAAAAAAGAAAAGAACAAAATGATGTAGAACATATCCTTATCTATGAGGGGCGAGCATATGAAAAATGTAATTGATCCTTTCATTTCCTTGAGTTATTGGCCTTCTGCTGGGGGTTTCGGATCAAATACCAACATTTTAGAAACAAATATAATAAATCCAAGTGTGGTACTTAGTGTACTGATCTATTTTGGAAAGGGAGTGTGTGCGAGTTGTATATTCGAATAATATGGCTGGGCCCAACCAGCTGCACTTTGGAGATAGAAAAGTGCATGATCTCAACGAATTACTTCCGAATGGGGAATAGTGAAGAACTATAGCATTTCGTAATTGATTGGGAAATGAACTCTTAGTTTATACCAACCAATGAGGGAGGACCACTAGAATGGTTAAAGCTGAACTGTTTGAAGTCTAAGCACAACTAACTGGGTATTCTTTCCACCGCTGTGTCAAGATGAGATGGATTCAAAGGCATAGTCGGAGATTGATCCGATATAAAACATTCATATCAATGGAATAATTTCATCTATTTACTGAAAAATAGTCCCAATCTCCCATCCAATTTTAGTTCCAATGCTAAACTGACAACCTAAACAGAAAGGAAATTATTCGATAGAACAAAAATAAGGAGGCACAAATTAATTAATTGAATGGAACGATTCAAATTTTATGGGGGAAGAATAGGAGAGAAAAGGGGAAACGAAAACAAAAACAAATTTATTGATAATTGCAAATCCCTTTTGCTGGAAGAGCCCTTGGAGATCTCGGTCTTTTATAAATTGATTCTAATCTTTCGTAAACGGAACGGAAAGGGCAGGCTTGGTGTGAAGGGGGAACGTATATGTTCCTTGGGAATAAAAAAAAACTGAGCAGGAGAGCCAAATGAATCGAAAGATTTGTGTTCGGTTTGGGAAGAGATTATGAATTCGTGAAATTTGTGAATAGATAATCTACTTTCATTAAGTAATCTATTAGATAACCGTAAACAGAAAATATTGAATACTATTCGGAATTCGGAAGAACTATGTAAAGGAGCTATCGATCATCTTGAGAAAGCTCGGGCTCGCTTAAGGGAAGTGGAAATGATAGGGGACGAAATCCGGGTAAATGGAGACTCCCAAGTAGAACGAGAGAAAGAGGATCTCATCAATGCTGCTTCTGAGAATTTGGAACAATTAGAGGATCCCAAGAATGAAACGATTTACTCCGAACAGCAAAGAGCAATTGACCAGATCCGACAACAAGTTTCTCGCCAAGCTTTACGAAGAGCTATAGGAACTTTGAATAGTCGTTTTAAAATTGAGTTGCATTTACGTACGATCAATCAAAATATTGGCCTGTTTAGAACCATGATGAACACACCAGATTAGTTGTTAGTTGTTATAGGCCCTATTTCTCAACAGATAATTAATAAGTGCTAATGGGAAATCTTCAAATCGACGAAATTAGTAGTATTATACCGAAACAGATCAAACAATATAACGACGCAGTAGGAGTTGGTAATCTTGGCACCGTACTTCAAGTAGGAGATGGCATTGCTCGTATTCATGGTCTTTATGAAGTAATGGCAGGGGAATTAGTGGAATTTGGAGATGGTATAGTAGGCATTGCCCTAAATTTGGGATCGGATAATGTTGGAGCTGTATTAATGGGCGATGGCTTGATGATACAAGAAGGTAGTTCCGTGAGAGCAACAGGAAAAATTGCTCAGATACCAGTAAGTGATGCGTATTTGGGTCGTGTTGTAAATGCTCTAGCCCAACCCATTGATGGTAAGGGTAAAATTTCAGCTTCCGAATTTCGACTGATTCAATCTCCCGCTCCAGGTATTATATCAAGACGTTCCGTATATGAACCCCTTCAAACGGGGCTTATTTCTATTGATTCTATGATTCCTATAGGACGTGGTCAGTGAGAATTAATTATTGGGGACAGACATACCGGCAAGACAACAGTAGCTACAGATACTATTCTTAATCAAAAGAGTCAAAATGTAATCTGTGTCTATGTAGCAATTGGTCAAAGAGCTTCTTCCATGGCTCAGGTAGTTAATACATTTCAAGAACACGACGCAATGGAATATACCATTGTGGTAGCGGAAACTGCGGATTCTCCCGCTACATTACAATATCTCGCTCCTTATACAGGGGCAGCTTTGGCTGAATACTTCATGTATAAGAAACAACATACATCAATCATTTATGATGATCTCTCCAAACAGGCACAAGCTTATCGACAAATGTCTCTTCTATTAAGAAGACCACTTGGCCGAGAAGCTTATCTGGGAGATGTTTTCTATTTGCATTCCCGTCTCTTGGAAAGAGTAGCTAAATTAAGTTCCCAGTTAGGTGAGGGGAGTTTTACTGCTCTACCAATAGTTGAGACTCAAGCTGGAGATGTTTCAGCTTATATTCCCACTAATGCAATTTCCATTACCGATGGACAAATATTTTTATCGGCCGATATATTCAATGTCGGGATCTGACCTGGTATTAATGTGGGTCTTTCCGTATCTAGAGTAGGATCTGCGGCTCAGATAAAATCTATGAAAAAGGTAGCTGGAAAGTTGAAATTAGAGTTAGCTCAATTTGCAGAGTTGGAAGCCTTTGCACAATTTGCTTCCGATCTTGATAAAGCTACTCAAGATCAATTGGCAAGGGGTCAACGATTACGTGAGTTGCTCAAACAATCTCAATCGGCTCCTTTGAAAGTAGAAGAACAAATAGCTACTATTTATACCGGAACAAATGGATACCCGGATATATTAGAAATAGCACAGGTGAGAAATTTTCTCGTTCGGTTACGCGAGTATTTGATAAAGAATAAACCTCAGTTCGGAGAAATTATATGTTCTACTGGTACATTTACAGAAGAAGCGAAAGCCCTTTTGGAAGAGGCTCTTAAGGAACATACTGAACTTTTTTTACTTCAAGAAAAAAATGAATATTTGATAATTTGGTGGGATTATTCAGAACAGGAAAAAGAGCTGAATAATTTGTTCCAATACATTGCACAACAATTTAGAACAATTGAAGAGTATTACGTCCAATAGGATTTGAACCTATACCAAAGGTTTAGAAGACCTCTGTCCTATCCATTAGACGATGGACGCTCTTTCTATCTTCCCTTTTTTTATTTTAACTCCTTTTGGCATACATTGTCCCGATCTACCTTTTTATTCACAATGAGGTTATAGGATAGGAAAAGAATGGAATCTATTTCACATTGCAACGGCAAATTGATTTTGAGTGAATCGTGAAATTATGTTATATACTTAATCACTTTATATCTACCTATTCTATCTATATAGATAGATATAGAACAGGTAGATATCTGTTAGCGGGTAGCGGGAATCGAACCCGCATCGTTAGCTTGGAAGGCTAGGGGTTATAGTCGACATTGATTATTCAATGCCTCTAATTCAGAACCAAACATGAGAATTTCATGTCATTCAGCTCCTTCATGGGGGATAGAGAGCGGTATGAGGGAAAAAGCGGAATATTTATATCAAATCTTTGTGAAAGGAAATTTCAATTCTTTTCTTTCTCCTCTTTTCTTTTCGAATAAAACCCTAATTTCTTATCGTACCCATGGAATCTATGTCAGTTTCTTCTCTTTTCTACTCTTCTCTTTTTTTAGTGAAGGGCCCAAAATCGTAAAATACTTACCACTTTCTAGATGATCCCGATAGAAAGAGAAATTTTAAAAGTTTCAAATAATCACAAATCTTTCTAGTTACTTCGTTCCCTATTTCTACTGATTCTGATCCCTAGGAGAACAAATTCCACCGAGCTCGAACGAAATGCTGATAACCCAAGTAAACCAAAGTCATCGTTCTATAGCTATTCCGCTTCAACCTGGGGTCCTTCCATCCATAAGTTGAAGGTTTAGTCACGATGAAAAAATATCTTTGGATCCCCATAGATCTGGAATTTATCTAACCTTTCAAACATTCTGTGTCGCTATCTTGAAACCAAAAATGTGTTTCTCTTTCATCATTTCAGACCCAGATTACGAGAAGGTATGCTATTCCTAGGCATTCATAGGGAAGGGTTTGAGCCTATCTGGAAATAGAGCTTTAGATGGATCTTTGATCCATGTAAAAGATCCTTCAACTATTTGAGTTGATAATGTAACGAATCACACTTTTACCACTAAACTATACCCGCAACGATCCGATTGTAACATACAGATCGATCTTTTGTCCAACCAATAGGAAGATGAGGAGTTATCAATCAACCTCTATTGAAAGTTTCTATCAATCATTACCTCGTTTTCATAATTACATGAATCTCCGGAGATGGAGATTCATGTAATTATAGATTACCTTTGCGAATTGCTGATAAAACAATAACTAAAGGGCCCAATACAACCATCAGAGTCAGAACAGTGAGTTGCGCAATAACTTCTAGATCCATTTGGTTTTCTTTCACCCTCCATCGATTGGATGTATGAATAAAATGTTGTCGGTATCAATCATTTTTCTTCTATTTTGTCTTCTTCGGACTCCTACCCATTTGTGTAGGTTCGATCAGGAACCTATTATGGCCTTGAGCAACTAATATCTTTACAATAATCTAATATCTTTAGATAGAGAACCCTTCAATATCTAGATAATAAAATTTTATACTGGAGAGGGATAAATGGACTAATCCATCTAACGCATTTATTCAAACTGATTTGGGAGGGAATGAAGAGATGATAATAGAGGTTCAATTTTTGATAGTTTTTTTCTTGCCTTTACAGCAAGTATTCTAGCTCTCAAATTAGGTCAAGCACTGTATGAATAATTTTTCTGACCTGCTTGGCCTGGCCGATGGCCAGGCCAAGCAGGGCAGAAAAAAGAGAGGAAAAGAAATAACTATTTTGAACGAAATGAGCAATACGATTGACTAGATTGTTCTTTATCCAACTGAATAATTGCAATATTCATTATATTGCCGATACAATCCGTACATACTATGATATACACCTTTACTCCACAATAAAAATAAAAATAATAATTTTTAAAACTTAAAAAATTTGGTTAAAGTAATAAAAAATATTATATAGAAAAAAATTTAATAGATTTAAAAAGTTATGACATATTCTAATTATAGTTGAAATGACATTTTTTACCACGTTTTTTCTGGTTAATTTTAACCAAAATCTGGTAAAGATTTTTAAAAATTTGAGTTTAAGTTGCTTAATGTGTAAAACGCCACTGCTCTAAAAAATTTTCAAAGTGTTGAATCTATTTATAAATTCAAAAATATATTTTAAGCAACACAAATTCACATTCTTACTTGAAATTATATTACTAAATAATAATAAAAACATTATTTCATCTATAAATTTAACTAAACCAAAATTTATTAATAAATATATATAAATTAATTAAAAATTTCAAAACTTCAAAAAACTCGATCACTAATACTTTGACTATTACTACTTGTGATTAACATTCCTTTCCTATGCCCTAAATTTTATTCACATAGACATCTAAATATATTTCTGCACATCTATCTAAACAGTGTATTCCTTATACACCTTCATTTAAAAAATATTCACATCGGAAAAATATCCTTCTTCTATATCAGAGTTTTATAAATGATATATCTTTTAAGAAAAAACTAGTATATACCATTCATTTGATATATATTAAATTAATTCTCCTATGCATAGAATGGATTATTAATTTTTTTTAGGTATATATTATTTTATTTTTTCCATATATCATTTTTTTAATATAAGGTACTTATTTAAAAAATCCCATATTTCTTAATCGACATAAATATTAATGTGATATGGAAAATAACTTTTGTTGGATTTTTATTTTCAAAATGGGTTGTGTATAAGGTTATAAATGTGGTTAAATTATTATTATTTTTTTGGAATTTGATGATTTTTTTTCTTTAAAATCTAATTATAAAAATGTTTGAATTGTTTTTTGAAAGTGGAAATGGATTCAATATCATTAAAAATTTTGAAGACACCCAAAATCATAAAATTTGATAGCTTTAACTCAAATTTCCCAAAATCATCTTGAATGTGTTCTTATGTTTTAATCCATCACCTTTAACTTGTGGACTATTTTGCTTGTTAGTTTCCCTAATGTCTTTTCAACTCATGTGTTCCTTTCAAGATGTATACTATTACAGACTTTTGAAGGGCACACTTCCTTCCCCCTTTACTATTAGAACTGCTCATGCATCATATTGAATTTCCATAGGGTCACACACCTGCTTTAACCAAAGACATCGTACACAACTCTATGCGTTTTGAAATCCAAGACATATCATTAAACACCCCACTACTGGGATTCCTACTCCAAACGGTGTGATGTCTAGTTGAGACTTTATATGGGGGAGATCCCCTGAATGTTGGCGAATCCAACACCATCAACACATTATCATATAGAGAGGGTAACAAATAAAGGAGAACTATTCCCTTATGGCTTCAATCCCATGTTGATTCCTTTGAAGTCTTTTTAATGGAGGAGAGCATAGACACAAATTTTGTGGATCATGTGAATGTGAAGAGTAGCAATTAGAACCCTCTAAAAATCACAATGGCAGGGATGGTGCAACCTTCCATTGGGGGAGAGAAATAACTTAACTGGAGATCTAATCAATAGAGGACTTGAAACAAAGTCATTGAAGTCTCATGATGGATCTCCATGACTAGGTTGATAAGGATCACCCTTTTAGCAATCTACTCGTTGTCTCCACCAATGACTTGGATTTAGCCAAGACAACTCTACCACCGTCGATTACATTTGGTCGAGAGAACTTTGCCTCAACTTTTAATTGTTACAAGGGAGTGTGATATGCTTAGAGATTGGGAAAATTTATTTTCCAGAGTCTTGTTAAATAAAGAAAAGTAGCTCAGATGATTGCTTGAACAGGGGAACCATGATTTCTACTTTTTGAAGCAAGGTGCTAAGAGTACAAAGGCATATATTCAGCACACAACATGCTCAACTCCATTCAAGTCAATAACTGATTTGGCTCTATGGGATCATTGATTGGCATTTGAAATTAATTTCTAACTCTTTGTTCCTTACTTTTATTTATTTTTTAAATGGTACCTACTCTTTGGAGGGAGATGTGTCGACTTTTTTATTTTGGTATGTTTGTGAGTTTGCAAACAATAAGGGAACAGGTATCAGATTTTTATCCAATTTGCTGGTTAATATATTGGTTATGAATTTTTTTAATTGATTCAATTGACATAGTTTTTCAGTGGAACAATAAAAATGGAAATTGGTTTAAGGTTATAGTTTTTGGGTAGAAATATTGATATAAACAGTACGGTTCACCAATAAGAATTTATGATATGGCATTTCACATTAACTTAATTTGTGAATTTTTTCGTTTGATTCAATTCACACAAATTTTTAATAGAACAATAAAGATGGAAAAAGATTTGCCAATTTCAAATTTTCTAAAAATGATTTGTCTTCATTTTATAGTATAAAATTCATTTAACTTAAAAATAACCAAAATTGTATAGAGATTATATGTAAAATCATTAGAAATTTGAATATTTTTATAGATTTATCACTACACATTTTACAATTTACATATTAAAGACTAGTAAGATTAGCCAAAAATTTAAACCTTTAAAATTAATTTCAATAGTTAAAATTTTTCATGATTAATTTTCATCCTATTATTTGTTAATTTAATTATTTTTATATTTATTATAATTTAATTAACATAATCACAAATTTTAGTTATGAAAAACATAATTGAATTCTGATGAGTAGTGATAATGAAGTCATTTTCATTTATTTTAATAAAATCATAAATTGTCTCATTCTCATTCAATTTAAATGAATGAGATTTCACAATTCGTCTTTATGAAGTTCAAAATTCCTAGATTGAACAATAAAAATAATATCACCAATGTGTATGGTTCCATTTCCAAAAAAAAAATTAACTGATAAAAATGTTGCAGAGCACAAATTTGGTTGATAGGAAAAATATGTAAATTGAATGGGATGAGGAATCAGGCAATTCATTAAAGAGTTTAAACTTTTAGATATAAAATCACCAAATGGTAACTACACTTCGAACCGCAACAGAAAAAGAAATACACGCTTTTCATATCGAAATCATTGGTTGTCAAAGGCATATAGATGAAAGAACAAACTTTAACTATGGTTCAACTAGTCGCACATATGACTTCCATGAAATGGTTAGCAAAAAATGACCGGAATCAACTAAAAGAAATGCATCAAGGGGACGTAATGACCCTGAATCTTTTGAATTCTTGATTCTTAGAAATCAAGCTTTGGATTCGTACTTGGGTAACTTCATCATTTAAATTTCTGATGATTAGAATTGTTTGTGCATGAAGAGGAAGTTATAATATTAATGTTTTACATAACATAAATCCAGTTAATACAAATTCAATTCTCAATATACATAATGTAAATAAATAAATCAGACTTTAGCAACATTAATGAAATTTGGTTGTTATCTTTTGATAACCCTAAATCTAAAGGTGTTGTTTTTGAAAGAGGTCGGAAATTGATGTCATTGAAATTAAGTTGGTAATATAAATTTATAAATTGAAATTAAAATAAAAAATTTTAAAATTTCAAAAATGATTGTTAGAAAAATAAAAATTATTATATAAAAAACAATTTAATAAATTTAAAAAATTATGGCTTAGTTTAATTTATAAATGAAATGATTTTTTTTATTATGTTTTTTTTTAGTTAATTTTAATTAAAATTTAGTAGAGATTTTTAAAAATTTGAGTTGAAGTGGTTTAACTGTCCAAAGTTTTTTAGAGTGTTGAAGCTATTTATGCATTCAAAAATGTATTTTAAGCATAAAAAATTCACACAAAAATTCACATTCTTAATTGAAATTATATTGTTAAATTCCAGTAAAAAAACTATTTCATGTATAAATTAGATTAAGCCAAAATTTATTAATAAATGTACATGAATCAATTAAAAACTTCAAAACTTTAACTATGACCATAACCTTAGAAAACTCAATGACTAATTCTTTGACGATTACTATTTATGATTAACATTCTTTTCCTCTATTTTTAAAATATTTTGGTTGACTTTTAACTCTTTCACGTGATCAACAAACCTAATTTCCTTCAAATTGAAACTACCCAACATAAAATATAATCATATAATCTGCTATTTTATTTATATAAATAAATAAATACCAAATTTAAAATAAATAAATTATTTTCTTATACCCTAAAACACAATAACAATGATTTTGTCAATACTCTATTATAATTTTAAAATTATAAATAATTATTAAAAAAAACATAAACATCTAAATATATTCCGCATCTGAACAGTATATTATTATACACCTTTATTTAAAAAATATTCACATCGGAAAAAATATCCTTCTCTACATCATAATTTTATAAATAATATATCCTTTAAGAAAACCTAGTATATACCTTTCATTTGATATATATATTAAATTAACTCTCCTATGAATAGAATGAATGGATTATTACTTTTTGTTAGGTATATATTACTTTAATCTTTCCATATATTAATTTTTTAATATATTTATTTAAAAAATCCCATATTTCGTTATCGACATATTTATGGAAAAAAAAACTTTTGATGAATTTTTATTTTCGAAATATGTAATTTATCCAGGTTATAAATTTGGAATAGAAAGTTTTTTCTTTTAGAATTTATTGATTTTTTTATTTTTTATTTTTAAATTTAATAGTAAAAGTGTTTGAATTGTTTTTTAAAGTGAAAATGGATTTAATATCATCAAAACTCTGGAAACATCTAAAATTTTAAAATTTTACAATTTTAACCCAAATCTACCAAATTTTAACAAATAAAAATCACCATAAATTTCCTTTATTTTCCAAACAAATTTATACACTCGCTAGAATACTCTTCTTCTCAATAAAAACTAACATATATTTTGATCGACATTTGCTCGGGAAAGTGTGTCTCTCTTCGTACATTTCAAAAATATGCATCACTTTGTCCTATTCAAAGGAAACTACAATGGGATATTCATGCCCATTAAACCCACACTAGCAGGAACCAGTGCCAGAAACTAGCAGGAACTAGTGCAGAAACAACTAGGAATAAATGCAAATTCATTGGTTATCCGCGTAGCCAGAAACCAGCAGGAACCAGTGCAGAAACAACTAGGAAAAAAAGTAAATTCCTTGCCAGTGCAGAAACAACTATGAAAAAAAGCAAATTCATTGGTTATCCGTGTAACCAGAAACCAGCAGGAACCAGTGCAGAACCAGTGCAGAAACAACTAAGAGAAAAAGCAAATTCATTGGTTATCCGCATAACAAGAAACCAGCAGGAACCAGTGCAGAAAGTTGAAACAACTAGGAAAAATAACAAATTCGTTGGTTATCCGCATAACCAATCCCTGGACACGCAATCAACTAACCAGGAAACAATTAGGAAAGAAGAAAACTAATTGACCGGATCCGTGTGACCAACACACGTTCCACGACAGAACGAAACAACCAGGCAGAGATAAAGGGAATATTTACTGTCAGGAGAATCGGAGCGTGTACGCCACGCACCACCATTCGAAAGACGCAGAAATTCGTTTGTTCGGTTTTCAATTTCCTTATAAATATGCATCCTCCCAGTCTGCAAAACATCCCAAAAGGCAGAACAGTGCCCTTCCGGTCTGCAAAACATCCCAAAAGGCAGAACAGTGACCGCCGTGATAAACTCTCAAGGCCGATAAAGTCCATATTGAAGCTCAGAACAACTAGATATTTTTACCAGAAAATTAGACTATAACTAGATATTTTCGCAAGAAAGCTAGATGTCGAGGGAAAAACACATGAAGTCAATCTCTTTGCTTAATAAGGCTTCCTTTTCTACTCTGCATTGGAGCCTGGAGGAGACCGCATCCTGTTACAGGATGGATAAATTAAATTGCAATCAGTTATGCTGCAGATTAGATGAGCTGCTCGCAGTCATTATTCAAACAGTTAGGCTGCTCTGTCCACCCAATATACAAAATCCCCAAAATGAGCCAAATCCCATCTACGAGAAGTCCGTCAGTATCGTCAATAGAGGCGGCCAATTGGTGAAAATGTGTGAGAAAACTGGCCCTCCTAATATTTTCCAGAAGCTCAGATATGCTTCGGAAATCCACCATCTGGAAAAGAAGATCCGTGACTTCGTTCAGTACCAAATGCCTGCCCAATTATCGCTTGAGTTGAAGAATCTCATATCGGAGTTCAAGAGTCTTCGCCATCTATACGAGTTGGAGGCAGCGGATGTGAGAAACGTGAGCGAAACAATCGTTCCCAAGCTCACCAATGATGCCGACGAGAATGCCATGATGCTACAAAAAATCGGTCCAGATGGTATGTTTGATGGAGCTTTTGACGAAGCTTCTACTTCTAATTGTAATGGCTCAGGGAACTCTGATTTCGTAGTAGGGTTGGAGAAAAATATTGTTAATTTGAAGAGGATTCTGCTCCAGAGTGAAGTGTCCCTGGTTGGGGTACAAGGTATGGGGGGTGTTGGCAAAACAACTATGGCATTGTCCCTCTGCAATGATAAAGAAATTAAAGGTAATTGGGGTTTCTATTTATTCAAACCATTCTCACCTCCTCAGAGGCAATGTTTTTGCACTTCATTAACTTATTTCTGTTCAGATTATGGAATTTCCGTCCTAAGTATCAGTTCTTTATGTCTGGCAGGTGCTTTTCAAAACAATATCGTTTTCATCACGGTCTCACATTCCCCAAACCTGAAGGGGATTTTAGAGACCATGTGGGAGAATATTGTTCGGACGAAGAAACCTGAATTTCAGAATGTTGATGATGCACGTAGACAGCTGCAGCAGCAGCTGCTGAGGCAAGCCCACCGAACTCTTGTGGTGTTGGATGATGTCTGGTCTAACGAAAATTTGGAAAAACTGTTGTTTGAAGGTGAAGGGTATAAGACCCTAGTGACAACCCGAGATCGTTCTATCATCCGCAGCACAATCTCTACCAGGCTTTATGAATTGCCATTGCTGGATGATACTGATGCTCTGCCCCTTTTCTGCTTTTGGGCTTTTGGACAAAAAACAATTCCAAGTAATGCCGACGAGCAGCTAGTCAATCAGGTATGTTTCTTACAGTATTGAAATGCTATTTATATGTAATTATTATTGCACTAAGTTTGATTGAGTGTAGTGGCTGCGATATAGTGTTCCTCTGAATGTCACTAATTACAAGAAATTACTATAGCGGCATATCTTGATATTCCTATAGTTCGACATAATTCCACATTAATACTTACTTTAATGTTAACAATGGTATCAGCATTCCATTAAAAGAGATTCTATGCATATACTAAATTGTGCATTCATCCTCATATGCAATCAATCAAAAACCTGTGAATGAAATTTAAACTTCTTAGTTAAGATATTCACGCTTTCAACAACAATTTATTTTAAAGTGTGTAATTGGTTTTCCACCTATCGAAATTTCACTTAGCACTTGTTGATGTATGAATCACAGGTGCAAGCGGAATGTAAAGGCCTACCACTAGCTCTGAAGGTGATTGGAAGCTCTTTGCATGGTCGGCCTCACCCAGCGTGGGAGAATACCAAGAACAAGCTTTTAAATGGGGAATCAATATCAGATTATAACAAAGAAGGGCTTCTTAGATGCTTGGAGACCAGTATTGATGTCCTGGATGAGGAAGCACTGGAGTGTTTCCTAGACTTGGGGTCATTTCCAGAGGATAGAAAAATCCCAGTGGATGCATTGTTGGACATTTGGGTTTATGTTCGAAAGATTAAGCGGCATGATGCTTTTCTCATCTTGTTAGAACTTGCAAGCAGGAATCTGTTGAATTTAACAAGCAATCTCAGGTAAGCGCCTTCTTTTCTACTTGATGTGTGCTCAAGCTCTTTTAATTTTGGCTTCCTCTGTCTTATACATTGTGTTGTCATGGTAATTGGATGTAGTAGGAGCCAAACGGTCAATTATGGAAGTGCCTCTGAGCTGTACTGTTCTCAACATGATGTAATGCGAGACTTGGCCCTATATTTGGCATCCCGTCGCAGTATAGTTCGTAGGAAGAGGTTGCTTATGGCTAAAAAGGAGGACAGTTTGCCAGCAAAATGGGAGCTGTTCAAGGATCAAGTGTTTGATGCTCAAATTGTTTCCATTCACACAGGTGGGTGATTTTAACAGCTTTGCTTGAACCATGCATGCTTATTTGTTTCAAAACATTGGAGTCAAATGAATTGTATTAGGAATTTCTTCTTCTTTTGTCAGTTTCTTGTGTTTCATGCTATAACCAAGAAGTTTAACTACCAAAGGATAGACATACTGTCATGGATCTGAACTAGAAACAGAAAACCATGCCAAAGAAAGTTTTATGGGACTCTTCATCACCGAATGGCTATTTCAAGTTTTTTATCTGAAACTGCACTATCACCTCACCAAATCCTTTTAAAATTTTTCCTAATTATTTTACCTTAGAATTCATATATACCCAGAATTAGATATAAGCTAGTAATAATGTACCTGGGAAACTTTTCTTCTCTAGTTTTCTCTTAAGACAAAACGCTCAATTTTGCTACTTGGGAGTGCTAAGCAATCAACTTCAGAGATAAACTATTTATTTTTGTGGAACAGTCTCTATATTCACCATCTTCGTTCGCTTCCATTATTGAGTCGATTCTCAAGATTTTCTATGCAAGTCACATGTGAATCTTATCCTACACCAAATAGGTTAACGCTATGTGATCTGAATCAAAAGATAATGTAATGATATCTAGGTGTTGGCTATTGATATCGAAAGATATTAGAAAAAATATGTAATGATTTCATAGTGGGTGCGATAAACTATAATGTTCTAATTGAACTCTGCATTTGTGGTTTACCTATGCAGGTGCAATGAAAGACGATCAGTGGTGTGACATGAATTTTCCTCAAGCAGAGGCCTTGGTTTTACTCTTTTCTGCAAGCAAATACATTCTTCCATCTCTTTTGGCTTCTATGAGAAAACTGAAAGTCCTCATAGTATTCAATTATGGGTCCAAGAGAGCTACAGTGAACGGTCTAGAAGCCTTATCTTCACTTACTCAGCTTAAGACTATTCACTTGGAGAAGTTGAATGTGCCCACACTTCAAGAGAACAGTAAAGTCTTTCAAAACCTAGAGAAGCTATCTTTGAGCTTATGTGAAGGTCTTGGAAATATGTCCAGGTTCAACGGCTCCCAGTCGAGCCTAAAGCTTCCAATAATGCTAGATTTTAACCTGGACCACTGCTGTGATTTAGAGGAGTTGCCTCCTGGTATATGTGACAGGTCTTCAGTTGAGAAGTGGTCTATCACTAGCTGTCACCTTCTTCAAAGGTTGCCTGATGACTTGGGGAAGCTCGGCTCTTTAAGAATGTTAAGGTTATCTGCATGTATAGGTCTGAAAGAGCTTCCAGCATCTATTGGAAAACTTGGGAATCTGGAATATCTGGACATTTCGCTATGCGAGTGCCTAAAAGAGCTTCCCGAGGAAATAGGACAACTAAAGAAACTCGAGGTTCTTGACATGAGAGAGTGTTCTCGTTTGAGGAAGCTGCCTAAGTCAGTCGAAGGGATGACATGTCTAAAGCATGTTATCTGTGATGAGAACATTGGACAGCAATGGATGCGTGTCAAGAGCTCTGCCATCAAGTCGCTTACAGTTGAAGTTGTAGACGAACACTTCAGCCTGGATTGGCTGGATGCTTGATATCCTACCTAGACAGCAAGTGATTGAGTCAAATGGCAAGAGATGAAGAGGACATTCTACCAAGAAAGCTAGGAGTTAAATCATAAACTGTAAGAAATCAAGATGAACTTCTGATATTTGAAGTCGAAGCCAATTAACAATCCAGTGTAGTAGGTCAAATACAACTATACAAGGGACCAAGTTCCAAGAGACCAAATGGCAGTGTCTTTAATTTGCTTCACTTCAAAACACTGGTCGCACTACTATCCAGTTCGGCCGGTCACATATTGGAGCTAAAATCATTTTCTGCTTTAAGTTAAAAATACTGAAGCTAATGCAGCCCTGTTACAATATGCACCAATAACAACAGGCAACAGGGCTGCCAAAACTGAACTCAAACAGAGCACATAGCTAACAATGGGAAGCACACACAACCTAAAAATCCATTCATACACATGGGAAAATTTCAGAATTGCAGAACCAACACTTCATTTAAATTAAACTTTTAGATACAGGAAATCTTAAAGATATGTCTCAATGGGCTTAAACCACCACTGAAAATAATTATGAATTTCTTCCGATTATAAAGAGGAATGTCTGCTGATCTCAGTGTCAACCAGGGTTACAATGACTCAAGGAGAAGACAAAACGATAATTGATTTTAACCGGGGTTTTTTCAGTTTTACCATTGCGGAGTTCTTCCCTACAGCCTTGCCTTTCTTTCTTTGTTTCTCTATTATTGTCTTCTCTGGCCTTTCCTCCTCCTTGTTCTTTTCTCTCCTTCACTCTTGTGTTTATACATTTTTTTCATAAAGGGATGTTGTTAACAGTAAATAACCCAACTCAATAGCAAGGATTTCTCTTATTTGTTGCCCATTAGACTTCACACTTTTTGTAATAGAGAATTCATCTGGATTCTAGCTCAACCATGGTTACTCAACTAATGTAAAATTGGTTATGAAATGTAAAATGTTGATGTATATGCATAATGCATTCTCATCTCACCTATTCTAGTTAGAAGCAGATTTTAATTAATATTTCTAACATAAAAAATTAATTAAAAAATATAAATGTAAACAGAAAATAAGGACAAATATTAGATCGTCATTCACAACATCACATTATTAATATTTCTATAACATAAAATTAATTAAAAAATATAAATGTAAACAGAAAATAAGAACAAAAATATTAGATTTTCATTCACAACATCACATTTTCTATGAATTAACAAAAACAATTGTATTTATTTAGAAAAAGACATTAATTTAACAATACATTCTTATAGTAATATCAATAAACAACATAGACAGATTCACCTATTCTAATTAGAAGCTGATTTTAATTAATATTTCTAGAATATAAAATTAATTAAAAAATATAAATGTAAACAAAAAATAAAGACAGAACTATTAGATTGGCATTCACAACATCACATTTGTTATGAGCTAACAAAAACAATTGTATTCATTTTAAAAAAGACATTAATTTAACAATACATTTTTATAGTAATATCAATAACAACATAGGTGTGAAAAGACTTCTCTCAGACATATACAATATCGAAGATTATTGGGGTGTACCGTTTCGCTGCTTGTTATGCCATCATACTGGCCACTTATTAGAGAGATGTCCACATCGATTCCATGGTGTGTGTGCTCAAACAAGTGTGGATGACCTGGTACCTTCGGTTTGTGGTAATACTTGCTCCGATACATGCTCCAGATCTAAGAAAGGTAATCCTTCTTCCGTTGGTGAACAATTTATGGGTTGTGGTAAATTTTCCTCATCTCTGCTGATCTCAAATTTCATGTATCATAACATCTATTCGGATCCTTGCACATATGATACTCTACTACCTGACTCTACTCCACCTCGCCCCCGATTCGAACCCTCTGGTTATGGTTGAGACCACAACTCCCCATCCCTCCTCTGTAATGTGCCCTTTGAATATTTGTCTTCCTGGTATCTCCGCTCTCCGGCCCGATCTTCATTTGTCTGTAACACCGCTTCCTTCCTCCCCCCCTCACCTAATTCTAATCCTCCCATTTCTCTGCATAATTCATTCGATAGCGATCTGGGATTTTTATTGCTTTACCTAATGATGAATCTCTCCGCTCTCACAATCCATGAGGGTAAATCCCGAGCCATATCTTTGGTCATCACTCCCGAGTATGCTCGTAATATCACTGTACGACGCCATGGGGGAAGGGAATTTTCCATTTTTGGGGTAGATCCTCCAAATAAAACCTATTCTCGGACTCTGCCAGTCTCTTTGACATTCCTGTACTCGATATCTCTTCTACGGGGGCCCTTAGAGCATATTCACCCCCTAAGGTTGGGAAATGACCTCTATCTTGTCTTTGAATTTGCGCAGGTTGGGGAACACTGTGAAGATGTTGTATGTTCAACACTTTGTCCTCTTTGTTCAAACTTCCATTGTCCTCATTCAAGAAACCATGGTTGACGCAATTCGTTCCCTTGCATATTTTTGCTTGGTATGTCCTAGCTGGTATATGGTGGCGACTGACTTGATTGGTCTCTTCAAAGGTTTTGTGGCTCTCTAGGACCCTCACTAGGCCAACCTAAAAGCCCATTGTGTTCTTAATGGAATTCTACTCTCTAATCATATTAGGGAATTTCGAAAAAGATTCATATCTGGAATCTGTATGCCCCTTACGAGGGAAGACTCTGTTTTTGGGATCAAGTAGACATCTCAGACATTCTTAAAATTGGCTCAATGATTATTTCTGGCGACTTTAATGTTGTTTTATCCAAGAATGAAAGTTGGGGTACAAAGTGCCATTTCGACACACTCTCTGATCACCTCATTGCACTATTTGATAATAACTATCTAGTGGATGTACGCCCTTCTCCCATCGCTCCTACATGGCACAATGGAAGGAGTGGTAAGGAATATATCGAAAAAAGAATGGATCGCTTTATGGTCCACCAAAATCTATTTGAGATTATGGGGAACCTAAGAACTTCTGTTAAGAAAGTGTATATTTCAGATCATCGCCTTATTGTTCTACAATGATGCATGGAACATGTGAAAAGAGGAGTCCCTTTAAAGTTCAATCACACAAGGCTAGATGACACGAATTTTCATGAATTGGTTTGAAAAATCTAGAAATCAATCCCATTTCACGAGGAGGAATCTTCCATGTAGCACATAACAGTGAAATTATAGGCACTTGAGAGCCATGTTTGTGTATAGTGTTTAGTCAATTTAACATCTTAAATTGCTAACATAAATTATCAATCGGGGTTAGTACACTGATGAAGTGTGGTGCACTGTATGTGCTTAGTTAACCTTCTTCTTACTGTGTTGTTTGTATTTTATGTTGTTTTGGAAGGTTTTTGTTCTTTGATGTCTAAGAATGTTTAATCTAAAATTATGAAAAGATTTAAATGAATCTAATGAATCTTAAGAAGGAAGAAAAGGAAGTGTTCCTAAGTTAATTTAATCTACATAAAAATAAATCAAATATTGTTGGCTAGTTAGAATCTAATCTAGAAAACAGAGCATCTATCTATCTTATCATTAGTCCTATTCCATGGATCTAATTCTTAAAACTGAGATTGAAATTACAGTGCTTGTCTTAAGTAAAAGCAGAAAATGTGAATAACTAATGTACTTCTAGTTACTCCAGCATTCAATTATGAAGTATGACCTTATTGTAGAAATTTGAATAATAGATGAGTTATTCATCGAGATTATCCTGATTACACACTATTTGAGCTTCACGCATAATACATAATCTCTTCTACCATTGATCATCAATTTGCGGAATTAGAAGCAGTCGCATGCGCACATTAAAACATAATCAAGCACACATATAACACAGTATGTAATGGGGAAAGCTTACAACTGAAAACCCACAACTATCTGTATATTATAATGATAGAGAACATGTAACAATACATAGCACAAACTCCTCACAAGCTCTCAGCACTATCTCCAATTGTTACACACTAACTAGCTCAAATATGAACAAGTCACAAGTTCAAATCTCCTCCACCTGTTAGCCTGCCTCTACTGCGCAATCCAAGATGGTTAATTGTGAGATCCAAGTTCAAATCCCACTGGCTTGTACTGCACAATTCTCATTGGAAATCTCAATCAATGTGTGTGCAAATCTCATGCACAACTATAGTCACAACTGATAGTAGACTCACCCTTTCACCTACCTCTAACACTGGTCTCCACTGAACTGTCCATGCACTGCAGTCAACTGATGTATTCTTTAGTTGATTTATAAGTTAATAATTAGTGAATTAATTAATAATTAATTCACACCACTCATCACTAGTGTATTTATCAGTTAGACTAAATACAACTAGTTCAACTAAGTTAAACCGAACACAACTCCATTAACTGTCTCATCAACTCCACCAAACTCTGCCACATGAGTTCTAACTGAAGTCAACCATGCAATAGCTCAACTAACCCTTAGGAAAAGTGTATTTCCTTATGTCAGCTGCATGTGCCACATCCAAGCATCAAACCGAAGTGCTCCAAGAGGATAAGATAATGTTTATAGTCTAAATATTATTAAGGGTTAATAATATTTGACTGTTCTATTTTTAGCCTAGCAGTCTAAAAATAGAAACCGCCCAATGTCTAAAAATAGAGGTCCATCTATTTTTACCAACTCGACCAATCATCCATAAATAGCATCCTGCAACTCGTAGACCATGATCCATATGTCTAAAAATAGACATAGTCTAAAAATAGACTTTGCGCCAAAAATAGCCTGCGGGCCCACTTAGTGAAGGCGACTTCTTTTCACTAAGCTCCATCATCTTGTTGCACTCTCAACACTCCCTCTCAACAAGATATGGATTATCTGCAACCCCTATCCTGCCTCTATGGTATTCGAATTTTCTCCTGGTGAGCGCCTTCATCAAGATATCAGCATCCTAATCCTCCGTGGAAATGTATGAAAGTAACATGATCCTCCACTGCACACAATCTCTGATATGATGGTACCTGATGTCGATGTGTTTGGATCTATCATGAAATACTGGATTAGCCGAGAGTTTAATGCAACTCTGGTTATCACAATAAATCACAGTAGGCTCCAAGTGTGACCCGAACAACCCAACCAGGATCTTCCTCATCCATATGGCCTCGCATGCAGCCAAGCTTGCTGCCATATACTCAGCCTCTGCTGAACTGAGTGCCACGGATCTCTGCTTCCTGCTGTACCAAGAAACTGTTGTCGACTCGATACTGAAGATCCCTCCAGATGTGCTCTTTCTGTCCGTTGGGCTCCCTGCCCAATCTGCATCTGTGAAGCCACATAGCTTCACCTCATCCTCATGTCTGTACCACAAGCCATATCCCGATGTGCCAGAAACCTGCGAGATAACCACCGATTTTCTCATGCTTTCATGCCTTCCGAAAAACGGTTGGCTTAACACGCTTGTGAAAGGCGGTTAACGGCATAACGCCATATCGGGTCGTGTATTGACCGGATACATAGCGACCCCACAGCGCGGTAAACGGTGGCATCCCTACCTCCGTTGAGTAGCATCCTCCTTCCTCCTTCTCCGGAGAGGGTATCAACGAGCTTGCGGCCATGCATGTTGAGAACTCTCCGAGTATCTCCGGAGCATACTTACCCGAGAAACAAACGAGTCCATCATTGCACGCAGAATTTCCAATCCCGGGAAATAATGAAGGAGGCCCAAGTCCTTCATCTCAAACTCCTTTGCAAGATCAGCCTTGCATGAGTGTATCAACAGCTCATCACCTGTCAAAATAAAATCATCTACATAAAGTAAAATTATCAACAACTTACCCTCCACCACAATCTGGTATAGGTTAGGATTCGCCTCACTCTTGGAGAATCCCAAGTCGGGGTAGAAACAAACGTACATCGTGTGCAAAGCCTGGGGTGCTTGTTTCAACCCATACAGTGCTCTCTTGAGCCTGCACACATGAAACTCGCTGCTAAAGATCTCGAAACCTTCAGGTTACTCTATGTACACCTCCTCCTCAATGACTCCATTGAGGAACGCAATCTTCACATCCATCTGATGAATGTGCCACCCCATTAGCGCTGAGAGAGCAAGAATCGTCCGTATGGAAGAATACCTTGCGAGAGGTGCAAAGGTCTCCTCATAATCGATCCTCTATTTGCGAAAGCCTCGACGACAAATATTGCCTTGCTCCTCCTCGTCGACCACACTTCCTTTTTGTAGATCCATCTCGAACCCACCACGATTTCCCTTAGGCCCGCGGGACAATCTCCCATGCACTGTTTCTAACAATCGAATCATACTCTTCCACCATGGCATCTACCCATGCGGGGTCCTCCACAGCTTCCTCGAAAGAGGATGGCTCTGTCACGACACATTTGCTCACAAGAGCCATGTATCCAGTGTACCGATCCGGTGATTGTCTCTATCTGCGCTATGCTGTAGGTGGTCCTACAACCTTTTCTGCATCTTGAGCTAGTCGCTCAGCTTCTGTAGTGCGCTTCCGCCCTCTGATGGTTGGTGCTGCATGAGTGGTATCTTCCACTCCATGAACCTCATCTTGTGGCTAATCCACATCCTGAAGCTCATCCTTAGGAACTAATAGCTCCTCATCTGCATGCAAGTGTGTCTCCCTCTCAAGCGAACACTTCATGGCTTTCTCCTCCTAAAATTTGATATCTCTGTTTATCATCAGCCTCACACTGTCTGGAAAATACACACGATAGTTGTGGGGCGTATCAGTGTACCCCACAAATATCCCAACCTCTGCGGTCGGCTCTAGCTTCTTCCTGGCATCCTTCGTCACATGAATGTAAACAGGTGAACCAAAAATCCTCAATTGGGAAATATCAGGCCTCTTACCAGAAAACGCCTCCTCGGGTGTACTCATGCCAAGTATCCTGTGAGGACAACGGTTCTGCACATATACTGCAGTATTGCATGCCTCCGCCCACAAGTGAATGGGTAGGCCTTGATCATGCAACATCGCCCGTGTAGCACCCACGATCGTTCTGTTCTTCTGCTCAGCAACCCCGTTCTGCTGTGGGTTATGAGGTGCTATGAGCTCTCTTCGAATTCCTTCTGCGCTGCAAAAGTCCTTGAATTCGCTAGAGATGAATTCACCACCATTGTCGCTCCTAAGAGCCTTCACCTGCTTCCCCGATTCTTTCTCCACCAGCGCCTTGAACTCACAGAACTTTGAGTATGTCTCGCTCTTCTTCTACATGAAGAAGATCCAGCACTTCCGAGAATAATCATCAACAAAGATCACATAGTACCTGTGCTTTGTTGTCGAAGCTACTGAGAAAGGTCCACACACGTCTGTGTGAATTCTCTCAAGGATCATCGTG
The DNA here is from genome assembly GCA_034641835.2 of Pinus albicaulis. Classification (NCBI taxonomy): domain Eukaryota; kingdom Viridiplantae; phylum Streptophyta; class Pinopsida; order Pinales; family Pinaceae; genus Pinus; species Pinus albicaulis. The sequence continues at coordinate 134,489,331 of CM076576.1, forward strand.
GCACGACTATCCTTCTTGTGAAAGGTGGCTTTCACAAATTTTCCCAAGGTACATCCCTTGCACTGATCTGACTGTGCAAGAGTACCCTTAGGAAGCCCAGTAGAAATCTGCTGCAGTATCTTCAAAGCTCCATGGTGAAGGTGGCCCAATCTCTGGTACCACAGCTTGCCATCATCCTGGCTCACCACTCCTTCTGCCTTGCATGCCATTGCTGCGCAGCCATCTACCTGTAATTGATAAAGGTTCTTGACTCGAACCCCTATCTTCCGGGTCTCCGGGTCTCACCAGTTGCCTTACTGCGCAGGAAAGCCTTTCCCTCGCTAAAGACAACATCATATCCCTTGTCTTCTAACATCGCCACAGAGATAAGATTCTTCTTCAATCCCGGAACATGCATCACTTCCTTCAATACGAAGGGTTTACCAGACTCCCTCTCAAAGGAAATGGTACCGATACCGGTCGCACTGTATCTACCATCATCGCCCATCTCGATGTGCACTCCAAGATCTTTCTCATCCATATCAGAAAACAAATCTCGATCTCCTGTCATGTGAAAAGACGCACCACTATCCAAGAACCAAACTGAACCCATCACACTTGATACCAAGCATGCGATCAGTGAAAAATCCAGCTCAAACTGTGAGGCTAAGGCCTCTCCCACTACAGATCCAACAACCTGCTTATTTTTCTTCTTCTGAGGACAATTTGTGGCATAATGTCTGTGCTAGTGACAATGAAAGCACTTCACCTTGGACATGTCCTGCTTCTTGCCTTTTGCACCGGATTGAGAAGATTTCTTGCTCTTCCCTTTCTTTTCTTTGGCATCCAAAGCGCAATTTTCTTCATCAGATGCCTTTGATGAAGATCTGTCCCTGGTATTCTGCCTTATCTCCTCTTGCACAAGATCCGACCAAAGTCGCTCCCATCCTGGAAATTTCTCCTGACCATTGACAGAGTCCTGATAGGAATGCCAACTCTTCGGAAGCCCAAGGAGAGCCAAGCTCACCAAGTCCTCATCATCTACAATCACCCCCACACTTCCCAGCTCATCCCTGCATTGGGTGAACTTCGTGAGGTACTTGGGCATACTGTCGCCTTTCTCCATCTTTATGTTTCTGAGTTTATCCTTGAGCGCCAACTTCCTCTGGTCGCTCTTGCTTTGGAATAAATCTGTCAATGCTTTCCACATCAAGTATGGAGAAGCTTTTCCATGCAGGCTTGACACTATGTGATCCTTCACGCCCTCCAACAGAATCCTTCGACATTTTGTTGTCTTCTTTTGTCAAGCCTCAACTTGAGCAGCATCAGTAGGCTTTGGGACTTCAGAATCTATGAACTCCTTCAACCCGTTTTCATCTAACACCGCCTCCATCCTGTCCTTCCATGCAATATAATTCGAGCTGCCCTCAAGGGCATACTCCAATCGCAATCCGTTGAAAGACATTTTGACTTCGACACTAAGAAAACACTGTTGCAAATTCGAATTCCACCAGCTCAAAACTCAACCGCTTCTAATCTAAAAATTGTGAGAACAAAGTATTTCTAGCATAGAGATCGACTGTAGGGGCATTTACTGGATTTTTCACCTTTCAAAGAAAGGATGAATCCAGAGGCTACCTGGCCCTCTTACAGACTCTGTCTACCGAAATAAAATGTAATCACTGTAATAGATTTGATGATCAACTTTCGCTCCGATACCATGTAGAAATTTGAATAATAGATGAGTTATTGACCGAGATTATCTTGATTACACACTATTTGAGCTTCATGCATAATACATAATCTCTTCTACCATTGATCATCAATTTGTGGAATTAGAAGCAGTCGCATGTGCACATTAAAATATAATCAAGCACACATATAACACAGTATGTAATGGGGAAAGCTTATGTTGGGAAAAATACTGAGAGGGGGGGGTGAATCAGTATTTACTGCATAATCAAAACTTTTTACTTTTTCATTCCTTAAAACCCATACGCTACTTTCCTTCAGTAAAATAGCGTATATACGCGGATCCCCTTTATGAAACTAGCGTATACACAGAGATCTAGATCTGTCGTTAAATCTTTACTTATATTATTCCATCATTCATTCATCAGATGTTCAATAAACAGTAAATAGGTGCAGTAAGAACAGAATAAACCATCACACAAAGCATCACACATGAACACCAGGATTTTTAGGTGGAAACCCAAATCGAGAGAAAACCACCGCTGCAGTTGCTTAGCCTTCAATATTTTATTATAGAGAAAACATCTTACAACATATGTGCCGGCGCAGACTTGACCAGCACGCAGGCACCCACCTGCGCTCGTTTACCAGCCTCTCCTGGAAGGGAGCTCCGACCCCCTGACTCGTTTACCAGCCTCTCCTGGAAGGGAGCTACGACCCCCCGATCTCGTTTACCAGCCTCACCTGGAAGGGAGCTACGACCCCCCGACTGAAGGCTACAACCCTCAGCACCACCTTGGACCACGTTTCATCAATTTTCACACTGGATCCAACAACTTCAATAGAACAACACTTGCAGGCCACATTTCATCATATTTTCAAACTGGACCATTTCCATACTTTTAAGCACAAACATACATCACCAACAGATACTTATCAACACAGATCAGATAGCAGAAACACAGCAGAACAAATCAGATATTTCATACCCTTTGCTTCAGCAAATCCTAGTTTGCATACGCACTTTCACTTCACTGATGTCGCGTATATACGCGCTTCCGTCCACACAAATTAGCGTATACCTCTGTATGTATTTCATTGCGCATACGCGCTTTATCTTCAGCGAAGCCGCGTATATACGCGCTTCCTCTTCGGCGAAGTAGCGTATAGATCTTCAACCATCATAGAGCAGCATACTTCTTCAGATCAAACATTCAGTTCAGATTTAACCCTTTACTTCAGACAGATGTTCGCCTCATCACAGATCTAATCACTCCATAAACAGATCTAGCAAATACAGATACATTTCAGATCTAGGTATCCCGCTTCATCATTTCTTCATAGGTGCATCATAGATTCAGATCTATCATCAAACCTTTACCCTTTCCATACAGATCTACTTCAAAGAGAAGTATTCATTCAAGCTCAGACATCTTGCACCCTCACTCATGATTTGCACAATGAATTTCTACTCCTTATATAGGTTTATCCTTTTTCAATACCATGGGTTAAAGCAATACCATGATCCTTCAATACCACGGGCCAAAGCAATACCATGAGCCTTCAATACCATGAGCCAAATCAATACCATGAGTCTTCAATACCACGGGCCCCTGGATTTGCACTTTTTGAGCGCTTTTGCCCATACGCGACTTGGAACGTTCTTTTCCGCGTGCATACGCGACTTTCCTTAGACAGATCCGCGTATTCATAGAGACATACTCTTTTCATCATATTTTGAGCACATTCTGAATTCCTTTCTTCATTGCCTTCTGTACATACTGTAGATACATCATATTTTCTTCATCAGGAACATATTCTCTCAAGCACAACTTCATCAAGTAAGTTGTCATCATCTTCATCAAGTGGGTTTCCTGTCAAGGACAACTCTTATCATCATATCACATCAGATTTACATCATTTACCAAGTCCATCAAGTCAAGAATAACGTCATCAGGTGGATTGCCATCAAGGACAACACATGTCAACAGTCGTATGTCTTCATCTTCATTCAGTGGGTTGCCATCAAGGACAACACTTCTGCATCATATTTCCAACAGCTTACAGCTGAAAACCCCCAACTATCTGTATATTATAATGATAGAGAACATGTAACAATACATAGCACAAACTCCTCACAAGCTCTCAACACTATCTCCAATTGTTACACACTAACTAGCTCAAATATGAACAAGTCACAAGTTCAAATCTCCTCCACCTGTTAGCCTGCCTCTACTGCGCAATCCAAGATGGTTAATTGTGAGATTCAAGTTCAAATCCCATTGGCTTTTACTGCACAATTCTTATTGGCAATCTCAATCAATGTGTGTGCAAATCTCATGCACAACTATAGTCACAACTGATAGTAGACTCACCCTTTCACCCACCTCTAACACTGGTCTCCACTGAACTGTCCATGCACTGCAGTCAACTGATGTATTCTTTAGTTGATTTATGAGTTAATAGTTAGTGAATTAATTAATAATTAATTCACACCACTCATCACTAGTGTATTTATCAGTTAGACTAAATACAGCTATTTCAACTAAGTTAAACCAAACACAACTCCATCAACTGTCTCATCAACTCCACCAAACTCTGCCACATGAGTTCTAACTGAAGTCAACCATGCAATAGGCCAACTAAACCCTAGGAATAGCGTAATTCCTTCTGTCAGCTACATGTGCCACATCCGTAGCTCGAACTGAAGTGCTCCAAGAGGATAAGATAATGTTTATAGTCCAAATATTATTAAGAGCTAATAATATTCGACTGATCTATTTTTAGACTGCGCCTAAAAAAATGATTTACCAAATATGTCTAAAAATAGAGGTCCATCTATTTTTACCAACTTGACCAACCATCCACAAATAGCATCCTGCAACTCATAGACCATGATCCATATGTCTAAAAATAGACTTTGCGCCAAAAATAGCCTGCGGGCCCACTTAGTGAAGACGACTTCTTTTCACTAAGCTCCATCATCTTGTTGCATTCTCAACACTTCTTGAGATGATGTGTAAGCAATTATCTATACTTTAACTTCTTATGTCATAGAAAAGTAAGCAAAGTGTGCAAAGGAAAAAATCTAATGTATATTTAGCTACTCCAACATTCAATTATGAATTGTTACCTTTTTGAGATGGTGTTAAGTAACCAATTATACCTAATGATCTAGAAAAGCAAGTAAATTATGCAGAAGGTAATTCATTAATTGCATTCATTAAACATTCAATCATTCAGTCTTGAAATATAACTAAATCAATCTCCTTGGAATGACCTTTAGGAATATAAGTGATACAACTAAGTGAGGGTCTGAAAGCAAAATGTGAAAGCATGTAAAACTAACTATAATTGATTTTCCCCAACATTCAATGTAAAGTATTACCCTCTTGAGATGTTGTATAAGAAATCAATCATACCTTAGTTTCTAAGTTCCTAGAAAGAAAATAAAAACTGTGCAGATGAAAACTCAATAACTGTGTGAATTAGACATTCAATCATTTATTTTAGAAACATCTTCTTGAAATGACCTTTGAGAACATTAGTTGACACAATTAATTGATAATTCTAATCTAAGAAAATAAATGACAGTTAAATAAGAAAAATTGGATAATTGTGAATTCTTATTGTTTCAAACTAATTCAATTGGAAAATGGCAGATCCTCTTTCTTGAGATGATTTGACAATCATAATATTACACAGTAATTGTAAATTTAATCTAAGAAAGAAAATAAATCTTAATCTATGAAAGCAAATAAATCCTAATCTATGAAAGCAAACAAATCTCACACATTGTAGATGGCCAATCCAAAAGCATGATGATGGAAAGTTCAGAAGCTCTAAATGCAAGCCCTCTTCTTTATTCAGAACAAGAGCATTTCTCCAACTTTTCACATGATTTGATAGGAGAAAGCTTCTCCTGTTTATACAAAAATATGAGAAGTTATCTCATTAATGAGATTCCATGAATCTCCCCCTATATCTCTAGAGTTACAATCAAAATATGAAATGATAAGACACATGTCTTCTTAGAGTTTCAATACAAATAGAAAATGAGACACATATCCTCATGATTCCATGATCTTCTCCACTCAAATTCGAATTTGGTTTTGGGAGGCCACATAAAGGTTTTTTAGAAGCTTCCTTTTGACCTACACATGGCAACAATCTCATCCCACTTGTTATGTATAAGCATATGCACATTATTTTCTAATTTTTAACCACAAATTCACTTAAAATCACTAAGAATTAATAAAGTTTGGAAAAACATAAATGTAAACCAATAGTGGTAATGGTAAGGTAAATGTAATGAAATGGAGGTGGAGTGAAGGTGATACTATGGAAATATATGTGGAAATGTAATGGAAGTGAATGAAAATTTCAAGGCCCAACATACCCCCCAACTCAAGCTATTGCATGTCCTCATGCAATCTATTACATTAATTATTTTTTATCCTTGAGCTTTGGCTTAACTTTGCGTGATATCATTTGATTCTTGATACTTCTGCAAAGTGTTTTACTTGAATTGCAATATGGTTGGTTCTTGTGTGACAACCATGATTGTGTTTGTATCCAATTATCTTTTAAGTACTTTTGAAAAGCCATTGTATGCTCATAATAATGATGTAATAGTTAATATCTTTTGGAAGTATGTGGGTTTATGAATGTGATATGAACATGGAAAAATATGAATATGAATGTATTTTCCTCCCAACTGATGGTATTGGCAATTTTATGAAATGATGAAGATAAATGTTTTTTCCAAAAATTATCATTCTATATTTTCAAGGAATTCTATGGTAAAAAGTTAGAAAATGATGTGCCTTAACTTACCCTTTGAAAATGGATGGGTTGCATGTGTGGTGGCCGCAAAATTCTGATCATAATCTTTTTCAAGTGGTTGTGCAAGTTATGGAGAAAAGAGTAAAGATGTGTTTTTATTGCTTCTACTAAAACTATTGAATTTGTTGCGGAATGGTGTTGATTTTGTTGCTGTCATTTGATTCCGCAATTGTCATTTGATTCTGCAGCTGCCATCTGATTCTGCAACTGTCATCTGATTCCGCAGCTGTCATTTGATTATGCAGCTGCTATCTGATTCCTCAACTGTTATTTGATTCTGCCGTTGTCATTTGGTTCTGCAACTGTCATCTGATTCCGTAGTTGCTATCTAATTCCGCAGCTACATATTTTCTTCATTTGCTCCAAAATGCTAAAAATGATAGTCTTAATGTCTTCAAAACTCATTGGCACAATTCTTGCTATGTGAATAGATGTTCTAATGTCGAACATAGCAGGAAATTGTCGACTTAGTGGCCATTAATGGATGCCACTAGTCAACATGAGAACTCCCACCATTGATGACAATGAGAGTCATGGTGCCCAAACACATCTTGCTAGGTACAAATAGTTTTGTTGTTGTCGAGTACCTAGAAGATCTGATGAACAAGGGACATTAATGTATTCCCATTGTTCATCGGCAAGAAGACTTGCCATTAAGGCATGCAAGTCTCAAGGTGTTTTTGCAAGGAATTTAGACTCAAAGGACTATGGACTCAATAATTTGCATTGAAGAAAGGTTTATTTGCGAAATGAAAAGGATAGGAGAGGGAAAATGGAAATGAAAGATGAAAATGGAAAATGACAATGGGCAATAAGCATGTAAGTGAGCTTCTTGCTTTTATTTGTGGAGTAGACAACAAGTAATGGAAAGTGTATGTGAATGAAGGGAAATGAACAACTGACTCTTGCTGGGAAAATAATTGTGGCTTTCTTTGAAGTTCTTGGTTGGATTAAAAAAAAGAGAGGAAAGGTAATGGTTTTGATGGATATGGACATGGACTTGTTCTTATGTTTCTCATGAAATTGGTCCTTTGAAGACCAATTGTGCGCTCAATTAGTTTTCTTCAATGCTCATTTGATAATCCCAAACCTGCAAAAAAAACTTGGCACTAAAACATAAAACGTGAATGTGTTGAAAAAGAAGTGACCAATTCCTTTCCGTTACATACGTAAAAGAGTTAATGCCAAATGAAACAAATTTTTAAGGAAAATTGAAAGCATTATATTCAGACCAATTCATGATCACGATAACAAGTCTATTTTTAAGAGACCACCATGAAAAATAAATCAACTACCTGTTGTCGAAAGACTTCATGCACTTTGCTCAGTAAAACGATTGGCATCACAAAAATTTGATGTGTCTTATAAGTTAAAACTTCATTGAAAAATACACAGCAACAATATTAATGCCAAATGTTTAGAAATCATCTAAATAAGTTTCTAATTGTTCTGCAAGCCATTATTAAAAATAAATTATTAATAAAGAAAACGATTTTTTTTTGAGTGATTTTTTTATTTTTAAAATTTTCTTTATTAAAAAGAAATTATTAATAAAGATGAAAAAGAAATTATTATTTTTTTAATTAATTTTTATTTATTTATTAATTTTGGTTGTCGGTTACTTTGACAACCAACTACTCTCCATGATGAGGACACAAATATTCATCCAAAAAGTGATTCTCAGTAATAACTGGAAGGTGAAAAATGGACATTTAAAATCAAAATATAAAGCTGTCTAGAATTCAAATTCCTTTGGCCCAAATATTTTAAAGCATTCTTAGTAAGATCAGATTGGGTGAAACACATAAGACTGGAAGGTGAAAGAAATGTACATCTAAATCAAAACAAGATGGGTCTTCATATCAATCCATCGTTAAAAAAAATGTTATTCAATACACCCAAAAAAAAACTTCAACGCATAGTTGTACTCCCGTCATTGCACAGTAAGGTTGTCATATTAACCAAATTCACATCAGGTTCATTGCATCTTGCTTGACACCACCAGTGCATAGTCATGATTTCAATCATTTTTTCGACTAATATGACCTCAATTAGAAACGACTCAAACTCTAAAACAACGCATGCAGTAGGGACAAGCAATTTCAATGAATGCTTGACACATAGACAGGAAAAACTATGCAGATCAAGAAGAATTTGATTTGAATTCTTCTACCTAGAATGTGCCGTAATTCTCTCAACTGATTTCCAACAATTAAATTCACAAACCGTTTTTGTTTTCTTCACGCAGACTGCAAATCAAGGCTTCAATGAACCCATAAATTCTCCCAATCGGTTGTGAAATCTACAAAACCGTTTTTAATTTATCTAATTGCCCCTATTCTAAGAATAACCCACATCTCATTTTTTTCTAATTTTCATTGGTTTGCTCAGAAACTGCATTTTAAAACTGATGTGTTTAGACTGCTATGTTTCTGTGAAGCTCCGGCAACAAAAATCAATTGTTGTTGTTTGATTTGAAATAATTTGCTGATAGATTTGAACACAAACAACAGAGGTGAATTAGATGAGTTCTGGCTAGTGTGCTTGTTGAGAGAAAACTCGTTAGCAATTTCAAAGGCGGTGCAGGAGTCCAACAGTGGAGAAACATCACACATCTCCATGAATCGAGCTTTAATTTTGCTTCTGTTGATTTTACTACTACTTCTTGAACTTGAAGAGTCGGATCCGCTTCATAAACATAAGAAGCAATGATAGGTTCGAGTTTAGGGTCCTATAAATATAGGATTCATAATTTGGAATTGACTTATGATAATCTTGTAAATATGTACATACTTTGCTTTTTGCAAGTTTTTTTCCCATATTTAAAAAATAAAAATCAAAAATAAAAAAGAGGGTAAAAGTCCTAAAAGAAAAATCAAAGGACTTAGAAAAAATTATATACCCCAAAAGGAAAAAGATGAATAAAACATGAAAGTGTGCAAGTCTAAATGCCACTAATTTTTACTTTTTGCAGCTGATTATGGCAGAGTGTCAATAAATTCCATAATCCATGATGAGTTGAACTGCTTAATCTTGACTTTTCATGTTTCAATTTACTTGTTTTAGATAGAGAATAAAGAGTTGTCAGATAGTTTAATCTTGACAATTCAGTAGATAGGTATAGAGTAAAAAGGAACCCAACAGTTTAATCTGGGTCCTTGGATGAAATAAGGTAGAATTAGATAGTTTTACTGCTTTCCAAAAAAATAAAATGTTCAAGGTTGCTAGCTCAAATGCACCTGCACAAATGGAAGAAAAAATGTTAGATTAAAGATTGGGTAGGTAGAAGAAGGTGGGAAAATCATTGTAAATATCTTTCACCAGGCTACAATAACTAATTTCCCCTTCCCTATAGCTATTTGACATTCTAAACTTTCAGTCAAAGAGGCTCAGAGCATTTCTCTGACTTCTGTTCGGACCGAATCCAAGGCTCAATGACTGGCTAGTTGAAAATATTAAATTTCTATGTTAATCCCAAAATTTACATCATCTGCCATTCATGCATTCATCACCATGCAATTTCATAAGTAAAGAGTCCATTTTTACTTAATGATACATAAAGCCACCATTTGATTAACTGCCTACATCTCATAAAGCATAAAAACCCTCAAAAATACATTATATCCTAAGTAAAGGTGGTGAAATTATAAAATGATAAGCTTTGCTTTAAGTTTTCACTTACTTAGTCATCTAGTGTATTTTTGTGTTTTTCATTTTCCCCTTTGTCATATTAATCTCTAACTTATTTATTAATTCCCTATATAAATGACCCTTTCCTATTAATATAACTTCTTTTTTGACTAAAATATCCCCTAAAAACCCACTATTATAAACTTTAGCCAAAGTTTATTATCCCACATGTTTTAAATAAACACCCACAATTAAACCCCTTTGGTTAAAATTAACATTACTCAAATATCCCGCCCCCCTATAGTTATTAAGCCTATTTTGGTTTAAATAACTATATAATAAAAATATGAAGGAAAGTTTTCGGAACACAATATATCATTGAATAAATAAAACCTTTCTGATGTTTCTTATGTTGTTTTAAACCAAGGTTTAAATGTATAAACCCTTTTTGATATATTCCACATCCCTTTCATTCTCTCGGCGCCTCCGCATTCACCCATAGTCGCCCAATCAACCATATCCTTTCTAATCTAACGGTCATGAAACAACATAATATCCAGCCCCCAGGCCCCACCATTCCCAGCCATAGTCCTCCCTGCTATCGCGTTGAAACTCCACCGTAGACCTAAACCTTTCATATCAAACGGCTTACATTTAACCTCGGTCCCACCCGACTTTCCGCCGCAACTCTTAAGAATAATCCTGACCATTTGCAACAGCAAAGCAAATCCAACGGTGCGTGTTCACTTTCGCACTCCGAAAGTAATCGCTCGATGTTTGTCCAAATTCACACGATAAAAGTTGTATTCTAAAACCACCCGATGCGACGTGGTGTATTTTCATCTGATCGCGTTCGATTGGGTAAAAACATCTTACCACCCAAGTTGAACGCGAAAACCACTTCCTGTTTTGCATTTGAAAAATCAAATGACCTACTGCCTTTGACAAGATCTGTATTTAAAATATCAAAGTTTCTAACTTATGATATACATCCCTGACTGTTTAAACTGCGCATGTGCATTGTAAAAGAGCTCTGCCCACTGTATTAAGCCACCCGACTGTATTCAAAGCCCTTGTCTATCAATTTCTTGTCCCAAACTCAAATTTGACCATAGATCCCCTATTTTGAAGACCAGTAAGCCATTCTCTACACCAATTGTTCAGACCCATCCGCAGGAACAATCTCAAAAGTTGGAAAACCCTGTCAAAGCTTCAAATACTTGCTATTTGAGGTATTTTTTGATAAACAAACTTGCAAATTTCAAGGTTAAACCATCTATAAGTAAAGTGAAGTCTGTTAATGAGAAAAATCCACTGGATAACTTGCCCAAAAATGCCCAAAACAGGCCAAACCATGGCCAATTTTTTCCCAGAGGTTGCTATGTTCATAAAAGCTTTTGTTTGAGCCAATTTCCTCAGTTTAAAATCTCTGAAGATCAATTCCAAGAAAAAAATGGTTTTTTAGGCCTACCAAACTCCGTTTTATAGTCTCAAACCATTCAAGAAACCCTTGTTTCCTGTCTTATCCCAGTATCAATCCTCAGATAAACCTAATTCATCAAAAAGCCGAAAAGAAGATATCTTTAGCCTAAATTTCTCAATTACCCCTCTGTTTAAAGTAAATTACTTCTATAAACCATTTAATCTTACAGAAGAAGCCAGATTGCCTAAAAAACAAAGTTAAACCTCCACAAACAGATCTCATTCCACAGGTCTTTCAAAAAGTCTTCAATCACCTCCCTGTAGACCTGGATTTCATTAACAAATTGTTTAATTTTTGCAGGTTATCATCAGAATATGGATTTGGGCCAACAGTTTCAATACTAGTTGACAAAATTATTTGCTCCAAATTCTCAGATTTTAATTCAAAAGCTTCATTCAAAAAACAGTTTGTATACAAAGAAAGAATAAAATCAAGTTAGAGAGAGATCAGAATGATGAAATGTGCACAATGAATGGTAAAAGTGAAATGAGAATTCATAGGGACAGTTAAAGAGTATCAGTGGTTAATAATAGTACCTTTTTTTTTAAATAAAAAATTAAACATTAAGAGATCTCCAGCTGCGCGCGCGCCCATGGTAGCTCAGCAGCTGCCCTAGCTGCGCCTGGTTGGCGCCCATCTTCGAGCGCTCTCCTCCACCATGGATTCTGGAGGGGGCCCTGCGGCCTCTCCCCCATCGCCTCCTAAGCTGGCGACATTCAACTCCCTCGTTGCAGCTTCGGGTAACCGGCCCTCATCCAGTTCTCAACAGAAATTCGTGAAAAAACTGGCTAACATCCCCTCGGTTTCTTTGCCAGTGGAAGAGACGTGTAAATCCGCGTTGAATCTGGCCAAAAGGGGCCTTATAGGCCAGTTCACAGGGTTATGGCCTTCCCCAAAGGCAGTCAATGATTGGGTAAAAAGGAACTGGATCCCTCTGGTTAAGGAAAGCATCAAGCGCCATTTTGTGGGGAAAGGCTTTTTTGTTTTCGTCTTCGACAACGTGGAAGATAGAAGCTTGATATTTCGAAACGGGCCGTATTTTATGGGCCCTCAAGGTCTTTATTTGAATAAATGGTCGCTAGATTTCGACCCTGCTCAGGACGTGCCCACGGCGGTGCCGGTATGGGTGCGACTTCCCCACCTTCCCCTCCATTGCTGGAATCAGAGATCTCTGCAGTCTATTGGCAACGCATTAGGAAGATACATTGATCAAGCGCCGAGGAAGGATCAGTTTTCCTGTGCCCGCATTTGTGTTGAAGTGGACCTAGAAGTTGGGTTGCCTGAAGCAATCAAACTCACAGTAGCAGATTGGTCACACATCCAGGAGCTTGATTACGAGCAACTCCCCTTCAAATGTCGACACTGCCACGAATACGAACATTTTGCAAGGTACTGCAAGAGAAAAAACGAAGAGCTCACATAAAAAGAAAAAGGAGAGCAGTGGAATCAAGTCAAGAAGCCACCAAACAGCAGACAGAATAACAAAAACAAAGGCAAAGGAGTGGAGAACAAAGCAGGGCAAGAAATCTCAAACACTCAAACCTCAGGAAGTAAGGACAATGCCAGTATAGAAGCAGATAAAAATCCCTTCGAAGCGCTAAATCTTCAGCCAGACCCTACAGAAGCAGAGCCGGATGGTTCAACACCGATGGACAACATCACCGTTCCAGATCCTGGCATCACCCCAACCCGCTCTCAAGGTAATACCTCTTCCCCCTCATATGCTGATATCATTAAGTCTAAAAAGAAGAATGCAGAAATCACGGGATCCTCGGATGATGAGACCTTCGAGAGGCCATCAAAGAAAGCTGGCAGGAAATCAAATAGAGAAACTAGGGAAGAAGAATCAGAAAGACAAAAAACCCTAGGCAGCCAAGCTACCATTGAGATGACCCTAGGCAGAAATACCAGATTAAGGACTCCCAAGGGAGGTGGACCTACCCCTTCTAGTTTTAAATGATGCAGATGGTCTCTTGGAACTGCAGGGGTCTGGGGAATCCCACCAAGGCAGAAGCAATTAAATATCTATTGAAATCGGAACCTGCAGACATTGTAATGCTCCAAGAGACAAAAATAGAGGGGGAGCATCTTCTGAATACAAGCAACACCAAGTGGAAATTTGATGCAGGCAAGGCAATCAGTGCAAGAGGTACAACAGGAGGAATAGGTACTTTTTGGTCTCAAAAACTCTTTTCATTAGAAAGATTTCATGAATCTCAACACTGGATTTTTACTGAACTTCGACATAAAGCAAGCAATCTAGTGCTGGCACTGTTTAACTTATATGTTCCTGTACATTATGAAGAAAAGAAAGAGTGCTGGAAAACACTATCAGATTTCCTAGAGCTGCATAATCCTCAAAACGTAATTCTAGGAGGTGATTTGAACATAGTATTGGATTCTAAAGAGAAGAGAGGTGGGAGTTCTTCGAGGGACCCCTTCCTCCCCATCGTGGAAGACCTAATTCTACAGTGGGATCTTGTAGACTTCAAGCCAGTCAAAGGAGAATATACTTGGTCCAATAACAGATCTGGAGGAGACCACATCGCAGCAAGGTTGGATAGGTTTCTCATCAGCAGCTCCATTATGTTGGACAATAGAATTGTTTTAACCAAGATCCTCCCAAAACTCACATCAGATCATAAACCAATTCTGCTATGTATAAAGGATGAAGAAGATTTAGGCCCTTTACCATTCCGATTTAACCCTCTCTGGGCAGGAATAGAAGGGTTCCACGAAACAGTTCAATCTGCCTGGAGAATAGAGGTCACGGGCTCTCCAAGTTATGTGTGGGAGCAAAAGATAAAAAGCACAAAAAAAGCCTTAAAAGACTGGATCAAGAAAGCTAATAAGACTCCCACTAGCCAGAGGAAAGAGGCTGTCCTACAGTTGGCAGATCTACAATTTGATATGGAAAAAAAAGACATCTCTCCAGCAGACCTAACAGAGGAAAATGCTGCTCAAAGGAGAACATACAATTCATTTAGAAATGAAGAGGAGCACTGGCGTTTGAAGTCTCGCAGCCTCTGGCTTAAAGCTGGAGATAGAAACACTGCTTATTTTCACAAACAGTACAGGGCAAGATTATCAAAAAACCATATTGCAGAAATCACCTTAGCCAATGGCCAGGTATGTAAAGGTTTTGAACATGTTAAGACTGCTGCTGAGGATCACTTCCATAATCTTCTCACTGCAGAAAGGAATGGAAGCGAGGAGGACATCAATGAATTTCTATCAAACATTCCAAAGCTAGTCAACTTCGATGACAATAACTCCCTCTTGAATTTGGTCTCGGAGGAAGAAATCTACAGGATTGTGTGGTCAATGGAGCCGGATAAATCACCAGGACCAGACGGATTTTCAATCCATTTTTACAAAATATGCTGGGCGCTAATCAAATATGACCTTCTCAAAATGATTCAAGGTATCATGAGAAAGGCTAAGGTGGGTGGTGGAATTAACTCCACATTTCTTGCACTAATCCCCAAGGAAGCAAATCCTGGTTCATTTGACAGATACAGGCCAATCTCTCTATGTAATGCCTCCTATAAGATTATGGCCAAACTGCTGGCAAATAGACTAAAACCCCTTCTGCAAAAATTGATCTCTCCAGCTCAAGGAGGATTCGTGAAAGGCCGTCACATTCTAGACAATGTCATACAAGTTCAGGAAGCTCTGCACTCCAGCCACGCTCGGAAAGAACAAGGTATGCTTATTAAATTAGATATGTGTAACGCTTTTGATAGAGTTAACAGATCATTCCTGTACAGGGTTCTCTCCTCCTTTGGGTTCTGCCATGACTTTATAAATCTGATCAGAGCCTGTATAGAAAGGACTTGGATTGCTCCATTGGTTAATGGCAGACCGGCGAACTTCTTTCTGGCCACCAGAGGGTTGAGGCAGGGCTGCCCTCTCTCCCCATTCCTATATATTATCATGGCAGATTCCTTGAGAAGAAAGCTCACCAAAGAAAAAATCGATGGAAATATCCCTGGTATTAGAATTGCAAATGGCATCGATCCAGTGAATCATGCCTTCTTCGCTGATGATTCGATCCTGCTTGGGGGCGCCTCTGCTAGAGTGGCAAACTCCCTCAGAAACACTCTCCAGAAGTATTGTAGTGTTTCAGGAGCGCTCATAAGTGAAAAGAAGAGTGTTGTATATGGTTGGAACACTGACAAACATACTATTGAGAAAATAGCCAACGACTTGGGTTTCACTGGTTTTGCAGAGTGGGATAAGTTGAAATATCTTGGGTTCCCAATCACGCTAAGAACCAACAGGAACCATCTATGGGAGGAAATCATCTCGAAATTCAAGAAGAAGATCAGTGGGTGGGGAGGTTTCTGGCTCACCACAGGGGGAAAACTCATTCTTATCAAAGCAGTTCTCTCAGCTCTGCCCACATACTAGGCAACTCTGATGTTAGCCCCAAAAGCTATCTCTGATCAGATATCTAGACTAATGCGAAATTTCATGTGGAAGGGCGGTCGAGGCAATCAAAGCAAGTTTCATTTAATCAACTGGGAAATCGTGAAACGCCCCCTTTTGGAAGGTGGTCTACAGATTCGTGACCCCCAGAATGCCAATCTGGCTTTGGGTTGCAAACTCCTGTGGCAATTAATTGACAATCCTCTACATCCTGTCAGTCGAATCTTCAAGATTAAATATTTAGAGAACCGGCCTCTTTCCTCGTTCACAGCTGACAAATCACCAAAAGGCACGCATGTATGGAAGCTATGCAGCAAAGGCATTAATTTCTTCAGAACGCATCTGTACAGAGTACCAGGAAATGGGAAAAACATAAGGATCTGGAGAGACAGCATTATGGGTCACTCTCCGCTTGAAGACTCCAATGACATCAAAGATTTAAGAGACTGGTTTAAAGCGAAAGGGATAAAGAGGATCGAAGATATATCGGAATGGGATGCTAATGGCAATTGGTAGCAATGGAAACTACCCAAGCCTCCAGCGCACCTAGAAAACCAGCTCGTTGCTTTTAAAAGTGCCATCTCAGATTTCGCCTCGGTGCATAAAGATGAAGCAGATCATTGGGGATGGGGGAAAACAGGGATCTACACAGCAAAGCAGGGATATCTTCAAATTCAAAGTAAAAAATACCCGCCTTATCCGGTGACTGTTTGGAAGCTAATTTGGGACAGATTCAATATACCCAAAATTAACTTTTTCTTCTGGATTTTGTTCCAAAACAAAATTTTGACAGGAGAAAACCTGAGTAAGAGGAATATCGTTGGCCCACATCGCTGTGCTCTATGCAAAGCAGCGCTGGAAACCTCAGGGCATTTGTTTTTGGAATGTGAATTCACGAAGGAGGTTTGGTCCTACTTTCTGGTAGGAATGAACGTGCATCCACCTTCTCAAGGAGAGATCGACTCCATGTTTCTCACTTGGAATTCCACTTACCCACACAAAACTGCCAGCAATTCCACATGGCACAAGGTGTGGATAGCTGCCCCCAAATATGTGTGCTGGAAGATATGGCTGGCACGTAATGAAATCATATTCAGCAACAAAGAAACTACGGCAGATAAAGTGGCGGACCAGGCCAAATCCCTCCTAATTGAGACCTTGATTCACTCTCAGAACAAAGAGGACAACACTCTTCGACCAGATGAAAGGTCGTGGCTGGCTCCTTTCACCGGCTCGACCATCTCTCCTGCAACACTCCGATCTGCCTATGTGGAACATTGGCAGATTCGCATGACGGAGAACAAATTCCACCAGTGGTGGAAAGCTCAAGGCAAGATTTCAGTCTTCTTTGATGGTGCCTCAAAAGGCAATCCGGGAAGATCCGGTGCTGGTGGGGTGATTTACTATCCAAATGGGAATAAAGAGGAATTCAGCTGGGGACTGGGGCTGAAATCCAATAACCAAGCAGAAATTCTAAGTTTATGGAAAGCATGTCAAACCGTCAGCAAAGAAAATCCAAGCGAAATAATGGTCTTTGGAGATTCAGAGGTGTTGATAAAAGCTATCGCTAGCAAGAAGGGACTCAAGAATCCGGTGCTCAACAAACAATTAGTAAGAGTAAACAGAATGCTGAAGATATTCCCATCAGTAAATGTCTTTCACATTCTCAGAGACCTCAACAAGGAAGCTGATAAATTGGCCAACATAGGCTGCACACTTCAAGAAGGAATGATAAGCTTAAATGCAGAAGCCCCGCATATGTCCATTATCCCTTAAAAGGCTAAAGGAGGCCTAGTTGTAATGGCTGTTGTAAAGTCTGTTCTGGTTGAGAATCTGATTGTATTGGCTGCATAGGCTCTGCCCTATCAGCGCTTTTCTATAATATAATATAACCGTTCTAGTTAAAAAAAAAAGAGTATCAGTGGTTAAAGTGTATCAGGTAAAAGTCAGAGTGAAAGTTAAAACAAAGTTACAGAGTAGTCAAGGTAAAACAGTAAAAGTAAAAACAGAGTCAGTAATGGTAAAAAGAGATGAAAATACTTTCACCAACAATGAATTTTATCTAAAGTGAAAGTAAAACAGTTAAAAAAAACAAAAAAGGTGAAAAGATGAAAACATAACATGAAGGAACATTTTTGTAGAAATTCATGTTTAAGCCATTATTTTGCAGAAACTATTGTGACCAATCCAAGATGAATTTTGAAAAAATGAAGGAGGTTTATATTCTTAAGGTCTTCTACTACAAACACCTCTCTCACTTTTCTAACAGCCATTATGGATTTGGAAATATTAAACAATATTTGAAAGCTCTCTTTGCAGAAAATTCCCGTTAAGTCATCCTTTTGCAGAGAATATTGTGGCCTATTCGAAATACATCATACAAAACTGAAATATTTTTTTGTTCCTAAGATCCCTATCTACAAAAACCTATCTCAATTTTTTCACAGGTATTACAGAACATGAGATACATGCGCATCTTTATAGCCTATTTTGTAGACTCTATAAAACTCTGTTTTGAACATATTTTCTAAGAGCCTATTGTGGACCACTGGAGATGTATTTTAGGAAACTGGAAGAGGTTTATCTCACAAACATATAAATCCATAATAACCTCTTTCACTTTTTACATATATATTTCTGATTGAGAAATAAAAAGGTATCATTGGACCCCAAGTTTGCAGAATTGCTGGAGCAGAATGCACAAAGAAAGGAAACAGTTTGTGACTTGGATGCCTCATCATCAACTAAGAGTTGATATCAAATTCGAATTCTCTTCTTAGTCATCATATATCCATGATTATAGTGCCAAATAGGTTCATTAGTTTTGAGTGTCCTTCTATTAAATTCTATTTATGTAAAACAGTTGGAGATATTTGTAAAACAATCTTGATATTTTTTCAAGATATTCTAGTTTAGAATTTGTATAAATACTTCACTCTTAGAAGTATTTTGTGTGGAATAAAATTGTTGAGATTATTATAGATATTTTTTCTGGTGCTTTGGACGCTCATGTGTTGATTGCATAGCAGTAGACTGGATAACAACTAACTGGACTTCATAACTTAGGATTCTTGTGATAAGCTAATGAGTAAAGTGATTTTTTTATGTCATTGTTTCCTTTTCTGAAGTTCCATTCAATTTCATATATGTGTTCAAATCTGAATGATTAATTAGGAGTATTATTTCAGGATAAGTGTTAAAAACTCCCTGTCTTAACTAATTGATCATCTCAATGTTTTATGTTGATTTCTAAACCTAGGAATTCTTAGTTGCTCCTGAGTCCCGTTTGACCTCTGCCTCCTTCTCCTTATTTCCGGATCAAAGGATCCTTCACTGCCCTTTATCCCGAAAGCAAGCCATCACGTCCAATCAAACTATTCAAATCTCTAAGGGTTATCTACCTTGCCCTGAGTATATTAGCATTCTTTTGGCCTTGCCTTTCAGTATTGCTTGCTACATTTTGACTCCATAGCCCAATGGATCCCTCTTTAATTTGTCTCCAAGTAATCTTATTTCTGACCAAACTTTCCAAACAAAAAACCAAGTGCCCAATCATACATAGCCTAAAATACTAAACAAAAACAAAGTTAAATCTTGAAGAGAGACCCCTCTTTGAAATTTAGGAGGGCTATATCCTAGATTTCAAAAGGAGGTTTGTGGTTACCTCTAGTAAGTTACGAAGTTTTAAATATTTCTGATAGAAAATTTACTAGAGTGATAACAGAACAAAGGTATGTTCCTTATACCCACACTCCCAGACTAGAGATAGAACAATATATGAATCAAGAAGAGTGGTAGGAGAATACTTTACAGGAGGCCGAAGAACAGGTACTGTCGACTTCACATACTCCAATACCTCAAGAAAAACATGGAAAGAGACTAGGGAAAAACGTTTCCCCTTTAGTATCAAAAATTTCAGCAAAGGATTTTAGAGTGTACAATAAGAGACAGAAGACCAAAGACATGGGAGAGACACAACAAGGAAATTCAGAACAACAGCCAATTGTTTTAATAGGCTCATTCACACCATCAGTTTCAGGGACAAAGGAGATCATTCCTGGAACTCCTTTGGCCCTAATAACAAGATATACACCAATTTCATCACCAGCTGGAGAGTTGGACCAAAATAAGAAAGAACAAAGTATTTTTTCTAAATACAAAGAAATTGAAAATAAAAATAAGATGCTCAAGGCTTCTACTTATACAAAGTTTTGGATATAAATGGAAACTTCACAAAATAGGCTCCTTTTTTCATTTGACATAGAGAAAGGACAAATGCATATTGCATTCCTCCAAGCATCAATGTCTACTTCCAAAACTACAGATGACTATAAGAAGACTGTATTTTCCTTCAAGACTCATAAAATTCATCCTATTAATCAAATGGACCTGCACAAAAAAACATGTGAGATGTTGTATTCAACCTTGACCAACAAGGCAATGACAACTTCTAAATTGCAATTTTCAGGCACTAATATATAAGCACAATTAAAACTGGAAAAGGTTTCTTCACTACCTAAGGACACAAAAATTAAGTCTTTAGAAGATTTGGTTATCAAATTGGCATATGCTCCCAATAATGTAAAATTTTATGAGGAAATTATACAGAGTAAGAACGTAGACATAACAAAATTGAGGAAGAAGCTCAAGCTTCCATCCACTGAAGATCCGTAGGAAAAAGAAATTGAAAATTTAAAGCAAGATAAGGAAGAAATGTACAAGATCATCATTGAACAAAATGTGAATATTAAGCAAATGAAGGTTGAGTTGAAGAAATTTTTAAAATAAAAGGAACAATCATCTCAGCTAGAAATTATTCCACTCATAGCAGTTCCCATTGCAGGCACAATTCTAGTAACAAGTACATCAAGACATCAACTTCGACAACAATTTCAACAACAAAGGGGAAATCCACCACTACAACAACATATCTAACCAAATCTATGGAAGACTTGTCCATTAAAGGTCACGAAATTGAGAAATTAACTGAAAACTGAATATTTTGTAGGGGTACAAAATAAAAGTGGATAAATTTTTTCTGGCAGAATTCCAGGAGGCAATACCAACTCACACAGAGGATTGAATATTTGGAGAACCAGTCCATCATGGAAAACACTATTGCATAATCTAAGGAGAGAATTTGGGTGGAGATAAATGAAGCTATCACTAAGATATGGCCATCCACCAAAATCATCTTTGAACAAGATGAATTAGTGCAGAAATAAAAAGGATTGATAACTAATGTGAAGAAATACCTTCGCACTAAACCAAATCATGCCACTGCCTTGATAAAATTGTTAAATTCAAAAACCAAAGAGGATTTGGAAGAGTTGGATATAGAACAAAGAAAAAACACCATCTTTGAATTAAGAAGGGTTCTTGCAAATAAAAATTTGATGCTACAATTGGAAAACAAATATAACAATCTGGAGACTACTACACAAAAATTCCACAAAAAATTTAATGTATTGCATCAGAAAGGTCTCCCTGGAATAGAAGGAATGGGAGGTAAGTTAGTCAAGCTCGAGGATTATCAAAAGAAAATGTATAGTATTGTTGCAGATAAATCAAAGTTTGCCAAGATTAGAGGAACAATCATAGGAAAGGCATTCATGTAAGGCCTCAACTATGACTTACTAATTAAACATGAGATCATTCATTTGTTTCTTGTTAAATCTATCTTCAAAAAATATATTGAGGTGGATGAGACCTATCGAATTTTAATCAAGTCACCACTTCTAGATGAAAGAGATGGGAAAAATAATGTGAATTACTAGAGTAAAACAGTCATCAAGCCTAAAATAGGAAAGCAACAACAAGGCAACTATTTTTCAGGTTCAGTCATCAATAACAATCCTCGAAGATAGTGCTAGCAGCTTCAGTAGTTTTTGTTATCCTATATTTATGTATTATTTTTGCACAAATAATTTTAAGATATTTGGTAATAAATCTTGATATTTTAAATCAAGATATTTTGTAAAATATTGTATAAATACTTCATAATTCGAAGTCTTATGCATTGGGACTTATATGAAGAAAGATTTTTTTTGATGTAAAGTTGTTCACTGAGCTAAAGGTGGCCATTTTCAGAAATATAGAAATTTGTTCCAGGATTCATGTGTCAGATGATTTGGTGACGTCTTTCCTCTTGTGATTGTTATTTCTCTGTTTTTGCATATGTTATTCGTATCTATATTGTTTAAAGAAAATTATGGGTTGAATTTATTTAATTACACTCTGCTCTGGCTTATAAGAAATATTCATGTTTTCACTCTGATATTAAGTATATAATTCATCTCAGCATGCTCTATATTTAATTGATTCCTAGTCTTTTCATCTTATTCACTCCATAAATGCTCTAAAGAATCCAATAGTCTGCCTACCTTTCCATACTACACTTCATCTGTTATTTCTGCACTTGATTTACTTAAGGTTTATGACTCCATTTCCCAATGGATTATTCTTGAAGTTTCAACCAAATATTTCAAAAATCAACCTCTAAACTAAATAACTAGCCTAAATACCTTAAATCAACAAATCTAAATCATAAAGAGAGATCCCTCTCTAAAGCTGAAAGGGCTAGATCCTAGCTTCCAAAGTGATTTTGTGGTTACCTCTGGCTTTCTCTCATAGCCTTTGGAAATTATAGAGTGCTAACATCGTGGAAACCATACTGGGGAACTAAACTCAATAAATTCGGATTTAAAATCAATTTCGTTTTCCCTGGTAATATTTATTTTGATGCTTAAATCTATTTCAAAGTGTGTGACTAAGAAATAGATATTCTTAAGGTTGTGTTCTACTTAAATTTGTACATATTTTACATTTGTAAATATACTATTGTAGATATGGCTCCAAAAAAGACATATACCAGATCTAATCCAAATCCTAATCCTCCTTGTTGGTCCCCCGTGTTTTGACAGTTTGGCAAATCAAAAGACAAGGCAACATCAGAACCAATCTTTAGAGTTCCAGGATCTAGTCCTCCTGTTCTCAGAGAGGGATCTAGTGCAAGTTTTTGTTTATTTGGTTGGATTGAGTTGATACAGCAGAACATGGAAGGTCTAAGAAAGATAGACAGAAAGAGGAAATATCTGGTTCATTGGGCGATGGAGTCAAAATAAGGTTATGACAAACTCATCAATGGATATGGGATATCAAAGGGAAAATCTAACTTGGCCACATGATCCTTTTGTTTTTGGAATGAGATGAACATTAATGATTTGGAAAGAGAATTTTAATTCTCAACAAAGGGAACTTGAAGAACATAACTCAACAATAAAGATATATTTGATAGACAGGGCTAACCATAAATCCTACAAACATTCTTTAAGCAAATAATAACTTCAAGACAACTTTTAAAATGAAATCTAAGATTCGGGGAACTCCCTATTTCCTCAAAGATTTTATTTTAAAGGATTTAGAAAACATAAAGGATTCACTGATAATTGCAGTCATAGAAGAGGGAAAACCTAAATAACATCTATGCTTACAACTATAACAACCTTCAAGACAATTGTTCAAGGGATGGCAAAGGGCAAGATCAAAACCGACCTCTTTGATTAACTCAAAACAATGGTACTTCAAAGGGAGACTTCAATAACAGCTTTCAAGTGATAGTAGACAAGCAGGGAAAACCATAAATCATGCTAAAACCAACTATTTGAGCTATTAAAGAAATAAACAAGCATGAAGACTAAAGAGAAGGTTTAAAGCCTCTAAAATACTTCAGCAGAAGAAAACATAAAACAGTGAAGGGTGAACAGGTCTAAGGTGCTTCCAGGAGTCATTTCTTAGCCTAAAAATTTCAGCCTATTGTAGTAAGAAATTATGGAACATAATGAAGACAGGAGAAAACATTAAACAATTAGAATACTTCACCAACAACCAAGCTCATGAATCCAATGATAGAGCCTTCTCAGGAACGGGCATGCAACAACATCATCAAGACATCCAAGACTTCAATTTGTTCTTGAACTTCAACAGACTATGTATTTATTTCAAAGAATTTCAGTATTACAGCTTGTGATCAACAACAACCAACAACTTCTCATCTTATGCAGAAGTACTTATAGGAAGATGAGGAGGTGAGATTTTAACAAAATATCTGAAGGACAATTAATGCAGAGTGAAGACTTCTCGGCCCTTTGAGAGGCTCGAGGGAGAAATTTACGGGTGGATCACTACATTAACTGTTTCACAATAAATATCAAAGCTCGGTGGAAGCTTTGTTTGACTTTGAGGCTCTGTGTATGTTTTGGAGTAACTCTGCAGATATTTATGCATTGGTTTCCTTGCAGAAATAACTTCTTGGCAATGCTAGAGGCAGATATTTCTTCGAGCAATAACTTCGGCCTCTGTTCTGAATGGTTTGAGGCGACAGGTGGCTCTTTGTAGTAGCTGAGGAATCAATTCGCCTTAGTTGAAGCGGTGGAAACCTTTCTGTCAGCGAAACACTTATGATTTTCTTAAATAGTGTTTTAATTCGGGGAATTAGGTTTTTATAAGAATTCTTAGCCATAATCCCCCAAATCTGTCTTCAATCTTCTGTCCTTCCGCGCTCTGTTCTTTAAAACTTATACTCTTTTAAAATCGCGTTAAAACGCAGTGTCTTGTCAATGTGCAGAGCCGCACCGGGCCTTTCATGGTATCGACGCCCATGGAACGTCGATCAAATGCCAAAAGGGAACTCTGCAAATGGTTCTTTCCATAGGCCAAAGGCATGGGAATCGTCATTCCCAACTCCCAGCTTTTCTTCAATAAACGACGGAGACCCTTTAAAACCTACACAAAACATAAAATAAATAAAGAAATCCTGCGTTTTTAGGTTTTAAACTGCTTCAGATGGCGGGGGAGGAGCGTAGCCGTCGGATAAAAATATCTAATGGTGGAGATCGGCGCAGAACAGGCAAAGGAGAGCGGGGAGAAGAAATAAGGCGGGGTGGTTTTGGACCGTCTGATCTGGACACGTGGACGGTCCAGATCTAATCGGAGAATCGCAATCGGAGGGGAAAAACAAAGGGCGCGATTGGAAAATGCCGATGCGATTGCGCAATCGGGGAGATTTGTGCGATTAAGCGATGACCGTTGATTTGAGGATCAGATCAACGGTGGGAAACGAATTGGCGGGTTTTGAAACGGCAGTAAGACTTGTGATCGGAGGGAATAAGGACCGTTGGATCGGCGGGAAATGGACGGACAAGATTAAATCGGAGCCATCGCAATCGGGGAGCGCTGAAAAGGGGATGCGATTTAAAACTTGCAATTAGAAACTTGCGATTGAGCGCTGGCCGTTGATCTGAGGATCAGATCAACGGCGGGGAATGAATCGGAGGGATCGCAATCGGAGGTGGCAGGTAGGAGCATGCGATTGAGTTTTTGCGATTGTGATGGAGCGATTAGCGCAGGGCCGTTGGATCGGCGGGACAGATCAACGGTCAGGATAAGGTCGGAGGATCACAATCGGAGATCGGAGGGAAGGACTTGCGATCAATCGCATCACAATCATTTGCGATGGACCGATCGGAGGGTGCACATAACAAGTTGCGATTGCGATCGGGCGGGGTGCTGCGATTGGCGCTCTACCGTCATATCACCGCGGAAGATCAACGGTGCGGAACCCATCGCAAGACTTAACGTGATAAGACGATCGCATCGGGGATTTTCAATATTACAAAGGATTTGTGCACCCGCCCGACTTCCGATTGCGATTAGCGCTTGGGACTTAAGCGCTTGGTCCTGGGGGAAGGGCATGTGGGGGGAAGTGGTTTAGGACTTAGCCCAAGGGGCTTAGGTCCAAAAACTTGTTTTTTATGAAAATGTTCAAGGTTTTAAATGGATTTGGGGGTTTCGGCTTAGCTTAAAAATAGTTTTAAACCATGTCAGGAGGATTTTTCATGAATGGAAGGGGAAACTTATGAAAAGTAGAGGAATAATATGGAGAAAAAGGGGGAGAAAATGAAGGTTAGCTATGAGTGGGAGAAAAGGAAAAAATGATGGTTTCTTTAGCAGTTTCTTACATGAAATCAGCAGAATTAAGAGGAACAGTAATGAGGATTTTGGACAGAGGCATGAGGCCTACAAGGAGTCTTCAAGAGCCAACAATTTTTAGTGATAAAATTTGTTTCTTGGAGGCTCAAAAAGATTTAGCCACCTTTTGGTATAACAAAATATTACAGGTGGCTAACACTCCTCAAACTATTGAAGATCCTGAAAAGTTGGTAAGGAAGAGGAGTCCCATAGAAAGTCAACCTAGTAGTAGCTCCTTATCAAGAACAAACTCTCTACCAGAAAGTCTTATAAAAATTGAAGATATTGATTTTGACTTACAGTTTGAGAATAATATTTTCAGATCTATATCACACGGCTTTACACTCGAAACTGTTTTGGATGAAGCTTAATTGAAACCTTTTCGTAAAATCCAAAAGACACATGCTTCACAATCTCATAAAGATACTCTAGAGCAGTTTGAAAAACTTGGAGATCTCGTTAGAATATTAAATAAGACAATTGAAGGTGTTGATCATCACTCTTATGTTATTACCCCTTTTTCATTACCAATCCCTACATTTATTCCAACATCATCTACTATTCCATTTTCATCTACCCCTCTTTCAGCTTCAACTCTTCTTCCTAACATACCAATCATACATACTACATCATCCCCATCTTCTTCTACAACCCCTCCACCTTCTTCATAAACTACTCTTGTAGCATCATCAACAACTCATATTCCAGTCATGGTAGGATGATATGTTTCTTTGTAATTACAAGCCCCATTACATGACATGCCACAAAAATATGCATAGAGAATACCACAATTTGAAGGTACAAGTCCTATAACAATTCAATAACACATTGATAGGATAGATGACTTCTCTGATCTAGAAGAAGTGGATTATGATGATGTGAAAATGAGGTTGTTTACATAAATTTTAATGGGATAAGTAAAGAAATGGTATAGAACCTTACTAGTTGGAAGTATTGCATATTTTCAACAGTTCCATTAAAGTTTCTTACTAGATCGGAAGTTAAGAATAACCCCCTTCAAATTCTTGCAGAATATGAAGGATTAAGAAGGATCCCAAATGAAATTGTCCAACATTAATGCACTAAATTTAAAAATGTTTATAACTCTATCCCATCTGTAATAAAAACCCCACTTGGATTGGCCCTAATCCATTTCCCAAAAGGATTTGATGATGATATGGCTTATCAGTTAAGAGAACGAAACCCAACCACACTTGAAGAAATAAAAAGTAACGTTGTTAGTGTAGAGACTAATTTATTAGCCAAAAGAGCTAAGATGAGAACTAAAAGAAGGGTCACTATCAAAGAAGATATTTCTTCTTCATCAAACTTAAAATTAGATAGTCTAGTTAAAACTATGGAAAAAATGATGGAGAGAAGGACTATGACAGATAGAACACCTCCTAGAGAACCTCAAGGGGGACCTTAAATTCGAAATCCAAATTTTAGAAGACCACAACCTTAGATGAAATAGAGAGAACAAAGAGGTCAAGCTTATCAACAAAATCAAAC
This sequence comes from Pinus albicaulis, assembly GCA_034641835.2. NCBI lineage: Eukaryota > Viridiplantae > Streptophyta > Pinopsida > Pinales > Pinaceae > Pinus > Pinus albicaulis. Next base: position 134,516,932 of record CM076576.1, read on the forward strand.
CCCCTTTCCAAGAAAATTTTGCTGAAGAAGAATAAAAAACTATGCAAGAATTAGAAGAAGGTTAAATAAATATTTTTGGAGAAGGTGAAACAAACCTTGTTTTTATAGAAAAATAAGAACAAGACTTGTTACAATATTCATTACCGAAGGATATGCCTACAAAATCACCAAACTATCAAAAAGGATAACAAACTGCTATTATGGAAGTACATAAACAATACAACCTAAGAAGAAAAAAGACAACAACAAACCCTCCCAAAAAGCCATCCACTAGTCAAACAAAGGAAGACAAAAAGAAAGAAACCCCTCAGAAAGAAACTCCTAAAAAGAAAGAGGTAACTATTAAGGAAGTGGAAAGATATCAAACCTCTTTTAACATTGAAAATGAGGTTTTAAAGGTTAAAATTCCAGTTCCATTGCTTGAATTAGTGAAAAAGGATGTCTATATAAGTCAAGTTGTAAAGGCACCACACATTGAGGAAGCAACTGATAGTGTTAACGTAACTAATGATCAACCCAAGTTACTATTCGGACCTGAATTAGATGGTATTCCATAAGATGGCAGTGTTCCTCCATTTTATGTTAGTCTAAACATCCATGATTTTATTCTACATAATGCCATGTTAGATTTAGGTGCTTCACACAACCTTATGCCAAAAGAAATCATGGAAAAATTGGGTTTAGACATAGCAAGACCTTATAAAGACCTTTACTCCTTTGATTCAAATAGAGTAAAATTCTTGAGATTAATTAAAGATTTGTGTGTTACTCTCAGTCAAATCCCAGCCAAAATTTTAGTCATAGACATTGTTGTGGTTGATATTCCTCCTAAGTATGGCATGATTTTGTCAAGATCAAGGGGAGAAAAATTATAGGGTACATTACAACTAAACATGACATATGCAACAATTCTTGTTTTTGGTCAACAAAGAAGCTCGTATAGGGAAACCTTTATGAAATTTATGGTCAGTAGCTAGGAAAAACCCAACAATTACCCTGTTTACTCTATGCATTCAGACATGGAATTTCATTTTGCATAATGATATTTGTTTGGAAACAGAGGATTAGGTTATAGACATCAAACTAGAAGAGAAAGATGTTAAAAAGGAACAAGTAGAAACTCAAGAACAAGTAAAACCGAATGGGTTATGGAACATGGATTTTGATGGAGCAGTAAGTAAAGAGGGGGTTGGTATTGGAGTATGGATCTCTAATACACAATCAACTACAACAAAGAAATATTCCTACAAATTGAATTTCAAGTGCACAAATAATGTAGTTGAGTACGAAGCTTTGCTATTATGACTAAAAAATTAAAACAATTTGGGAGCAAAGAAGATTTCAATTCATGGAGATTTTGAATTAATAATAAAATAATTCAAAGCTGAATACTCAACTAAACATCTTAGAATGAGAGCCTATAGAAATGTTATTTTAGATTTTTTGCAATCCTTTCGAGAATATCATCTATCATTAATTCCTAGAGATCAAAATGTTTTTGCTGATGCACTAGCTACTTCTGCAAGTACTAGAATAATGCCTTTTAAAGCAAGAAGAAAATTAGAAATTGATGTCAAACATAGGCCTGCTATCCCTGATAATATCATATATAGGAAAGTTTTTGATAACGATAAACAACTTGGAAATTTCCTACAACTAAAAGGGGACTTTGAAAATCTGAACATTGACATAGGATAAGACATTGACATAGGATAAGACAGTGAAGAAGAGAAATGCATCAAGTATTACAAGGGGACAAATGAGCCTTAATTTGTTGAATTTATGATTCTTAGAAATCAAGCTTTGAATTCCTACTTTAGTAACTTCATCATTTAAATTTCTGATAATTAGAATTGTCTATGCATGAGGAGGAGGTTGTAATATTAATGTTTTACATAACCTAAATTGAGTCAATACAAATTCAATTCACAACATACACAATGTAAAAAAATAAGACTTTGGCAGCATTAATGAAATTTGGTTGTTATCTTTTGATAACCCTAAATCTCAAGGAGCTAAGATAGTTGTCTTTTGGTTGTTTTTGAAAGAGATCGGAAATTTATGTCATAGAGATTAAGTTGGCATATAAATTAAAAAATCTCATAAAATAAAAATAATAATTTTTAAAACTTTAAAAATTATGGTTAAAGTAATAAAAAATATTATATAGAATTTTTTTTTAAAGATTTAAAAAATTATGGCATAGTCTAATTATAGATGAAATGAGATTTTTTACCACATTTTTTCTCGTTAATTTTAACCAAAATCTGGTAGAGATTTTTAAAAATTTGAGTTCAAGTTACTTAATGTGTAAAACTCCACTGCTCCAAAAGTTTTTTAGAGTGTTGAATCTATTTATAGATTCAAAAATATATTTTAAATATCAAAAATGTATTTTAAGCAACACAAATTCACATTCTTACTTGAAATTATATTGCTAAATTCTGATAAAAACATTATTTCATCTATAAATTTGGCTAAACCAAAATTTATTAATAAATATATGTAAATTAATTAAAAATTTCAAAACTTTGCATTACCTTAGAAAACTCAATAACTAATTCTTTGACTATTATGATTAACATTCTTTTCCTATACCCTAAAAACACAATGATTTTATTCACATAGACATCTAAATATATTTATGCACATCTATCTAAACAATATATTCCTTATACACCTTCATTTAAAAAATATTCACGTCGGAAAAATATCCTTCTTCTATATGATAGTTTAATAAATGATATATCTTTTAAGAAAAAACTAGTATATACCTTTCATTTGATATATATTAAATTAATTCTCCTAGGCATAGAATGGATTATTACTTTTTGTTAGGTATATACTATTTTATTTTTTCCATATATCATTTTTTAATATAAGATACTTATTTAAAAAATCCTATATTATCCTATATTTCTTAATTGACATAAATATTAATGTGATATGGAAACTAATCTCTATTGGTTTTTTATTTTCAAAATGCGTTGTGTACGAGGTTATAAATTTGGTTAAAAAGTGTTTTTTTTTTTAATTTGATGATTTTTATTCTTTAAAATCTAATCATAAGAATGTTTGAATTGTTTTTTATGGTGGAAATGGATTCAACATTATCAAAAAATATGAAGGCACCCAAAATCATAAAATTTGAGAGCTTTAACTTAAATTTCCCAAAATCATCTTGAATGTGTTCTTATGTTTTAATCCATCACCTTTAACTTGTGGACTATTTTTCTTGTTAATTTCTCTAATGTCTTTTCAACTTGTGTGTTTCTTTCAAAGTGTATACTATTACAGACTTCTAAAGGGCACACTTCCTTCCCCCTTTACTATTAGAACTGCTCATGCATCATATTGAATTACCACAGGGTCACACACTTTCTTTAACTAAAGACATCGTACACAACTCTATGCGTTTTGAAATCCAAGGCATATCATTAAACACCCCACTACTGGGATTCCTACTCCAAACGGTGCGAGGTCTAGTTGATACTTCATATGGGGGAGATTCCCTGAATGTTGGTGGATCCAGCACCATCAACACATTATCATATAGAAAGGGTAACAAATAAAGGAGAACTATTCCCTTATGGCTTCAATCCCATGTTGATTCCTCTGAAGTCTTTTTAATGGAGGAGAGCACAGACACAAATTTTGTGGATCATGTGAATGTGAAGAGTAGCAATTACAACCCTCTGAAAATCACAATGGCAGGGATGGTGCAACCTTCCATTAGGGGAGAGAATTAACTCGACTGGAGATCTAATCAATAGAGGACTTGAAACAAAGTCATTGAAGTCTCATGATGGATCTCCATGACTAGGTTGATAACGATCACCCTTTTAGCAATCTACTCGTTGTCTCCACCAATGACCTGGATTTAGCCAAGACAACTCTACCACCATCGATTACATTTGGTCGAGAGAACTTTGCCTCAACTTTTAATTGTTACAGGGGAGTGTGATATGCTTAGAGATTGGGAAAAATTATTTGCTAGAGTCATGTTAAATAAAGAAAAGTAGCTCAGATGATTGCTTGAACAAGGGAACCATGATTTCTACTTTTTGAAGCAAGGTGCCAAGAGTACAAAGGCATATATTCAACACACAACATGTTCAACTCCATTCAAGTCAATCACTGATTTGGCTCTATGGGATCATTGATTGACATTTGAAATTAATTTGTAACTGTCTGTTCCTTACTTTTATTTATTTTTTAAATGGTACCTACTCTTTGGAGGAAGATGTGTCTATTTTTTATTTTTATTTTGGTATAAAATGGAAATTGGTTTAAGGTTATAGTTTTTGGGTAGAAATATTGATATAAATAGTACGGTTCACCAATAAGAATTTATGATATAGCATTTCACATTAACTTAATTTGTGAATTTTTTAGTTTGATTTAATTCACACAAATTTTTAATAGAACAATAAAAATGGAAAAAGATTTGCCAATTTCAAATTTTCTAAAATGATTTGTCTTGATTTTATAGTATAAAATTCATTTAACTTAAAAATAACCAAAATTTTATAGAGATTATATGTAAAATCATTAGAAATTTGAATATTTTTATAGATTTATCACTACACATTTTACAATTTACATATTAAAGACTAGTAAAATTAGCCAAAAGTTGAAACCTTTAAAATTAATTTCAATAATTAAAAATTTTCATGATTAATTTTCATCCTATTATTTGTTAATTTAATTATTTTTATATTTATTGTAATTTAATCAACATAATCACAAATTGTAGTTGTGAAAAAAAAATTGAATTCTGATGAGTGATAATAATGAAGTCATTTTCATTTATTTTAATAAAATCATGCATTGTCTAATTTAGTCATTCTCATTCAATTTAAATAAATGAGATTTCACGATACATATATTATAGAATATATACTATAGTATTATGAAATGAGTTAAACTTTTCATATATTATTTAATTTAACTAATAGATAATATTATTTAGTTTAATTAATAGATAATTATTTTAATTTTATATTTATTAAATATTAAAAAAGAAAAATAATGAAAATGTAAAATTTTAAATTTGGAAAAATTGTTCTAGAGATGTTGATGTTAAGGGTGCATTTAGTGGTATAGCAATTTGGTGGAATTTGAGGGAGATTATCTTATGAAGCTTAATAGCCACTTCAAGATTCGTCTTTGTGAAGTTGAAAATTCCTAGATTGAACAATAAAAGTAATATCACCAATGTGTATGGTTCCATTTCCGAAAAAAAATTAGCTGATAAAAATGTTGCAGAGAGGATGAGGAATCAGGCAATTCATTAAAGAGTTTAAACTTGTAGATATAAAATCACCAAATGGTAACTACACTTCGAACCGCAACAGAAAAAGAAATATTCGAATTACAACACGCTTTTAATATCGAAATCATTGGTTGTCACAGGCATATAGATGAAAGAACAAACTTAAACTATGGTTCAACTAGTCGCACATATGACTTCCATGAAATGGTTAACAAAAAATGACCGGAATCAACTAAAAGAAATGCATCAAGGGGACAAATGACCCTGAATCTTTTGAATTCTTGATTCTTAGAAATCAAGCTTTGGATTCGTACTTGGGTAACTTCATCATTTAAATTTCTGATGATTAGAATTGTTTGTGCAGGAAGAGGAAGTTGTATTATTAATGCTTTACATAACATAAATCCAGTTAATACAAATTCAATTCTCAACATTCATAATGTAAATAAATAAATCAGACTTTAGCAGCATTAATGAAATTTGGTTGTTATCTTTTGATAACTCTAAATCTAAAAGTGTTGTTTTTGAAAGAGCTCGGAAATTGATGTCATAGAGATTAAGTTGGTAATATAAATTTAAAAAATTTATAAAATACAAATAAAAATAATTTTTTTTAAAATTTCAAAAATGATTGTTAGAAAAATAAAAAATATTATATAGAAAATAATTTAATAGATTTAAAAAATTATGGCTTAGTTTAATTTATAAATGAAATGATTTTTTTACTATGTTTTTTTTAGTTAATTTTAATTAAAATTTAGTAGAGATTTTTAAAAATTTGAGTTAAGGTTGTTTAACTGTCTAGAGTTTGTCTAGAGTTTTTCAGAGTGTTGAATTTATTTATACATTCAAAAATGTATTTTAAGCATAAAAATTCATACAAAAATTCACATTCTTACTTGAAATTATATTGTTAAATTCCAGTAAAAAAACTATTTCATGTATAAATTAGACTAAGCCAAAATTTATTAATAAATGTACATGAATTAATTAAAAATTTCAAAACTTTAACTATCACCATTACCTTAGAAAACTCAATGACTAATTCTTTGACGATTACTATTTATGATTAACATTCTTTTTCTATATTTTAAAAATATTTTGGTTGACTTTTAACTATTTGAGGTGGCCAACAAACCTAATTTCCTTCAAGTTAAAACTACCCAACATAAAATCTAATCATGTAATCTACTATTTTGTTTATATAAATAAATAGAAAAAAAAATACCAAATTTAAGATAAATAAATTATGTTCTTATACCTTAAAACACAATAACAATGATTTTGTTAGCACTCTATTATAATTTTAAAATTATAAATAATTATTTAAAAAAAAACATAAACATCTAAATATATTCTGCATCTGAAATATTCTTATACACCTCTATTTAAAAAATATTCACATCGGAAAAAATATCCTTCTTCTACATCATAATTTTATAAATAATATATCCCTTAAGAAAAACTAGTATATTCCTTTCATTTGATATATATATTAAATTAACTCTCCTATCAATAGAATGGATTATTACTTTTTGTTAAGTATATATTACTTTAATATTTCTATATATTAATTTTTTAATATATTTATTTAAAAAATCCTATATTGACATATTTATGGAAAACAACTTTTTCATGAATTTTTATTTTCAAAATATGTAGTTTATCTAGATTATAAATCTGGGTTAGAAAGTTTTTTTCTTTTAGAATTTATTGATTTTTTTTTATTTTTATTTTTAAATTTAATAGTAAAAGTGTTTGAATTGTTTTTATAGTGAAAATAAATTCAACATCATCAAAAACTCTAGAAACACCTAAAATACTAAAATTTAACAGCTTTAATCTAAATCTACTAAATTTTAACTAATAAAAATCACCATATATTTCCACTATTTTCCAAACAAATTTTTACACTAGCTAAACTACTCTTTTTCTCAATAAAAACTAACATATATTTTGATCGATATTTGCTCGGGAAGGTGTGTCTCTCTTCGTACATTTCAAAAATATGCATCACTTTGTCCTATTCAAAGGAAACTACAATGGGATATTCATGCCCATTAAACCCACACTGGCAGCAACCAGTGCCAGAAACTAGCAGGAACTATTGCAGAAACAACTAGGAAAAAATGCAAATTCATTGGTTATCCGCGTAACCAGAAACCAGCAGGAACCAGTGCAGAAACAACCAGGAAAAAAAGTAAATTCATTGCCAGTGCAGAAACAACTAGGAAAAAAAGCAAACTCATTGGTTATCCGCGTAACCAGAAACCAGTGCAGAACCAGTGCAAAAACAACTAAGAGAAAAAGCAAATTCATTGGTTATCCGCATAACAAGAAACCAGCAGGAACCAGTGCAGAAAGTTGAAACAACTAGGAAAAATAACAAATTCGTTGGTTATCCGCATAACCAATCCCTGGACACGCAATCAACTACCCAGGAAACAATTAGGAAAGAAGAAAACTAATTGACCGGATCCGTGTGACCAACACACGTTCCACGACAGAACGAAACAACCAGGCAAGAGATAAAGGCAATGTTTACTGTCAGGAGAATCGGAGCGTGTACGCCACGCACCACCATTCGAAAGACGCAGAAATTCGTTTGTTCGGTTTTCAATTTCCTTATAAATATGCATCCTCCCAGTCTGCAAAACATCCCAAAAGGCAGAACAGTGACCGCCGTGATAAACTCTAAAGGCCGATAAAGTCCATATTGAAGCTCAGAACAACTAGATATTTTTACGAGAAAATTAGACTATAACTAGATATTTTCGCAAGAAAGCCCTTTACTATATGATGTTCTGGTAATTTCTCGATGTGTAAGTAAAGGGCTTCATCGTGGAAGGTGGAGGAGATAAGAGCATGTGGCTGAGAAGAAAAAGAATGTGAGGTGAGTGGAGGAATGTGAAGTGAGTGGAAGAGATGAGCAGATAAGAAACTTTGTTATTGTATTGATGAATAAGATTGCCGATGCCTTGTTAGGTGGAAGTAGCCCAAGGTTGGGTGAACCAAATCTGTCTGTGGTTAAAAAGTTGTGGTTAAAGAGTTGTTTTAAGTTTCTGCTGTGTTAATTACAGGATGGGTAAATTAAATTGCAATCAGTTATGCTGCAGATTAGATGCGCTGCTCGCAGTCATTATCCAAACAGTAGGCTGCTCTGTCCACCCAATATACAAAAACCCCAAAATGAGCCAAATCCCATCTACAAGAAGTCCCTGAGTATCGTCAAGAGAGGCATCCAATTGGTGAAAATGTGTGAGAAAACTGGCCCTCCTTATATTTTCCAGAAGCTCAGATATGCTTCGGAAATCCACCAGCTGGAAAAGAAGATACGTGACTTCGTTCAGTACCAAATGCCTGTCCAATTATCGCTTGAGTTGAAGAACCTCATATCGGAGTTCAAGAGTCTTCGCCATCTATACGAGTTGGAGGCAGCGGATGTGAGAAACGTGAGCAAAATAATCGTTCCCAAGCTCACCAATGATGCCGACGAGAATGCCATGATGCTACAACAAATCGGTCCAGATGGTATGTTTGATGGAGCTTTTGACGAAGCTTCTACTTCTAATTGTAATGGCTCAGGTAACTCTGATTTCGTAGTAGGGTTGGAGAAAAATATTGTTAATTTGAAGAGGATTCTGCTCCAGAGTGAAGTGTCCCTGGTTGGGGTACAAGGTATGGGGGGTGTTGGCAAAACAACTATGGCATTGTCCCTATGCAATGATAAAGAAATTAAAGGTAATTGGGGTTTCTATTTATTCAAACCATTCTCACCTCCTCAGAGGCAATGTTTTTGCACTTCATTAGCTTATTTCTGTTCAGATTATGGAATTTCCGTCCTAAGTATCAGTTCTTTATGTCTGGCAGGTTTTTTTCAAAACAATATCGTTTTCATCACGGTCTCACATTCCCCAAACCTGAAGGGGATTTTAGAGACCATGTGGGATAATATTGTTCGGAGGAAGAAAACTGAATTTCAGAATGTTGATGATGCACGTAGACAGCTGCAGTAGCAGCTGCTGAGGCAAGCCCACCGAACTCTTGTGGTGTTGGATGATGTCTGGTCTAACGAAAATTTGGAAAAACTGTAGTTTGAAAGTGAAGGGTATAAGACCCTAGTGACAACCCGAGATCGTTCTATCATCCGCAGCACAACCTCTACCAGGCTTTATGAATTGCCATTGCTGGATGATACTGATGCTCTGCCCCTTTTCTGCTTTTGGGCTTTTGGACAAAAAACAATTCCAAGTAATGCCGACGAGCAGCTCGTCAATCAGGTATGTTTCTTACAGTACTGAAATGCTATTTATATGTAATTATTATTGCACTAAGTTTGATTGAGTGGCTGCGATATAGTGTTCCTTTGAATGTCACTAATTACAAGAAACTACTACAGCGGCATATGATGTCGGGATTGGCTTTTCCGACTTTTTAAAATTCAATCTGTCCATTTTGTCTGACAGATTGGAGACCATATGCGGTGTAGAGATACTCTGCTCAACTATACAATTCTCTACATCATCAAATTTCTTAAAAGATTCTTGTGAAAAATGTCTAACTACTGATAAATCACACTGTACAGAATTCAAAACATTATGCACATCATTTATAGAAACTTGGACACAATCAATCTAATCCTTCACCAGGGCAGTTTTGGCAACATTCTTTTCAAGACCAGTGAGAGCAGTGTTTGTCCAATTTATCTGCTCACTGACTTTCTGTATCCTACTCTCAACTCCTACTGCTGCAGTATCTCTCTGAACCAGAGGATATGCAGTCGCTGAGTTTTGTCCTTCTCCTAGGACAATGCTTTTGAATGGAGGATATGAGGTAGATGTTTCTATCTTACTGTCGTCTGGGGCTTGCCAGACATGTGAAGAAGAAGATGTAGAGTTAGCCATCAAAACTACATCTGATTCCATTTTCTTTTTCCAAGAGTAAAATGAAATCCAGACATTTTCTTTTTCCATATACTCTTTCCATTCAGCTGCCATCTTTTTTTTCTCTTCTCCTGGAAATGTAGCTGCAAACTCATCAGGTTGAGGATGGGTAAATAGATCCCAATTTATCATCTACTTCATCCATTGAGCAGGGATTTGGTGTTTAGGTTAACCATCCATCAAAGTATAAAACTTATGGATTTCGGGGACTGATGGTCTCTTGACATGTGGAGGCAAGTCTCTGAATCTGCATTCAGGGATCAGCTTATTTGGCTGGTCAATATATCCAAGTCCATATTTAGGACTATTTGCAGGCCTCATATTGGCAAAAATTTCTGTTAGCCTGGGATCTTCATTTTCCAGTGTAGGCACAAGATGCATCATAAGAACATGCTCATCTTCATGAGGGAATGGAATGTCTGAGCATTTTGGATTAGGACAAGAGTTGGATGAAGATGCTGGAGGGGCTTCACCAGTCCTATTATTATGGTTCTTATGAAGGACAGAATAGGCTAGACTTTGTAGATTAACCTGCTGATAACACTGAGGACATTCAACACCCAGAGACTGAAAATTTACAAGCTGGGCAAATTCAAATAATGCTACATGTAAACAATTTGAAACAATAGAACTACAACTAGTATCTGTACAATCTGGAGCTATATATCTGGGAGACTTTTTGCACTCTGCTTCAATCCTACGTCTGTCAATGGTTGATCGTCTGGGAAACGACAGAGTAGCTGTGGATTGGTCTTCTCGAATATTAGCAGAGGTTATTTTTTGAATAGCGAGAGGCTTTGGATTTGGAACTGTCCAGTGTTCAGGGAATGACAGATCTTCCCATTTGATAGCTTGATGTTCTACCTTTTGGTTTTTAGAGTCTGTCATGACAACAACACTGGTTTTAGACTCTCGACTAGGGGCATGGAGGACTACAGGGAACAAGGTAGAGGTATGACGAAAACATCCTTTGAACTGAATGGCGATATTTTGCCTTTTCTTTCTCATATCAAATCCCGAGGTTTGGATTTGAAGCTGTAAGATATCGGCCAATGTTTCATCAAAGGTATAAACTGAAAAATTTGGATAACAGTCAAACCACACCAGTCCATTAGATAATGGACCAACAATACCTCCAATCAGGGAATCAGTATATCTGTTATGTGTTAGATCTCTGACAGTTGCTAACACATACGACTCAACACCTTGATGTACCATAGCTTGGATTCCCACCCTTATACAACCCAGATGTAAAAACTGTGTACCAAGCTTTCTAGCTTCGGCTTGGAGCTCCTTGGGATTTAACAAAGGAATTAACTGTACACGGTCAGAGTTCTCTTCTATAGAGCTGATAGACTCTTTGATGGTGATTCTGGTGGCGGCCTTCAGATGCCAGACACCCAGATCAGCATAAACTTGTGAGGCAGATATTTTGGGTAAAACCCATTTGGCTTGAGGTTCAGACTCCTCATACAAGTGCTCTGACTCATTAGTAATTCTACTACTTGAAGCATTAAACATATCTCTGAGAGGGTCTTGTGTGGCCCTATCTTGCTCTTCTAATTCTCTGAAAGAGACTGATTTGTTCATTGAAGAGTCCATTTCAAAAATTTCTTTAAAAAGAGAGAGATTAAGTACTGACCTTTCTTGAACCAGTCGCGAACACCAACTTACTGGCTCTGATACCAATTTCTAGCAGAGGCTTCTCAATAAGCTTGCTTGCTGCTCACAGGCAAACTTGGCCTTGTTAAGTATCTCCTTTATCTTCTCGACACCACTTTATGTGAACCTAGCGATGAATCCATACACGAACCTACTCCCACGTTCACGCAACTAGCGGCCTATTCTGCGGCTTCCCTTCGCCTTTTACGGCCTTGGTGTCCCTCGGTGGTTTGGCGAACCTCTGGCGAACTTCTAGCGAACTTTCAAGAGTATGAGAAGATAAACAGTGTCTTAACAGCGATTAACAATGCACAGAGTCATAATACTTAATGATGCGGAACATTGAACATTCTCTCTTTTTATTGATCTCAGAATGTTATTACAATCAGATTACAGACTTATGGAATATTGATCCCTATAGTTCGACATAATTCCACATTAATACTTACTTTAATGTTAACAATGGTATCAATATTCCATTAAAAGAGATTCTATGTATATACTAAATTATGCATTCATCCTCATATGCAATCAATCAAAAACCTGTGAATGAAATTTAAACTTATTAGTTAAGATATTCATGCTTTCAACAACAATTTATTTTGAAGTGTTTAATTGGTTTTCCACCTATCGAATTTTCACTTAGCACTGTTGATGTATGAATCACAGGTGCAAGCGGAATGTAAAGGCCTACCACTAGCTCTGAAGGTGATTGGAAGCTCTTTGCATGGTCGGCCTCACCCAGCGTGGGAGAATACCAAGAACAAGCTTTTAAATGGGGAATCGATATCAGATTATAACAAAGAAGGGCTTCTTAGATGCTTGGAGACCAGTATTGATGTCCTGGATGAGGAAGCACGGGAGTGTTTCTTAGACTTGGGGTCATTTCCAGAGGATAGAAAAATCCCAGTGGATGCATCGTTGGACATTTGGGTTTATGTTCGAAAGATTAAGCGGCATGATGCTTTTCTCATCTTGTTAGAACTTGCAAGCAGGAATCTGTTGAATTTAACAAGCAATCTCAGGTAAGCTCCTTTTCTACTTGATGTGTGCTCAAACTCTTTTGATCTTGGCTTCCTCTATCTTATACATCGTGTTGTCATGGTAATTGGATCTAGTAGGAGCCAAACAGTCAATTATGGCAGTGCCTCTACGCTGTACTTTTATCAACATGATGTAATGCGAGAATTGGCCCTATATTTGGCATCCCGTCGCAGTGTAGTTCATAGGAAGAGGTTGCTTATGGCTAAAAGGAGGACATTTTGCCAGCAAAATGGGAGCTGTTCAAGGATCAAGCGTTTGATGCTCAAATTGTTTCCATTCACACAGGTGGGTGATTTTAACAGCTTTGCTTGAAGCATGCATGCTTATTTGTTTCAAAACATTGGAGTCAAATGAATTGTATTAGGAATTTCTTCTTCTTTTGTCAGGTACTTGTGTTTCATGCTATAACCAAGAAGTTTAACTAACAAAGGATATAGACATACTATCATGGCTCTGGACTAGAAACAGAGAACCATGCCAAAGAAAATTTTATGGGACTCTTCATCACCGAATGGCTATTTCAAGTTTTTTATCTGGAACTGCACTATCACCTCACCAAATCCTTTTAAAATTTATTCTAATAATTTTACCTTAGAATTCATATATACCCAGAATTAGATATAAGCTAGTTAATAATGTACCTGGGAAACTTTTCTTCTCTAGTTTTCTCTTAAGACAAAACGCTCAATTTTGCTACTTAGGAGTGCTAAGCAATCAACTTCAGAGATAAACTATTTATTTTTGTGGAACAGTCTCTAAGACTCTATATTCACCATCTTCGTTGGCTTCCAATATTGAGTCAATTCTCAAGATTTTCTGTGCACGTCACATGTGAATCTTATCCTACACCAAATAGGTTAACGCTATGTGATCTGAATGAAAAGATGATGTAATGATATCTAGGTGTTGGCTATTGATATCGAAAGATATTAGAAAAAATATGTAATGATTTCATAGTGTGTGCAATAAACTATAATGTTCTAATTGAACTCTGTATTTGTGGTTTACCTATGTAGGTGCAATGAAAGACGATCAGTGGTGTGACATGAATTTTCCGCAAGCAGAGGCTTTGGTTTTAATCTTTTCTGCAAGCAAATACTTTCTTCCATCTTTTTTGGCTTCTATGAGAAAACTGAAAGTCCTCATAGTATTCAATTATGGGTCCAAGAGAGCTGCAGTGAACGGTCTAGAAGCCTTATCTTCACTTACTCAGCTTAAGACTATTCACTTGGAGAAGTTGAATGTGCCCACACTTCAAGACAACAGTAAAGTCTTTCAAAACTTAGAGAAGCTATCTTTGAGCTCATGTGAAGGTCTTGGAAATATGTCCAGGTTCAACAGCTCCCAGTCGAGCCTCAAGCTTCCAATAATGCTAGATTTTAACTTGGACCACTGCTGTGATTTAGAGGAGTTGCCTCCTGGTATATGTGACAGGTCTTCAGTTGAGAAGTGGTCTATCACTAGCTGTCACCTTCTTCAAAGGTTGCCTGATGACTTGGGGAGGCTTGGCTCTTTAAGAATGTTAAGGTTATCTGCATGTATAGGTCTGAAAGAGCTTCCAGCATCTATTGGAAAACTTGGGAATCTGGAATATCTGGACATTTCGCTATGTGAATGCCTAAAAGAGCTTCCCGAGGAAATAGGACACCTAAAGAAACTCGAGGTTCTTGACATGAGAGAGTGTTCTCGTTTGAGGAAGCTGCCTAAGTCAGTCGAAGAGATGAGATGTCTAAAGCATGTTATCTGTGATGAGAACATTGGACAGCAATGGATGCGTGTCAAGAGCTCTGCCATCAAGTCGCTTACAGTTGAAGTTGTAGACAAACACTTCAGCCTAGATTGGCTGGATGCTTGATATCCTACCTAGACAGCAAGTGATTGAGTCAAATGGCAAGAAATGAAGAGGACATTCTACTGTTGAGATTTCTTTTAAATTATTTTTGAAGAAAATCTCATGAATGTGACAACAATAGGATTTGTTGCTAAATTGACTCCATTTATTTCTGATGTGAAGTTAATGCATCCTATATTTGTTGTGAGTGAATTTATGATTCAGTTTCTACTCCCAACTATAAAATGAAAGCCCGTAGAGGCAAGTGAGCATGATGAGGAATGTGAGGTGAGTGGAAGAGATGAGCAGATGAGAAACTCTGCGATTGTATTTCTCCAATTGATGAATGAGATTGCCAATGCCCTGTTAGGTGGACGTAGCCCAGATTGATTGGGTGAACCATGTTAAAATCTCTGTCTTTCATGGTTGAATGCTGTGTGTGTTTGATTGTCTATTTAAGTTTTTTGCTGTGCATTGCTCAACATCTACAAAGAAAGCTAGGAGTTAAATCATAAACTGGTAAGAAATCAAGACGAACGTTTATTTTTCCACTGATAAAACACACACGCACATTCTTTTATTTGATATAATGTTTCTAAGATATTTTATTTTTAAATCAATGTCATAAACTCCATAACCGACCCGTTTTTTTTGTACTAAGTTAAATTATTTTGGACTGACTGTATTTTGTGAACATTTCCAGCTTATCACCTGCACCCTTGGTGGAGAGATTCCTGATGGACAGGATAAGAGTCAAGACGACTGTGCAGTCATGTAACATTTCATACAAAAACCATATGTTTATGGAGTCCGTCATTCCAACTACTTGCTTGCCTCTGCTCATTACAGCATAATCAACAACTTCGAATTGCCGATACAAATAGAAAAAGTTCGCCAACATTTGCCAATATACTTCACCAAAATTTACCAATATAATTTGCCGAAATAACAACATCGATGCCGGATCCAAGAAAGCATCCCTGCAATTTTCTTCCATTATTACAATCGCTTTCGCTTCCACTCACAGCTTATTTGTTATCTCCTCATCAATACGTCCCAAGGTTGAATCGCAAGGGCTTCCACCTGCATCTTATTCATTATCTCCTCATGAAAAGATGTCTGGAGGTCAAATCTCCATGGTTCAGTTAGTGACTGTTCTTTATTTTATCGTATTTGCTATGATACTCGCTTCAGCAGCAGCAGAAGCAACAATGGAGGATGTGAAATGTGAAATTGATAACTATGGTTCGAAAGCCAGCTAGTCCTCATGGCCACATTAAAACCTTTTGGAAATATCGAAGTGTTCTGTTTATTGTTATATGAGTTGGACTTTGTGTGCTGACAAGAGTGAACCGGGTCAAATCAATAAGAAAGAGGAGAATTACTTCCATAGGTCTATGGGAAAGATTACAGGTATTGAAAAGTCTCCAAGATCCAGTTGAGCAGACCAATATGATATTTTGGCTTCTGCTACTACCTCACTAGAGTACATATATCTCATGTAAGATTTTTTTAGTAAATTATATCTATCTCTATCAAGCATCTTGAAGTAAAGTTCATCAATGTAAATGTAAATAGCTACACTTCTCTTACAAGGATGTTTTGTAAATATATCCATCCGTCAAGAATCCTGAAGTGAAGTCCATGAATGTAAAATGTAAATGGTGATCCTTTGTAATGTTTTTTTATGAAAATAATAGACACGTTTTGTAATGTGAAGTCCTTATTCCATACAAGGATCCTTTGTAATGTTTTGCTTTATTTTATGAAAATAATAGACATGTTACTCCATTTCCATTACTAGCATCTCTAAATTCTAGTTATCCACATATTCTAAGGGTGTCTGTAAACTCCCTGAAGTCTTATCACTGGGCTCTGTAACAGTGATGCTTAGATTGCTTGCAGGTTTGACAATGTCCTAATTGGCATTATATTTCGAGGTCAAAGTCTGAACTAAAAGTGCTTATCCGTTTATTTTATATGCAAATTCCATATTCATGCATTCTCTTGGGATATCACTGGACTATTATCACAAGGTTTATTTGTGTAATCACATATGTATTCTCCTGGGATACTACTGGCCTGTTATCACAAGCTTTATGAACTTGGGAATCGAGTTTCTGCCCTTGTTAGGTGCCTTCTCCACTATAAATTCTGCAGTGATATTTTTTTGTGTATTCTTGTATTATGTGGGTTAGAGTATGCATTTAATCTCCAAGTTTCATATGTTTTAAAAGATATATTTGCATTTTGAAAACTTTTAAGAATCCATATATATCTTTTAAGTGAAACTTAAAATTTAATTTATAAAATTTTATAAAAAACTGAACATATTTAAAATTTTAAGAGAAATGTACTCTTTAGTGGATAAACAGATCCACAGGGATTGTCACCATCCATTGAAAAAACTTAGTTGCAGATTTTAGTATTCGACTTCAGCTTAAGAGGGAAATGAGAACTCAATGGGAGAAGATGCATATCTTACTTATGAAATCAGGAACAGGTGCTGAGATTTTTGCTTTGAGGATAGATCTATTGGTCAAGACCTTCCAAGGCACACTGGGAACACGGGTTTATGTTGAGACCTTCCAAGTTACAGTGGGAACAAGGGTTTATGTTGAGGCAAAATTCTGATCATTGAAGTCGAAGCCAATTAACAATCCAGTGTAGTAGGTCAAATACAACTATACAAGGGACCAAGTTCCAAGAGACCAAATGGCAGTGTCTTTAATTTGCTTCACTTCAAAACACTGGTCGCACTACTATCCAGTTTGGCCGGTCACATATTGGAGCTAAAATCATTTTCTGCTTTAAGTTAAAAATACTGAAGCTAATGCAGCCCTGTTACAATATGCACTAATAACAACAACCAACAGGGCTGCCAAAACTGAACTCAAACAGAGCACATAGCTAACAATGGGAAGCACACACAACCTAAAAGTCCATTCATACACATGGGAGAATTTCAGAATTGCAGAACCAACACTTCATTTAAATTAAACTTTTAGATATAGGAAATCACAAAGATATGTCTCAATGGGCTTAAACCACCACTGAAAATAATTATGAATTTCTTCCGATTCTAAAGAGGAATGCCTGCTGATCTCAGTGTCAACCAGGGTTACAATGACTCAAGGAGAAGACAAAACGATAATTGATTTTAACCTGGGTTTTTTCAGTTTTACCACTGCGGACTTCTTCCCTACAGCCTTGCCTTTCTTTCTTTGTTTCTCTGTTATTGTCTTCTCTGGCCTTTCCTCTTCTCCTTGTTCTCTTCTCTCCTTCACCATTGTGTTTATTCATTTTCTTCATAAAGGGATGTTGTTAACAGTAAATAGCCCAACTCAATAGCAAGGATTTCTCATTATTTGTAAGGTTCCAAACAATAAAAATTTCGATAGATCTAGAACATCTTAGTGTTCTGGTTTAAAACAACTTTTCATCAAGAACAAGAACTCAAACATGATCTAAAAATGCAGCCCTTTTATTTATATTATTCGTTGAAAATAAAATAGATGCCCATACAGTAAAACTAGAGCTCCTGCAGATGACATGTTTGGCTGCGCATTAAAATAGAAAACAAACACTGAAGCACAATCGTGGACCCTGGATGGATCCACCAACAAATATCACCATGGGGTTTTCGTCCCGGGATCAAGCTAGAACTGGTCACACCAAGTTCTCAACAAAACACAAATAGATAGACAAGTTCAAGATGATCCCCTATGTCTGGCCCTTATCCCTTTTTATAGGTTAGATGGACCTTATTTTATTGCTTTCCTTCTAAAACGAAAGTGGATACCATGGGTTGATACCATAGGCGAATACCACGGTAAATACCATGGGCTGATTCCGTCCGCTTTGACCTTGAAAAAAGGGGGAATATTACAAATCCTCCCGCCCAAAGATTGTTTGTCCTCAACCAATCCACTTCTATCCACAACAGAAGCATTTGTACACTGATATCAAGATCCCATACAACCTGGGGTATTGTTCCATCCCTCCATGTTGAATGGTCCTGAATGGATCCTTCGATACTTGGATCCCAAACAATCCTCCGACCATTCCTTCCCTTGATAGATTTACTAGGATCCCAAATAATCCTTTGCCCAATCTTGCCCCCAATGGATTCTCTCGGATCCCAATGCCACCTAAATCCTGGGACCTGTGGGTTATGGTACCATCTCAGCCTTGCATCACTGCCCGCACCAAAGGGCCCAAGCAGCAACATGCCCTTGGCTGTGAGTATCCTCCAAGGAATCAACCCATCAATAGAATACAAACTCATAATCTCTTGCCAATCCATACTTGGGGAAGGATGAATATCTATAAATCTAATATGTTGATGTTGTTTGATGCTCAATTCATGCTACTCCACTCCGTCACCCAACATGATGCATTTGGAGAACTTTTCCCTTCTCTTCTCAATGTATAAAGGTGGGTTGTTGGTGTTGCAAGCCTTATCTATATATTCCTGTTGAGGGCTACTCTGGAACTCCCAATTGTACTCCTCTTGCTGCCTTGTGAGGGACCTGAGTCATTCCTCAACACTAGACAGTTGGGTCGTTGATTCAGCACATACTCCTATGAGCTCCTCAATTTTGTCTGTTCTCCTGTAAGACAGTGTCTCAGACTCTCTCGACTCTCTGCTTCAACAACATAAGATCTATCTTGAAATGCATAATCCTTTCCCGAAAGTCTTATATTGGAAATTCTAGTGCCCCGCTGAATGTCTCTGTATTTGTCTGCATCAGATGCCCCACGACCACTGCTTCAACTTGAACCTTTGACTTTCCCTCCAGAAATGACTCGTCCTACATAATATATTTGTCATGTTGGTCTGCATGATCATGCTCATGATATTGGTTTATTACTACTGGCTCCTCATTTGATTTTCCTTGAATTTCTTCTTCCTGGCCATCTCTACATGTGAGAATAAGTTGTCCATCCTCTCTGGTTGTCAAACATGGATGTAAATGTGGATTGTTGTTTATACTTGATTTCCCATACTCTTTATGGATGTCCTTCGGGATATCTATAGACTCAACTACCACATCATCAGGAGGAATTGCCTCCTTCCTTTTGCCATGTACTTTGTCAAGATGAATGATCAGCTTGTCCTGCAAGTTTATCTGAAGAGCATGGTGTTGTTGATCACCATTTGTACTTGACTGCTCAGATCCTTCATAGGCCCTCTCCTGAAAACCAGTGAACCCAACTATGGATGAATCCCCATGACCTGAAGAAGTCTCTAATTGTTCTATCCTTGTCGCCTCCTTATCATCTGGACATGAATGGTCAAGTGCCCAAACTCCCTTGCATACAAAGCATACACCTTTCCTCCTTAGTTCATTCTTGTTGTCTCCACAAATCTTTGTTACTTTCTCCTTGGTTAACTTCTTTCTAAGTAGTTTGATGCTCGGTTTGATCAACCCCTCAGCTAGTTCATAAGCAGTGGGTGATACAATTAGCTCCTTCCTCCAAATGGCCAACAATTTGGATCTCAATTGTTCACAGATGGCCCTATCTTCTCCTAAGATCGGAGACATGATCTTTTGCATGTCTGTTTTGATGAAGTTTGGATGAGACGTTGTAATTCTGGTGTAGAAGTATTGCAGCATCTAAAGGATTAAATCATCACACTCTAGATCCAGCATAAGTATACCAAATCTGAATTTCGCCAGGCATTCCAAAATTTTCCACTTCTGAAAAAAATTAAGAAGGGTGGTGTTGTCCAACCCTTGGAGTGCTTCTATCATTACCCAAAAAATTTTCTTCATGATGTCATCATTATAAGGCAGTAGCGATGTTGTTAAGGCTATGATTTTATTGAGACAAGAGGCGGCTGTGAATCTAACCTTTTCACAAGAATGCTCCAAGAATCTAGGTTGTATCAAAGCAAGCATGGATGGCTTTAAGGCCCAACTTGACCCTTTCCATTCTGATTGCTCTATCAGTCTCAAAGCTATATCTAATGTGTCCAACCGTAGGAGGACATCTTCTGACTTTGTACCCTACAATTTGGATCCAAGTTCAAAGAGACACTTGCTTTTTACATCTTCCTTCTGGATAGCCTTTGACTATTGAAGGATAACATGGACCTTTCACGAGAAAGGCCCGTTGTTCTACTCATAAAATGATGGCATTCTGGCTTGGTGCCAATGGATCTCATTATTTAGCCTTCATGACAATCAAATCCTGAATATAAGACAATTAGCTGCGACAATACTCGAGTAGTCTTTGTGATCAACAAAGATAGACTATAGTGCATTAATTGTGACTATACTCTCTGGACATTTGACTTCAATAAAATAGCCCTTACAACTTACATTCAACATTTAGATGGAGGTTTAAACCAGAGTTCCACGAGGACGCGCCCCCCTGGTTGGGGGATGCGCTTCCTCACTCCCCCACGCTCCTGGGATGGGGAAACTCCTGGGGAAACATTTCCCCACATCCCCTTTTTTGGGGAAACTCTGAGAAACTCTGAGGGGAAATTTTTCTAGTGTCGAAAAGCGTCCCCCATGCCCCCTCAATTTGTTTTGCTAATAACAATTAAAAACATTTAAAAAATTTGAAAATTTTAATATAATTAAAAAAATGAAAATAAAAACTAAACGATAACTTAAAACTTCAAAACCTAATCATTCACATTTCTCATTCATTTCTCATTAACCCTACGATTTTACCTCGCCACCCGACATTTTATTTCTATTTCGCTCAACATTTTACCTTGCCACCCAAGATTTTCCTACTGCCACCGCTCGACATTTTCCATCTGCAATTTGCTATGATTCATATTTACCATCGAATCGAAGCCTAAGACATTTGGAGTTGCGATTTTCATTTTGTGACTTGGAGTTGCCAGATTGGAGCTACAATTTTCATTTTATGACTTGGAGCCACCGAACTGGAGCTGCGATTTATTATTTAGCACTTTTGAGAAATTTAGTAGTATTTCACAGCTTTCTATGTTCACTTTTAGTTTGGTATTCTATGGCTATTTTAGACTTAAGTGTAATGTCATTTTCATATGATGAATTTAATTTCAATGTGCATTGTGTAATTCCAATTGTCAAACGATTAATTAAATTTAGATGTACCTTGCATAATATTAGTGCCCATTCCCAAAGATGAATTTAGATGGAACATTACATAATGTCAAATGATGGATTCGATTTAGTAATTTACTTTTAGATTTACAATTCTACATTAATGATTGCAAAAATGTCGAATGATAATTATGATTCATAATAGTTTAGTATGAAATGATGATCATATTTAGATGTATATTCCATAATTATGAAGATTTACTATTTACTTAGTTATTGACATAATATCGAGATTTTATTTTATTTTTACTTTTATATATTAAATTTTTAATAATTTTATAATTTTTATGACTTTGACGTCTAGGTTTCCCCAAAATTTTCTTAAATTTTGGAGTTGCTTATATACCCAACCTTGTGTGTATTCCCACTCCTGCGTGTCCCCATCCCGGAAACTCGAGGAAAATTGGTTTAAACATCTCATACCGATTTACTGGCATAATAAAATACAAGTACCAGGCTTAACACATGTCATCCGTGCTGCGTATTTCTCGTGGAAACTTTTATCAAATACTTGGATGGCAGCGAAGGACAAGGAGAATGTAAAATACCATTGAGAAACCTAGGAATGATCCCTGGTTACAGCTTCAGTGATGAATTCTACCATTGAATTGTTGTAGATGACAAGCTCTCGGCTCTAATCTACTCTTGGTGATTCAATAATTAATAATAATCCTCAACTCCTCTGATTGTTGGACACCTTCAGGAAACAAGGGTCTAATCTATCAATGTGGATAGAATATGACTTTCGGAAAAAGATTAATTTCAACCTCCCTGGTACTTGATTTGTCAACAACTCTGATCCCTATTTGAAATGCGAATATGACCTTAGGAATGGTTTTCCTAGCAGAGAGAAATGGATCTCTGGATAGAGTGTTAACTCAGAATTATGTCATCTTACTACAGGTCGATACTATAACCTCCAAATGATGAAAGCAATGTCAGAAATCTATTCCAAGTGTTGGCCACCAAACATATAATTCAGTTTTCAATCAATGAACTCATCCGCCTGAGAAAAATAATGAGTTTCCACCTTCCCAAAGATGATGGACCAGATCTGGTGATGATCTCCCTCGTAGACGGTCCACAGTTCGTGACCCACAACTGCTCGACCCTAATCGATTGACATGCGCATGATTTTCCTTTGCAGCGGATGTTGGCCTGATCAAGCGTCCATGGTCCAAGGTTAGCAGTGCGACTTGGCTCAGTTAATACGCCTGCAGCTATGACCTCTGCTACCTATCAGTGGGTAGCTTGCGCTTCTTAGGGTTCCACTCTGGTCAATCTTCCATAATTATGCGTCCATACAACCACTTGACCTGGGATCGATTACATTAACCCTCGACTTGGATTTTGTAATGGCGCATTCAGCCTGATTGCTCAGCGATGCCAGATCTTGTCTTGCCATTTTGCACGTTGAACCCACACCCTGGCTCACGCATAGAGCTGTAACTGGCGGTGCCAAGGGTGTTGGAAATACTCCCAACCGACCGCCATGAATAAACACTGGCAGCGACCCACACTTCATTGAATTATGTTGCAGGAAGGACAAAGCACAAATCCAAAATCTGCAGGCATTTTCACGCAAAATCCGAAAATAGAGTACTTGACCTTACTCTGCATTTAATTCTCTTTCTCGTCGTTGACTTACCTTTTCCCCGTAGTTCGCAGCCTACAACTTTTAAGTGTTACCTCTTAAGCCTTCGCCGAAAACTAAGTTTCTGACGATGCGATGTTTGGTGGGACCCTCATACCTTACCGCATTACAAATCGTGTACAAATATTTGTTATCGCTTTATTCCTTACCTTTTCGCTTTTCGCACTCGCAGCTGATTAACCACCCGCATACTACACTTCTCATATATTAACGTTTAACTTTTAAGCCCCACACCAAAACCTTGTGATGTTGCGATGCGACATCGTCATTGCACATCGCAAATTATAAATATCGCATTTCGCACAACTCACCGTTTACCTTTTAGCACTCCCGCATACCGCACTTCACATTTTTTATGTTTTACCTTTTTTCCGCTCGCAATTTCACACTTCGCAATTTTTTAAGACTTACCTTTAGCGCCCTCCAAGTTATTTTATTTGTGATGCGATGCAATCACATATTGCATACCGCAACCTCAGGAGGATAGCGCCCACAAACTAAAATATTTAAGTTGCGATTCGATCGTGCCATCGTACATCGCAATCACAAGTTTTTATGTTTACCCGTATCGCGGCCAGTTAAATTCTATAATCGCCGAAATGTGATTTGTGATGAAGGCCCAGATACGATGTAGTTTTGAAGCCAAAACTTATAAATTTTTAAGTCCGTCTTTTTGTGTTTTGTACGCAATTTCATGTAGAAACTGAAGAATCGGGCTTTCCCTGCAGAAGGATGATTTTGTGGATATTCGTCCCGTCCAACATTGAAATGCATTTAATCTTGAGGCTACGGCCATTTCGTATTAAAAGGAATGTAATTTCATATGTTTTCTAAGAAGAGTTTAATAGAAGAAGAATTCATCTCCTGTGTTCTTGCTCTATTTATCTGTGTAATTTTTATTTTCCGCAATATTACTTCTCTATTTTTTTGTGTATGTTCTCGATATCATTAGAGCATGCTTGAATTTCCAACATGGTATCAGAGTAGGTATAGGCTCCCAGTGAAAGAACGAGCTCGCTCTTTATTGAAGACGCTGAAAGATTGTTTTGAGAAGCGGATTCTCTAGCAGTGAGGAAGTTTTGTTTATACAGTCAAGATGGCAACAACAGGCGCAAGCCTGACTAATCATCAACTACCACAGTTCAATGGGAAGAATTATAATTATTGGGCCATTACAATGAAGGCCCTGTTTGCTTCACAAGATATTTGGGAGCTAGTGGAAATTTTTTTCCAAGAACCAACAAATGCAACAACATATAATGCTTTGACACAAGCATAAAGAGATTTGTTGAGAGACAATAAGAAGAAGGACTCCAAATCCCTCTTCTATATTTTATAAGTAGTACATGAGAGTAATTTCCCAAGGGTTGCATCAAAATCGAAGTCCAAGGAGGCATGGGATACCCTCCAAACAGCCTACCAAGGCATGGCAAAGGTGAAGACAACAAAATTTCAAATGCTGAGAAGAGATTTTGAAACTCTTTATATGAAAGAGTCTGATAACATAGACTCATTCTTTACACATGTGATTGGGTTGGTTACCCAAATCAGGTCTCATGGAGAGACACTTGAAGAAAGGAGAATAGTTGAGAAAGTATAAAGAAGTCTACCATCAAGGTTTGATGCCATAGTTGTGGTCATAGAAGAGACAAAGGATCTCTCACAATTTTCAGTGGATGAGCTTCATGCATCACTGATGTCTCATGAGCACAAACTGAACAGAGCAAAAAAATCATCATTGGAGCATGCATTTAAGACACAAATGTCTTTTGGTCAAGGTATAGGTTGAGGAAGATCAAAATACCGAGGAAGAGGAAGAAACCCACATAGAGGTGGAAAAAGCAGCCCTGCAAGCACAAGTGGAAGGGGCAACAATCAAAATACAAGCCAAGGCTCAAGCCATAGTCAAGCACAAGAATAGAGGTATGATAAATCTCATGTCCAATGTCATTATTGCAAAAAGTATGGTCATTATGCAAATGAATGTAGAAAGAAGAAAAATGACATGGGTAGTAAACTTAGTGTAAATTTCACAAAAGAAAATCAGAACCATGGTAGCGTGATTTTAGCTTGTAATGTAGAACAAGAAACAAGAAGATATATGGTTCTTAGATTCAGGGTGTAGAAACCACATGACTGGACACATAACAATGTTTTCCAATCTAGATGAAAGTGTAAGATTTGAAGTGACAACAAGGACTGATAGCAAGGTCTCTATCATGGGGAAAGGAAGAGTAAACACACTGACAAAGAAGGGAGAGACGAAGTTCGTTCTAGATGTCTATTATGTCCCTGGCCTGAAATGTAACCTTCTAAGCATTGGACAACTCATGCAAAAGGGCTACAATGTATTTTATAAAGATGACGTGTGCACAATCATGGATAAACCTCCAAGTAGATAGCTCATTGCAAAAGTACATATGATAAACAATAGAATGTTTCCTCTCAAGATTAGATGAGACTTGAAGGAAGGAAGTGTTGTAGTAGCTGTCACACAAGAAATATTTCAAGAAGAAGTCAAAGATGAGAACTAGTTATGAAATTTGAGATTTGGTCATCTCAATTTCGGAGGTTTGAACTTGTTGCATAGAAAAGGCATGGTAAAGGGATTACCACTCATAGAGAAACCAGACAACCTATGTGAACGCTGCATCTTGGGCAAACAACACATAGAATCATTTCTAGTAGGAATGAGTATAAGGGAAAAGACACCTTTGGAGATTGTCCACTCATATTTATGTGGACCAATGCAAATTCCATCATTAGCTGACACTCATTATATTTTGAAATTTATAGATGATTACACAAGGAACACATGGGTCTATTTTCTAAAATAGAAAAGTGAAGTGTTTGAAAAGTTCTACCACTACAAAGCTCTTTTTGAAAAGCAAAGTGAACACTACATAAAAGTGTTGAGCACTGATAGAGGTGGAGAATATATCTCCAAAGACTTCCTATGTTTTCGCAGGGAGCATGGAATACACAAGCAATTTACCACAAGGTATACACCTTAGCAAAATGGTGTTGCAGAAAGAAAGAATAGGACCATCATGGACATGGTAAGAAGTATGTTGAAGGCAAATCATTTTCCAAATGAGTATTGGGCAGAAGCTGTCTCTTGTGCAACATATATCATAAATAGATGTCCAACCAAAAGTGTTATGAACAGCGTTCCAAAAGAAGCATCGAGTGGAACAAAGAATTTTTTCACTCACATGAGAGTGTTTGGATGTGTGGCATATGCACATGTCCTAGATCAGTTAAGGAAGAAGTTGGACAACAAGGGGGAGAAATGTATATTTCTTAGGTACAGTGACGAATCCAAGGCTTACAAGCTCTATAATCCATCAACCAAGAAAGTAATAATCAACAGAGATGTTCAGTTCATAGAAGAAGAAGCTTGGGATGGAAGTTTAGAGAAGATAGTAAATGTGAAGACATGTATATCTCATAAAGAGAAAGAGGAATGGATTGCAGCAAGAAACTCCTCAACGATGGCTCCTCCTCCACCTACACAAGCTCAACAGAGCACACCATAAGCAAGTAATAGAACAACATTGAGAAACCAAGGAAGTGCTTCTCCAAGCACACCATAGGGATCGGCAAATCCCTCGAGTTCAAGTGCAATTCCAAGCACATCTTCAACAAATACAAGAAGACCAAGATTCATAAATTTAAGTGAAATTTATGAGCAAGAAGAAGTTGATAATAGTGTTGGTCTGAATTCTTTATTTGCATTATTTTTTCATGTTGATGACCCAATCCATTTTGAATATGTAGTAAAAGAAGAGAAATGGGTTGAATCAATGAATGAAGAAATAAGAGCAATAGAAAGGAATGACACATGGGAGTTAGTGGACCTCCCACAAGGAAATTTTTTTATTGGAGTGAAATGGGTCTATAAGACCAAGAGAAACATTGAAGGCAAGATAGAAAGGCATAAAGAAAGGCTACTTGTCAAAGGCTACAAACAGCAGCAAGGAAGAGATTATGAGGAAACCTTTTCACCAGTTGCAAGGATGGAAACAATGCGGACAGTGTTGTCTATAGAAGCAAAACAAATATGGAAAGTTTATCAAATGGATGTGAAGTCAACAGTCTTGAATGGAGTGCTAAAAGAGGAGGTGTATGTTGAACAACCTCTTAGCTATGAGATAGAAGGCCAAGAACACAAAGTGTGTAAGTTGCGGAAAGCTCTTTATGGGCTGAAGCAAGCACCATGTGCATGGTACAACAGGATTGATGCTTACTTGATGGAAGATGGGTTTGACAAGTGTGATGGTGAACCCACACTCTACATCAAAGAAAATGACGATAAAATTCTTATTGTTGTTTTGTATGTAGATGATTTTATTTTTACAGGCAATGATGTTTCTCTCATTGCTGATTTCAAAGCAGTCATGAAAAGTGAGTTTGAAATGACTGACTTGGGGCTATTAAGATATTTTTTGGGCATAGAAGTAAAGCAAACATAAAAGAGAATTTTTATCTCCCAAGAAAAGTATGTTTCAGAGGTTTTAAAGAGGTTCAATATGCAGAACATCAAGCCATCATCAACTCCAACTGTCATGGGGTTGAAATTGAGCAAGGAAGATTGCAGCAAGAAGGTAAATCCGACATTGTACAAAAGCATGGTTGGAATTCTAATGTATTTGACTGCAACTAGGCCTAATATAATGTATACGGTAAGTTTGATATCCAGATTCATGGAGACACCCAAGGAGACACATTGGCAAGCAACCAAGAGAATATTGAGGTATGTAAATGAAACAAAGGAGTATTGTTTCATTTACTCCAAAACTGATGATTTTAAGATGATTGGTTACACTGACAGTGATTGGGATGGAAGTGTTGATGACAAAAAGAGAACATCAGGGTATGTTTTTCATTTGGGATTGGAAGCCATTTCATGGGCTTCCAAGAAGCAGCCAATAGTTTCATTATCAACAACAAAAGCTGAATATGTAACAACAACAACACCAACAACATGTCAAGAAGTTTGGATGAGAAGGATGTTGAGGGAACTATGTCAAAGAATTATGTTTTTCACAAGATAATAAAGCATATTAATGCCAAATATCATTTCATAAGGGAATTGGTTAACAATGGTGAAATTTTGTTGCAGCGTTGTAGGTCAGATGAACAATTTGCAGATATCCTCACAAAGTCATTGGGATAGAAAAGTTTTGTTTATCTCAGAAAGTGTCTGGGAATGATTGATGCAGCAGTTGTGATTAAGGGGGAGTGTTGGAAATACTCCCAACCACCGCCATGAATAAAGACTGGCAGCAACCCACACTTCATTGAATTTTGTTGCAGGAAGGACAAAGCACAGATCCAAAATCCGCATGCATTTTCACGCAAAATCCGAAAAGAGAGTACCTAGCCTTACTCTACGTTTAATTCTCTTTCATGTCGTTTACTTACCTTTTTCCTGCAGTTCGTATCCCACAAATTTTAAGTGTTACCTCTTAAGCCTTCACCAAAAACTAAGTTTCCACCAATGCGATATCTAGTGGGACCCTTGTACCTTACCGCATTACAAACCACACACAAACCTTTGTTATCGCTTTATTCCTTACCTTTTTTCTTTTCGCACTCCCCACTGCTTAACTTCCCACATACTGCACTTCACATATCTTAACGTTTAACTTTTAATCCCCGCACCGAAACCTTGCAATGTTGCGATGCGATATCTTCATCGCACATCGAAAATTATAAATATCGAATTTTGCACAAGTCACCATTTACCTTTTAGCACGCTCGCATACCACACTTCGCATTTTTTATGTTTTACCTTTTTGCTGCCTGCAATTTCACATTTTCCACTTTTTTAAGACTTACCTTTAGCGCCCCGCAAGTTATTTTTTGGGATGCGATTCAATCGAATATCACATACCTCGGCGTAACCGTTTGATGAGAGCATTCCCATATACTTTATGTGTGTGGAGTGTCACCCAATATACCCAAAGGTATGTGGAGAACGATCTTATACACTCACGTACGTGGAATAAGATTTCACCCTTGGGATGCAACGTTGGAAAAAAATGACAACTCTTACGTTTAACGATGCTGGAACACGTCTCTAGCCTAGACCTCTAAGTGTTTTAATTATTTTTATAAATTCTCCTTAGGTTGAATCAATAAATTTTATTGTTATCTTTGATTAAGTTTCAGTTTTGGGTCTCATCGCGAATATCACATGAATATCCTAAAATGAAAACTACCATGAGGAAATGGAATCTTTCTAATTAAATGAAAATATATAAGGAAGGCAAGAGACAAAGAGTGTGCAACAAACAATATGAAACAAACAAATGTGAAAAATGCAATCCCTTTCCAATGAAAATGTTCCAATTTCAATGCACGCACAAAACCCAAATGTCAATACAAAGATTTTTCCTTTCAAGTATCTTAATTTTTTATAATGAAGAAATCTGAGATGTGAATTTTAATCACTGATTCAAATAACTTTTCAGAATGAGGACTAGAAAAAAAATTCATCCAAGCAACCAATGACCAAAAAAAATTAGTTTGCAAGCAACCTAATGATAAGAACAAAGCAAAATATTAAGAAATCATTATCAAAGGAAATCAAGCACAAATGAAAACCAAATGGAGGCTTTAGAGGAAATAAAATACACTCAAGACTCAAGGAAGGGTAGCTGGAAGCAGGTTGATCAAAGAGAAAACTAAGACAAAGGAAAATCCATGCAAGAACAGGGGCCAATGCAGCTACAAAAGAGGCAACAATGCCTTGAAACACAATCATAGAGAAGGCTCTACAGAGGTGTAATGTTGTGTCCCTAGATCATAGGGATCATTGGTGAAGAATAAGGGAGTTTCAGAACATATTTTGCAACTAAGACTCAATGAAAGGGCTTCCAAGGTCTGTTCTTGACTGAAGATGACAGTGAAGGTTCACAGAAGATGATCCAGGTGGATTTTGGTGGCCAAATTCCTATTCCATTTGGACCCCCACTATTGTTTCTTTTCTGTTTCCTTATTTGTAGCATAACTTACTATTTTTGGCCTTTTTTTGGGTCCTAAACTTCTAAAGCTGTTTTGAGTGACTAAAAGACGTTTATAGGGAAAACAAAGAGACTAGAAAAGTACCAAGACTATTTTCCTTTTTTTCGGCCTCCTCTTTGAGAACTTTGAAGTAAGGTATTATGATATCCAAACAAAGATCCTATGCCAGAGTTATGACCCCAGGAAGTTGACGTTCCAACTTACCCCAACGGGTCCCACAAGATTTTTGCGCTTCATATCGTAGGGTTAGGTATTTGGATGTTTAGGGTTTCTCATTATTTCTCAATGATAAAAAGGCCACCGAGCCTCATTGTAACACACTTCAGAGGCATGTAGCCGACACATCTCTTCTCAGAGATAAGCTACAATCGTCGGAGCTAGTTTATTTCCATTATGTTTGTAAGCATATTTCAATTATTTGATATTGATGAAATGAAGTGTTATTTTTTTTGCATATTTATATTTGTGGTTATATCTGTATTTTATTTCATTCTTGTTTAAGTTTGGACCAATAGTATCACAACGGTTTGCTATTTTTCTGTTTTTGTTTGCATGTCCCCTATGAGGTCAGGGTATAAGGAGTTAGGGATTGAACTGGCTGAACCCTTGCAAGACTAACCTCGCAAACCCTAACGACCTCCCATTGCGGAAGAAAATAAAGACGAGGGAGCAGGAGATCCTTTCAAAATATTGCTCAAAGAATCCCTCGAGCGATAGAGGAACGCGATGATTTAAAATGTTTTCTAGATCCTTTGAAAACTTCCCACATGCGACACATCTTCTTCTGACAACCACTCTGGGAGCGCCACTCCCTTTAAGGTACAAGTTAACTTTGAAATACCCATATTTGAAGGTCATATAGATGTAGATGTTGAAGATAAATGGTTATATTTGCTAGAAGGATATATATTGATTCATGACTT
The DNA here is from genome assembly GCA_034641835.2 of Pinus albicaulis. Taxonomy (NCBI): domain Eukaryota; kingdom Viridiplantae; phylum Streptophyta; class Pinopsida; order Pinales; family Pinaceae; genus Pinus; species Pinus albicaulis. Next base: position 134,548,408 of record CM076576.1, read on the forward strand.
TTCCAACCGAGAAAAGATTAATTTATCACTCCTTAAAGATGCCCCCCACGTCAAGGACTGGTGGGAACCCTAATGAGAGAAGAGGGATGAGAGTGAAAAATCACTATTCTTAGCCGCACCCACTTGTAATTATTTATGACACAACATCAAGGAGCAGTATTACCCTGTCGGGAGCTATGAAGATAAATACATAAAGTGGATCAAGTTGCGACAGGGAAGGGACCAAGATGTGCCATTGTTCACAAATAATTTTCATACCCTTTGCACGAAGTTGGGTATCAAGGTTTTCGAGTGGCATTTGGTACTCAAGTTCCACGACTCTCTACACAAGTACATCCAGGAGAAGATGGAATTTCTAGAAATCTCCTCACTTGGTGCTGCATATCGATACACTATTAAGATCAAGAAAAATTTAAACATAAGAAGCGAAAATTTGGATCTATGAATATGAAACAAGGGAAAGGAACCCCAAGCCACAAGACAAAGGAAAAATCCAAGGTGAGGCTACCTAGGAAAACTCGCCAAATTTGCAAGCAAAGAAAAAAAACACAAAGACAAAGAAGGATACAGAGAATTGGTGTGAGTTCCATAAGAGCCCCACTCAAAACACAGGTGAGTGTCGGGTCGAGCAGTCACTAGTGGCCGAGCTGAAGGCTTCTGAATCATATGCATGTTCTGACTTTGAGTTAGAACCCGACAAGGGGAATGAAAAAGGGACACATATTATTGACATGGATCCTAGTTCCACCGTTTCCACCACCAAGATCCTGAAGAATGAGCCTAAATATCCAGAGGAGGGGGAGAGCCTCTTCCACTCACAAATTTGGGTGAAGGGTTATCCACCGTAGTTCATTGTCGATAGTGGCAGCCAAAAGAACCTCATTTCAGTAGAGTTTATGAAGCAGCTGGGCCTATTGACCATAACACATATGCAATCGTACACCATCGGGTGGCTTCACCAAGGGTGAGATCTCTGCGTAAGCCAACAGTGCCACCTATCCTACAACATCAATCCCTTCATAGATGAGGTATTGCGTGATGTTTCTCCACTTGAATTTTTTGATGTATTAGTACAACCATACTTGTGGAAGAAACATGTTGCGTATGAGTCTATGCCCCACACTATTATTATTAACTTGGTAAATAAGTTGTATAGGATACCAAAGGTAGAATTTCCTACCACTACATCTTCGATCACTACGAAGTAATGCATTAAGATCATTTCCCAGACATGGATTTTTTGTTTCCTTATGATTCATCCTCAGAGAAAGAAGAATATTGTGGCAATGACCCCGTGACAGGTCTCGTCTGCATGACAACAACAGATGGAAAAGGTCATGGAGGAGTATAGGTACATTTTCACCTCACCCAGAGGGGTACCTCTACACTATCAGGTCAAGCACTCCATTTATTTGACCCTAGGTGCACCGCTTCCCAATAGACCAATATATCGATGCTATATTATGGAGAACGATGAAATAAAGAGGTATATTCAAGAGTTCATCACCCTGTGGGAGCCCAATCGTGTTGGTACAAAAAAAGGATGGGACCTGGAGACTCTGTATTGACTATTAGGTGTTGAACAAGATCAATGCCCAGAATAGGTATTCAATCCCACAGGCTAATGACCTTCTGGACCGGCTCAAGGGGGGAAAATATTTCAGCAATGTTGACTTGAAGTCCAGATATCACCAGGTACCAATTGAACCTTCCAATGTGTGGAAGACTACCTTCAAATACAAGGAGGGCCTTTTCGAATGACTAGTCATGCATTTCGGGTTGATGAATGCCCCCAAAACCTTCATGAGGTTAATGGAAGACATATTGCGACCCTTCACCATCTCATTTTCATGGTGGTGTATTTGCATGCCATTCTGATCTTCAACAAGATTTGGGAAGAGCACCTCCGCCATATTCAATAGGTACTCCAAACTCTGCGACAACACAAGTTGTGTGCCAATTTGGAGAAATGCACTTTTGATATGGCCCAGGTTCAGTATCTGGGGTACATCATTGATGAGTAGGGTGTGCATGTGGACCCAACGAAGATACATGTCATTTGACATTGGCCTACGCCAACTACTCTAACAGAGCTCCACAACTTTCTGAATCTTGCCAATTTCTACTGTGGGTTCGTGTTGGGGTTCTCTCATATCACTTGGCATTTGAGTCAAATCACCAAGGGTGGAGAAAAAACAAAATTGTTTTGGTATGAATCCTAATAGAAGGCATTTTCCGAGTTGAGGTATCACCTCTTCTCTGCACTAGTGCTCACATTACCAGACCTATAACAACCATTTGAGATTGAGACAGATGCCTCCGAATATGTTATTGGTGTAGTTCTTATTCAACAGGGGCATCCAATGACATATCACAATGAGATACTTTCAAACAATATATGAAAGTATCCCACCTATGAAAAATATATGTATTCCATTCTGTAGGCCTTCCGACAATGTAAGAATTACATTCTGGGGAAGGAAATGGTCATCCATACATATGGCCGACCCTTGTAGTTCATACAAACACAAGGGAAGTTGCAAAATGATCACCATCATAAATGGTCCACATAATTGCAACAATTCCATTTAAACACTAAGTGAAAGAAGGTAAACACCAATAATGTTGTAGACTACCTCAATAGACCACTTGTCATGGCACTGACTACTGTACTCAACTCTTGTGGGCACGAGACATCAGGGTGGACGCATCTATATAAGAGCCACTCCAGAATTCAACAACACATACTAGATGCTCTTGGAAGGTAAGTAAGTTCCAAAATTTCACCTTCGAGATACATTTTTATGTCATCTAGGACACCTCTATGTTCCTTTAAGAGAGTATTCCAAGATTTTTTTTAGGCTCACTACAATAGGGTCGCTAGACACTTCGAAGTAGAGAAAACAGTGGCAGAGCTACAAAATTATTTTTATTAGATGAACCTTCGAGAGGATGCTAGGAAGTACATCATATCCTGTAGTGCATGTGCCATTTCAAAACCAAAAATCAAGAAGAAAGGCATATATACTCCTCTGCCTAATCCTATTCGACCTTGGGAATTGATCTCCATGGATTACATGTTAGGCCTCCCTTCTACTAAGCATGGAAACGACTGCGTTTTTGTGGTTGTACACCAATTCTCTAAGATGGCCATTCTAGCAGTCCGCTAGTATCACAAGAGAAGCCACTACTAATATCTTCTTTGAATGAGTGTGGGTACACTTTGGGATCCCACAGTCCATTATCTAAGATCGGGAAAACAGGTTCCTAAGTACATTTTGGGTCAAGTCTCTGTTTTATGCTCGATACTAAGCTCACTAAGTCCATGACTTTCCACCCCCAACTGATTTCCAAAAATAAGTCGTCAATAGGATGATTGTACACATTATGCACATGTAAAATCAAATAATCCAAAAATATGGGATGAAAGCCTCCCCTATGTCAAACACAACTACAACAGAGCTCTACATATCTGAACTTGCCAAAGCCCCTTTCAGGTGAGGTTGGGATTCCAACCACTATGTCCCATTGATGTGGCCATACTATTTGCAGCTACTCAAGGAGTTTTGACCCATGTACAGTCTGAAGTTGAAAAGGCTAACAAATTCATTGAGCACATCCATCACATCCACCAATAGTTACATGAAATATTGGACAAATCCAATGCTAAGTACGAGCAACGACATGATCAACATCGTGTGCCACACAAGTTCCAGGTGGTTGACAAATTTTGGTTACATTTGCAGAAGGAGTGTCTCGATGGGGCCCATCACAAGCTTCACCCGCTCCAATATGGTCCTTACAAAATCACTAAGGCTATGGGAGACAATGCTTTTGAGCTCAAAATTACCCCATTCCCACTCCTACACCCAATGTTCAATGTAGACTGCCTTCGGCCATACTTTCCACCATTACTAGACACATAAGACATTGTAGAACAAATCACACTAACAAAGATAAATCCAGACTGCATGGAACATGCCACAAATGATCGGATTATGGACATGTAGATAAATAAAAATCGCCAAAAAAAATCCAATTATATTGAGTTGTCAAAGTTGGCCAACTTCTGCACGAAGGAAAGTGGCTCACTAGGGACCAAGTTCAACAAAAGTTTCCCCATCTCATGGAGGCTCTCAATGCAATCGAGACCATTACTTCCTAAGGGGGGAGGACTGATCTAAGTGGATATTGGTGGCCAACCGCCTATTCCACTTGGACCCACACTGTTGTTTCTTTCCATTTTCCTTATTTGTATCACAACTTACTATTTTTGGAATTTTTTCGGTTCCTAAAATTCCTGAGTCAATTTGATGGACTAAAAGACATTTTTATGGAAAACAAAGAGACTGGAAAAGTGCCAAAGCGATTCACTAGTTTTTTCTTTCAGCCTCTTCTTCAATATCTTCAAAACGATATTCCAAAGGGAGATCATATTCCAAATTTACGACCTTGGGAAGTTGACGTTCCAACTTACCCCAATGGGGCGCACAAGATTTTGGCGCTTCATCTCCTAGGGTTAGGTTTTTGGAGGTTTAGTGTTTCTCATTGTTTCTCAATGATAAAAATGCCTCCGAACCTCATTGTAACATAGTTCAGAGGCATGTAGCTGATGCATCTCTTCTCATAGATAAACTACCATCACCCAAGCTAGTTTATTTCCATTTTGTTTGTAAGCATGTATCAGTTCTTTGATATTAATGAAATGAAGTGTTATTTCTCCTGCATCTCTGTATTTGTGGCTATATCTGTATTTTTTTTACGTTCTTATTTAAGTTCGAATCAGAAGAGGTGAAACAAACACTAAATACAAAGAAACCACCAAAGGAATATACCCATCCCTAATTGAGTCGCTAATTTTTTATACAAAATCGACGATTGCAGACATAAGTGTCTTCCCTAGATTGGGTGGCTTAGTCTAGAGCAACAAAAGGAAAAAGAATCTATTGTTTTCCTTAAAATAAATAAATAATGAGATGAATTATACCTATAATTTGACATATGCTTCACTCCTTTGTTGGCTTGAATGCTCCAATCCTAGCTCTCGTCGCCAAAATTAGAACCTGCACAATCAGGAAACAAAAGGAAATTATCTATGGAATCTATGTAGCATCATCTAAATACTTCATTCAATGTATCAAAATGGCATCGAAATACTTGAAATCATAACATAATATATAAGGAAACAAAGAAATCTTTGCATTAATATAAATGGAAGGAGTTACAACCATAAATAGATGTTGATCTTGTAGAAGAGCACCTCCAGACCGACTTGTTCCTTCTTTGTCACAAAGTGTACCTCTAATCACGCTAATTCATGGAAAGCTACGTCTCTACAACAACAACATAAGGGTAGAATTCTATCTCCAAAAGCAAACCCGTAGCTTGTGAATGACCAAAAATATATTGGTGAGGGGAGTAAGTTGGGAGTTCTTATCCGATTACCAATCTAAGGTTTGAGATACACTCTTGATGGGAGGATGGGATCAAAGGATAAGGGATGGAAACTCCAAGGTAAGATAGGATAGGATTTGAATGTTTTATCTGAGGTAAATGGTTGTAACAAATTCTGGAAGCTTCTCGAAAAAGAGGCTTCCAGAATTTCTCTCTTTTTCCCGAATTTATAGAACCAACATAGGGGAAAAGGGGAGCAACCTTCAGGTGATCAACATAGGCCATAGTGGAGAAACCTATAGCTGAATGTTGTCAATTAGGAGACTAGGGAGAGTTGGTCCTTAAAATGAATGAAACAAGGTGTTTTCAGGCAGAAACTCCGGGATATGAGTGCCGTGCATAGGGCTTTGTGCTATGATGATGTCAAGGGGTAAAATGATTTTGATTGACCTAGTTTGTAGGTCGGATGACCAAATGGGACAAAATGGCCTATAACACACTCCAAACCCAAGTTTTATACAAGATACTTGAATGAAGGCATAATAAATAGAATAAAATATCCAGTCTGATCAAAGACCAAATCTTGAAATTTGGAATATCTATACCGAAAATAAAAAACATCTTTCAAGAAGGAGTTTACATTTAGTGAAACCATGCAAAGCAAAGAATTTTGTGAAAAAATCCAGATCCAAAATATTTCAAGTATCTTACCAGAGTCATGAGAACCTAACATAACCATCAAAGGATGTTGGAGTGCCTCGACTCCCTAATGAGTCCCAACACTTTCAATAATTATAGACTTGCATTTTAAAGATTGAATTAAATCATGCATGGTGTATGGACAACTACCATCAATAATTTCAACAAGATCACTATTATCCAAATGGAAACCACCTACATCACTGATTTGGTCACAATTTACATCTTTGACAAATAGATTACCCAAGTTAAAATATTCTTCTAAATGCACATCTAAAGATAGATAAACCAAACAAATCTCATGAGTAAATTGGATAGAATAATTTTCATCATGCATAATTAGAAATGATAAGGAATGGGATGGATACTTGATAAGTTTCTTACCTTATTCTTCATCATGGATGACCTTAATACCTTCTGTCAATTCAAAATCAAACTCATTAGATAATAAAATTGAAGAGCATGGAGTATCTCCTTCATAAGTTAATGCATTACAAACAATGGAACACAAGGGATATTGAGGTGAAGAGGAAGTTTCAATAAGAAGATATTTGTGGACTGAATGAGACTTGAGGTCTAAACCTTCCAAAATAAAATATTCTTGAGAAACTAAAAAATTAGTAGGTGCACTTGGGAATACATCATCACATATATCAATAAAATCATCATCATTAGAATGATGGTTTCCCAAGACTTTAGATTGATTAGGAAAATAAATTTCATTTAATTCATCACTGAGATTGTTATATTAAAAATCAACAAAGGATGGGAGAACACAATCTTGAAATTGTTTTGGGAAAGAGAGGAAAGATCAAAATAATTCTCACTTTCATGCTCCTCTACCTGTGAAGAGTTACTACCTTGCACTTGATCACTTTTTAGATTTGAAATAGATTGATCAAGAAAATCACGGGGCAAGGGACTATGTGAAAGATATGATATAGGATGGAAAAAATTCAAATTAGATTTAAGACTAGAAATATGAGTGTCAATACCATCTTGAGAAACCATGTGATTAGCCTTCACCTTAGGCTTCATGAACCATTCCAAGGTTTCCTCCATTGGATATAAATCATGGAAAGTAGGAGAAGGTTGAGAAAATGGATTAGGAATTTGGTTTCTAGATTTCCCAACTTCAAATGGAAAAGGATGAGGACAAGGAACAAAAGGAGTTGTAGGTTCCTCCTTTGGAATTAGACGTGTCTAACAATTTAAAAATGTTGATAGAACATAAACATCAGGGAGTTTAGGTTTGTCGTGTAAAGAGATTTGAACCAAACTTTGAAACTTCCTTTTAAGGAAATCAAAATCCAATTTTTCCCCATGAAACTCACAACATAAGTGAATGAATCTATTAGAAAAATCCTCAACTGATTTATTGGGATTCATTCTAAGTTTATTTATTCTTTCGAAAATATCTCAGTAATCATACCTATCAAAAGCTTGATGAAGCTCCTGGAGGAAATGATCAAAAGAATGAATCGAAGTAGATGGAAGGGTATAACACCATTGTTTAATACAACCTTCAAGAGTGAGGAAGAAAATAACACAAGCAATATTTTCATCATCGATTTCATAATATTCACAAATTTTAAGAAAATAAAAAATATGCTTGCCTATGGATGTTCCATCCTCACCATCAAGTTTGAATTGAGACAAGTCATAAAGAGGCTCATAAGGTATTAAAAGTTGTGATCTAGGGGATATTGGTGGCCACCTGCCTATTCCACTTAGACCTCCAGTTGGTTTCATAATTTTCTTTGTTTATAGCAACATTTATTATTTTTAGCAGTTTTTTGGGCCTTGAAATTCCAGAGCAGTTTTGACACCCTAAAATACGTTTTTTTTAGGTCCGCAATAGGCCCATAGCTAGAAGACAAGGCCTGTTGAAAATCCTATATTACTCGGAGAGATATTTACGACAAGGTATTGTACATGCCAAATGGAGATAATATGACCAAGTTACGACCCTAGGAAGTTGGCTGGCCAGTTAACCCCAACAAGGCCCACAAATGCTTGGTGTTCCATCTCCTAGGTTAGCGTTTTGGTTGTTTAGGGTTTTTCCTTATTTTTCAATAATAAAAATACCCTTGAGACTCATTGTAACACAATTCATAGGCATGTAGCTGCCACATCTCTTCTCAGAGATAAGCTACCATTGCTCGAGCTAGTTTATTTCCATTCTGTATGTAAGGATATTTCAGTTCTTTGATATTAATGAAATGAAAGTTTATTTATGCTATAATTATATTTTTGTGTTTATATTTGTATTCTATTGCATTCTTGCATATGTTCGGATCGGTGGTATCAAAGTGGTCTACTCTTTCTCGGTTTTTCTTTGCATCTCGCCAATGAGGTCAGAGTATAAGGAGTTAGGGCTCAATTTTGTTGAACCTTTGCAATATCAGCCTCATAAACCTTGAAGACCTCCCATGGAAGAGGAAAAGAAATACGAGGGAGCAGGAGATCACTTCAAAATATTGCTGAAGGAGGCCCTCAGGAAACAAAGGAATGCGATGATGGATAAATTTTCCTAGATCCTTCGACGAGTACCCACAGGAAATGAATCTTCATTTGTCAGCCACTCTGTAGGCGCCACTCCTTTCAAGGTACAAGTTAAATTTGACATTCCCATATTTGAAGGCCAGATAGACGCGGACTCCGTAGATAGATGGTTAAATTTGTTGGAAGGATATTTTTCAATTCATGACTTTTCCAACCGGGAAAATATTACTTTTGCACTCCTGAAAGTCACCCTCCATGTAAAGGACTGGTGGGAAACCTACTATGAGAAAAAGGATGAGGGGGAATCCTCACTATTTTCAGCCACACCTACTTGGAATTATTTCTGAGATACCATCAAGGAAGAATATTACCCTGTCAATAGCTATGAATATAAATACATAAAGTGGACCACGCTACGCTAGGGAAGGGACCAAGATGTGCCAGAGTTCAAAAATGGCTTTCATGCCCTTTGCATGAAGCTAGGTATCAAGGATTCCAAGCGAAATTTTGCAATAAACTACCACGTTTGTTTTCGTAAGTACATCCAAGATGAATTCTAGTTCCTGGACATCTCCTCGTTCGGTGCCTCCTATTGATATGATGTCAAGATTAAGTAGAATTTTAAACAAAATAAGCAAGACTTTAGATCTGCGAATTCGAAGCAAGGGAAAGGCACTCCCAAACCACATAACAAGGGACAAAGCCAAGGCGGGGCGACCCAGGACAACCGGTTGAAGCCGCAAGCAAAGAAAAACACCACAAAGACAAAGAAGGACATGGGAAAGTGGTGTGAGTTCTTGTTGAGGTGAAAACTCAACCCCCCCCATTTTTGAATTTTTTATTTATAATAATGGAGACCCTTAAATTTTTGGCTAAACCACCTTTTATGATATTCATTTTGATAGGTGTCTTACAATTTTTTTTGGTTTTCATTTTCATCGAATTTCTATTTTGATTGTTTCATTAAGTTCAAATTTTTGCTATCTTTCCATCGATACTTGTTTATTCTCATTTGGTTACATGGTTTGCAAATGATGCTTCCCCAAATTTTGATGATTTTTACTACTTGGGTCAAAAAATGTACAAAATTGTAAATATTATTATTTTTTAATTCATTTTTATTAATTTATAGAAAAACCGCAGCCGAGAACCAATATGAATATTATAAATATAAGTGGTTGTAGTTCTTGGAAGGGACCCACTCTATGTGGTCTCCACTTCACCTTATACCTCCCACTCCAACCATTCCTTTCCTTTATTCTATATCTGAACCTCGAGAACTTTGAATATCATAACACCTCTTTTAAAATACACCAATTTTAAAAAACGTCGATACTTCGATGGCATAAAACCTCCGATAAATATTTCCTCTGATGGCTTCTGATATGATGTGGTTCTCTCTCTCCTCGGATATACCTTATGCCTTCATGTGGCTTCCATTCTCTCTCCCCCTATTTCTCTCTTCTCTAACCAACTCCATATCGAGCCCTCATAGCTTTTTGATATCAGAGGCGTTTGACTAAAAGTTACGATATTGGAGCTCTGTGATATTTCAAACTCCTGATATTTATTTACTCCGATAGCTATTTGACTTTGGAATTATATTAAAACATCAAGACCTTTTGGGTATTTGAGCACTTGTTTAAAAAGACTTATGATAATCCTTTTCTCTGATATTCCCATATTCTTACACCTCCAAAGTCTTCAACATAACATGGATGGTTTGTAATACTATGAAAAAGGGAAGTTGTACATAAAAGTTTTATATTTTGTGTATTAAATGATTTGATTTTAATATTAATTAAATAAAATTTTAATACATTTTTTGTATATAATTTATAATTTAATTAATTATAAGTATAATTTAATTAATTAATATTTTTATTTTGGAAATAATTTAATTCATATGAGAATTATTTTAGATTTTGTAATAAATTCAACTTTTTTTTTAGTTTGTAATTTAATTTAATGTTTTTAAATAGAATTCATATAATTAATTTAACAAATTGTAATTAATTAGTTTTTGTTGTACATTTAATTAGAATTAGATTTTTTAACATTTAGTCGAGGCATCACATTTTCCTGAATTCAAATTATTTTGACACTTATCTTTGGATAGGAATATTTGGAGATTTACTCAACCAAATTAAGCCCACAAGCTCATTGGAAAGCTATGATAGAGGAGGGAAATATGAGATGGTTAATTCTAGAAAATCTCATCATTTAATAACCCATAAATCCAACGGAAAGAAAAGTGACGAATTTGAACTAAAATTAATTTTTATGTTGATTTATACAATTTTTATTAGCTTTGGAATTTCTCCAACATTTATTAAAAGCAAACGAGACTCAACAGAAGCAATCACATTGTGAATTATGTTTGGATTTTAATTTACAAAATAAATTCCAAATATGAGAGTTAAGAACAAATCTACTCCAACAATTTTCATTGGTTAAAATTCATTTTCTTCTATTGCTGGAGCCATTCCATTAATTGAAATATTTTCTTCCTCGTCTCTTTCACTGTTCTCTTGCCACAACCAATTGAAATTTAGAAATTAAAATAAAATTGGTGAACAAAATAGAAAACAAAAATTCATTCTCAAGAAATGTTTTAAAAATTAAAATAAAAAATAAATTAATAAATAGTGGTTTGTAGAATATGCAAAACGTTTCTCTCTTCTCCAATTTTGTAATTCTTAAAGCACTATTGTAATAGGGATTTCAGGCTGTAGGTAGAGAAGATCAGTCTCAGATATGCGAATTATTGGGGTTTGTCTTTTTTCATTCTGAACTATGTATGAGAGGAAGAGCTTGCATTGTTACAACTCTTATTTTTAGTAGTAGAGTTTACGCTTTAGAGGAGATTTTAGGAGACCAGATTTAAAGAACAAAGCAATAAGTCATGTTTTAGTTAGTTTGTATTTTAAATACTATTATTTTAATGCAAATTTCATCTTTTTAATGAGATATTTGTGTAAAATTTCTTTCATGTTGAACATTATTGTTTAATGTGAAAATGAAGTTTTATTTTGAATTAGCTATCTAGTTCATTAGCTTCATAGATCTGTTGTTAATTGTTTTTTGCTCTTATGCTTAAATTAGAATTCTAGTAACTATTTACTCAAAATTATGTTATCTAATTTTGATTTAATTTCCATTGTCATTATGTGAATTTATTCCTAATGTTTTTGTTTTATTCTTCATGGTTAATATATCTCTAAAAATCATATTTAGTTATCATAATATTAGTTAATTGAACTACTTCATTAGCTGCATATTTTTCTTAAGCCATATATACTTAAAATCCCAATAATTTAATTACTTTGCTCTTGGTTGGGTTAGATATACATCTTCCTAATCGAGTTAGGCTTAGGATTATCTCCTTTTTCTTTCATTCTATAATTAGTTTGCATTTAGATTAATTATTACATTTCTAGAAGTCCTCTTATCAAAGAGGAAAAATTCAGTTGTGGCTTGGCTGAGCTCCAGATCACCTTAAGAATCAATTTATTTCTTGATCCGCAAGAAGAGTAGATCTGATGTCTCTCCTCTATTGGTAGGTGAAATTCATACTTTAAGTTGGTAGAGATAGAGAGAAGGTAGCTGGACCTAGTTTAACCAGTTGAAACCACCATTTCAATGGAAAAGGAGCTGCATTAAGTTCCCGATCCGGTGGCTCCCTTATAATGCTAAGGTAGAGAATTTGAAGCCATCAATGTTTTTTGCGCTAGAAGGAGGGTCATAGTAAATTGTATCTCTGATAATTTTATATTTTGTTTTATTACTATGGATCCATGTAAAATACTTCCTTGGAGTTTCTTTACTGGACCTCATCCAAATATCACTCTAGTAAAGGAAGTCAAGACTCGTTTCAGGTAAAATATAATGGTAAGACATCTGATTTTAGTCATCTCCTTCAATTTATTTTGAGTTGCAACAATTTCAATATTGATGAAGATATTATTTGCAAGATATTCACCCATACTTTGACAGGAAAAGCCAAAGACTGGTGCTTGTCACTTCCAGTTTCCTCTGTACGTAGCTGGAAAATTTTTTCCAATATTTTCCTTCACGCATTTTAGGAACATGACTACAAAAATGCTTGTGATTAGTTAGAAAAATAGCGTAGGATGGAAGGTGAGATTTTGGATATGTTTTATGTTAGATTTAATTTAATTTTAATGCAATTTCGGTCCAAATATTTTCCTCCTCAATTCCAATTAATTGGATGATTCAAACATTTGGTGTCTCTTTCATGTGATAAATATCAAGAACCATAAAGTATATCCTTTGTTGATAATGATTTACTTGCTCAAAATGACAACTTCGATTCTACGCAAATTGTAACTACAAATGATAATCATTATGCAAGAAATGCTCCAAATTTACATAATTTCGATCAAGAATAAATTCAACAAGATGTACAATATCTCAACAACAATCAACAACAAATAAATCAACATCAATTATATCAACCATAATGAAAAAATTGCACAGTCTACTGCTGAAATTCATTCATAAACCGTTGATAATAAATTGCAAATGATGGAGCAGTTCAACAACAATTCACAAATCGATCAAATGCACGAAAAATTTGAATTTTCTATTATGGAAAATCAGAAATCATTTATGCATAGAGAAAAATTTAGGTATATATCTTCATCCTCCTATTTCTCTCTCTACCCTCATATTTTTAACAATATTAATTTAATTCATAATCAATTAGCAGTCCCTTTGAATTCAAATTTAATTTAAAAAAAAATGAAACTGATATTAATATTCAATTATTAAATATTGGTAGAGAAAATTTAATCAGTAATTCAATCAATAATCCTGAAGACTCTCTTAATTTGGTATTCAATCACTTGTTTGGTTTTGATTTATTTAATTCAAAGGAAAATAACACTTATGAAGTTACTTATGATAATGACTTGGAAAATGAAAATGCTCAACCTCTTTTCTCTTCAAAGATATTTTTATCTGATTCTTTAGGTGAATCTATTTTTGAAGATAAAGATAACTTTAATCAAGGATTTATTCCGGTCCATTTTAATTTTCAAACATTCAATCATCATAGTAATTTTGGTAATCAAGGACCTATCAAATTTTTTTATTCCTACGATGATGGAATTCCCTTTTTGGATCATAAGTTTGAAATCTTCCCATTCCCACAAACAAATGCAAGCAATGAGTTTAACTTTATAATTTCTATTGATAATTGTGGGAAAGAAATATTTGCAAATGAATCATAGCCATGTTGTACCATTATTTGTAACATTAATGTAAATTGTAATTTGTTTCATTTTTAGTTCCCTCATTTTGAATTTATTTTTCTTTCAGAGTTCATTTTTGAACTTTTGAACACATTGTACTAGAAATTTGAACATTTAAATTGTAGACACTTGTCAAGTGTATTAACAAGCTTGTATTAAAATCAATTCCATAATTTCAAACATGAACTCCTTCTTATTTTGAAATTTTATTTATTCATGTTTAGTCAGTTCATGCATTATTTTCAAATGAGTTTATCATAAATTCTGGCACTAGAGACTGAACTATTTCATTTTGGTCAACAATGGAATACTTCTAAAAACCTTTTAAATGTTTATCCATATTTTATCAATCCATTTGAAAAATATCTGGAAGTTCCACTGCTCCAGAATATTTATGAATTTTCTACTGTTCAATAGGCTTCAATATTTAAAAATGTATCATTCAACCCGAGCCTGATGTGTCATTTTCCCTTGAACTTCTTTCAATATTTCACTAAAATACATGCTCATTTTTATGATCTTATAAACATTTGGTTGGAAGAATTTCAAGGTAATAATTTTGTAAATAAGTTTATTTCGTTAAATTTGTTAATTGTACATAGTAGGCTAAATTTTTCTTTTGACAATTTAGTTGTAGTTTTACTTCTATTTTTTGACTTGTACATACACGCAAGAGTTAAAATAAGAGAATGGTTACACTGGAAGTTTGATTATACCTAGTCATGTTTCATTTCCATTCAATTAGGATTAGGAATATGACTAATTTTAGTTTGCTTGTTAGTTCTTCTTTTATTTCTTTGTTGGCAGATTTTTCAATAGATGTTGGTAATAAGCTAAAGTATGAACTTGGTCTTCATTGCCTTGATTTAGTGAATTCATTTTAAAAATAAATGATCAATTATTTATTTCCAAATCATAACAAGTCCATGGAAAATATTCATTTTATTATTTTCTATGCTCTGGATTTGTGCTTGGCTTCATGTTTTCTCACGTTGCAGATTTTCAATTTGAGCCATGATTTAGTTTCTAAAATAATGTATTTGAAATTAAATATTTGTCTCTTTCCTATATAAATTTTGCTGATGGCCTTTATCTTCCTCTAGTTTGAATGAAAATTTTGAAAGGGTATTGAAGCAAAAGATAAAATCTTTAAAATCTGGCAACAGTTGAGAAACATTCTTCTCCATTGCTTTCCTATATCCTTTCTATGAATTTTCATATTTGGTCGAATTGATTTTATGCCGATATATTTAATCCCAACGATCTTGACAAGATCACAAGAAAAATGTCAGAAATTAGTAAGATCATATGAAGAATCTGAAGTTTTACGCCACTCGCTCAATTTGATATGAATTTTAGCTTACTATGAATTATTATTTTTCTATATCATCTCGGAAATCACGCAAGTAAAATTTGAAGTCTGATTTTGAAAGTCTTTTAAGAATATTATTTCTGAGTAATGTCACAAAAATATGAGAATTCAACTTCATTCACTCAATTTCCTTGGATTCCCACATATTTGGTTAATATGATTTGTTATTTCAGATTAAAAATTACAGGGAAACCACTATATTGATGCTCGAAAATATTAAGTATACTTTAAAATTTTTTGATTTTTTGATTTTTTTTTTCATGCCATCAAATGTCATAAAGAGACTTGATATGGATTTCTTGTAATTGTATGAAAATTTCGGAGTTGATTTAAAATAAAAAATGACGAGGCGGATTTCCACTACAATTTAAATGGAAAACATATGCTAATTTCACATTTCTTAGTTGTTAATTTAGATTTAATAATGAGATGATTTTGAACATATGTGAATTTTGAGAAATGCATGGGAGAACTTGAAGATTCATGAGGTAAAATTACAGTCAATATTCTTCTAGGTATGCATTAACAGATTCATATTCATCTGTTGTTAGTTTTCTCTTTTCATAGTTTACTTCTTATTTATGTTTTTTTTTGTAGGTCTTCATTGGCTTGATTTTGGAGACTTAAGATAAGAAAGCAGCCAACCCTTTATAATCTGCAACATGTCCAGGGAAGTATTTGTTTTTTCATCAGAATTTTTGTATTCTTTAATTTGTTTCTATTCATATTTTCCTTCCTTTGCACATATAGCAATATGAGTCAATATTCATGTTATGCCTCTCATCGATGCAGTTGGAATAAAATGTTTAGACTCTTCATTGCTTAGATTTGCTACAAAAAGAGGAAAATTTGCACAAAAATCTTGCAACAAATGACCTTATCCATGATTTTATCTATGCCTATTCTAAATACTACAATTGCCGAGTTGAGTTGAACCATTGCATTGCACTCATTCATATTGTTTTACTTTTAGTCATATTCCTTTCTTCCGAAGGGACTTAGAGCCTCTATTTGGTGAATCGTGGAATCTCGATCCTCTGCTTTTCATTTTTCTAAGATCTTTCCTTAGAATTTCAAACTTTCTATATTATTGGACTCTTTGGTTTGTATTATATCACAAGAATTTAAAAACACATTCTGAGATTTACCTATATGAGATCCAAATTTCCTTTTCCTTCACTATCACGCCCATTACACTTAGTGAAAGAAATCGCCCTAATTTTACTGTGTTCACTAGAATCTTGTAGTCTCAAAGTCTTGTAAGCTGATTTGAGTTTTGAAAAAGGTTTTTGAGATCTTTAACACCTGATTTATTCTCATATTTATTAAATCTCTGACTCCTTTCCTCGAAAGCTTATTTTTATAAACAAATGTAGGTGCTCTTGTTATTTCTTAATCTGAACAAAAGTTATTGAAACCATTTTATAAAAATATCATGACATTGATTACCTTCGATAGTTGAATGCCCAAAAAATAATATTCCCATGTTATACATCAAAATCCATTCGCTATCAAACATATTTGATATCGCAAGATTTATGTATAGAAAGTTAGGAAAAAAATTTGTTCTGAGATCTTGCTTCCCTTTAATTATAATATCGAGACTTCTTATATTAGAGGTGAAATCAAATTAAAATTCTAAAAACGAATTTCACCGAAAAAATTATGAATCAAGGTCTTTGTTTATGGGAGTTTTTCCCATTAAGAAATTTTTGGAAACCTTGAGCCCTTACCTTTTAATTTGATTTTCTCATAACCTCAAAACTTCTGTCTATCGTGTTAAGTATCCTCGTAGGTATCTCATCAATTCATTGTAATCTTTGACTATGCTCATATGAAGTCTTGATTGATTATATTTTTATTGCGCCGAGAGGCGCATTCTATAGCCCAGTATGACCCCGATGTGTAAGTATGTCGGAAGCCAAAAAAAAATGTTGACTTGAACAATAACTTACATAAATATATAAATGAATAATTAAAAATTTATTAAAAATAAATTTAAACGATATAAACTTAAAATATGAAGAGTTTACTAACACTCAAAAAAGAGATATGGTAAATACGTAAAAATATAAATAAACCATAGGTATGGT
Source organism: Pinus albicaulis (assembly GCA_034641835.2). Lineage (NCBI taxonomy): Eukaryota > Viridiplantae > Streptophyta > Pinopsida > Pinales > Pinaceae > Pinus > Pinus albicaulis. Next base: position 134,565,747 of record CM076576.1, read on the forward strand.
AAATAAATAAAACCTCTTTTTATATTACTCGGGAGGTATGGTAAATAAATAAAAATATAAATAAACTAGAGGTATGGTAAATAAATAAAACCGATTTTTATATTTACTCAATAAACCACTTTATATTTACAAAAACTCAAAAACAAGTTTTATTTAGGTGAAGCCTATGGGACAAATTATTATTAATACCATGGGCCAAATACCATAGGACAAATTATTAATAATACCATGGGAAAATACCATGGGCCAAATAATATATTTATAAAATAGGTATGGTAAATAAGTAAATATAAAAGAGGTATAAAGAGGTAAGGTAAATAAATAAAAATATATCAGATACGATTAGAAATCAAGATCTAATTATATATGAAGTATAAGGGTCAAATACCATGGACCTAATTATTATTAATACCCTGCCAAAAAAAACATTATTAACCCTAAAATTAATATTAAAATATTAATATTATTAAATTTAATATGTTTAGATTAATACAATATTAAATTTATTATATTGTAATATATATTAATATATCATGATATATGATAGAGGTGGAGAAATAGGGGGAGTGACAAGGGAGATATGGAGATAAATTGAAGGAGAAGGGAGAAGAGGAATGAAGAGAGAGAGAGTGAGAATAGTGAGAGAGTTAGAGAAGGGTAAGAGAGGGAGAGGGAGACATAAAGATGGAGGTGGGAGAGAGATAAGGAGAGAGGGAGGGAGAAGGAGAGAGGATTGGAGGGTAAAGAGTGAGAGAGAGAGAAAGAAGGGGGAAGGTAGAGGGGGGTAGGAGAGAAAGGGAGAGAGAGAAAGGATGAGAGGAGGAGGAGAGAAGGAGGGATAGAGAGATGGACCTGGAGGCAGAGCGAGGAAAGGAAGAATAAAGACATAGAGAGGGAGTGACAAGGGAGAGATGGAGAGAGAGTGTGTATGCTTATGGGTGGTATAAAGATACATAAGAGTGATGGAGACAAGGGGGGAGAGAAGGAGAAAGGAGGCATGATGGAGACAAGGGAGGAGAGAAGGATAAAGGGATAGAAATAGTAAGATAGAGTGATGGGGGAAGAGAGAGGATTGGAGGACAGAGAGATAGAGAAAGAAAGAGAGTTGGGGGGTCAAATAGAAGGAGGCGAGAGAGGAATGATGAGAGAGAGGAAGAGAGTGATGGGGGAAGAGAGGATTGTATGAGAGAGAGAGAGAGAGAGAGAGAGAGAGAGAGGGAGGTAGAGATGGGGGAAGATAAAGGGAGGTAGGAGATAAAGGGAGAGAGAGGAAGGAAAAGAGAGGGGACTTGAAAGAGAGGAGGAGAGAGGGGAGGAGAGAGGAAGGGATAGAAATATGGATTTAGAGGGGGAGAGAGGGAGGGATTGATAGATGGAGAGAGAGAGAGATGGGGGAAGAGAAAGGGAGGTAGGAGAGAAAGGGAGAGAGAGGAAGGAAAGGAGAGGGGACTTGAAAGAGAGGAGGAGAGAGGGGAGGAGAGAGGGAGGGATAGAAATATGGATTTGGAGGGGGGGAGAGGGAGGGATTGAGAGATGGAGCTGGATGAGGAGAGAGGGAGGGAGGAATAAATACATAGAGAGTGAGTAGCGGAGAGAGAGAGGGGGAGTGACAAGGGAGAGATGAAGAGGGAGTGTGTATGTTTTGGGGTGAGATAAAGAGACAAATAAGGAGATATGGAGAGAAGGGGGGAGAGAAGGAGAGAGAGAGGCATATGGTAACAAAGTTGGAAGGTGAAGATAGAGAGAGAGGATGGGGAGAGAAAGGAAGAGAGAGAGTGAAGAGAGGTAGGGAAAGAGATATGAAGATGGAGAGGGAGAGAGGGGGAGGTAAGAATAAAGACATAGAGGGTGAAAGGTGGAGAGAGAGAGAGGGAGTGATAAATAAGATGGAGAGAGAGGGAGAAAGGGTAGCAGGAAGGAAGAGTGATAGAAGCGAGTGAGAGAGAGAGAGAGAGAGAGAGAGAGAGAGAAGAGGAGGAGGAGGAGGGAGTGATAGATAGATAGATAGATTGGAGAAAGAGAGTTTATGTTTTGGAGTTGATATAGAGAGATATAGTGAGATATATATATAGATGTAAGGTGAAGAGAAAAAAAGATAGATGGAGAGAAGGAGGGAGGGACAAGGAAATTGATAGATATGGAGTGAGAGAGAGTGTGTGTATGGTAGGGTGAGATAAAGAGAAAAAGAAGGAGATATGGATGGATATATAGATATATATGGGGGAGATAGGGAAGAAGGTTTCTTGCAGTAGATGCATTGATTTCAGTGTAGATGGTGATTTCTAATCCTATTTGATTTCTTGCACTAGATGAATTGATTTTGGTGTAGATGTTGATTTCTAATGATATTTGATTACTTACATTAGATGGATTGATTTTAATGTAGATGATTTCTAATCCTATTTGATTGCTTGCACTAAATGCATTAATTTCAGTGTAGATGATGATTTCTAATCCTATTTGATTGATTTCACTAGATGCATTAATTTTAATGTAGATTTTGATTTTTTGTTATATTTGATTTCTTTCACTACATGAATTGATTTCAATGTAGATTATTTTTAATCCTATTTGATTGCTTGCATTGAATGGATTGATTTCAATGTAGATGGTGATTTCTAATCCTATTTGATTGCTTTCACTAAATGCCTTGATTTCAGTGTAAATGGTGATTTCTAATCTTATTTGATTGCTTGCACTAGATGCATTAATTTCAATGTAGATGTTGATTTATAATTATATTTGATTGCTTGCACTAAATGCATTGTTTTAAATGTAGATGATTTAACTAAATGCATTGATTCAAATATAGATGATTTATAATCCTATTTGATTCCTTTCACTAAATGCATTTATTTTAGTGTAGATGGTGATTTCTAATCCTATTTGATTGCTTGGACTAGATGCATTGATTTTAGTGTAGATGTTGGCTTTAAATCCTATTTTCCTACTTGCACTAGACTCATTTATTTGAGTGTAGATGTTGATTTCTAATCATATTTCATTACTTGCATTATATGCATTGATTTTAGTGTAGATGTTGTTTTCTATTATTATTTGATTTATTGCATTAGTTGCATTGATTTCAGTGTATATGTTGATTTCTAATTTGATGTATGATGGTACATTAATTTTAAAGTCATTGGATTAATAGTGTGTGTGCAATGATTTTAGTGTAAGCACAAAAAATTATTGACAATGTACATTGATTTTTGTGTTATAGTAATTCAACCTATTAATATTGGAGAGCAAGAGAGACAAGGTATGATGTTTACTACAACAGCTCGAGCTAAATATTTAAATGGTTTACGATTCCAACTGTCCTTTTCAAATAATCAGTATGAAAATATGACAAAACTAACATGGGTGAAAATAAGAATAGTAGAAGAAAATAGTTTGAAATCGATCACAATGAAGACTTCGTAATTGACTACATTCTTATTATTCACAGTTTCTATCATTCAATATTATTACATTGTCACTTTGCGTTCAAAATTTTATTTCATTATTAAAGTTATTTTACAATATTTATCATCTCAACAAACTGAGGTAACTAATCAAATTTAAAATTAAAATGACTTAATGAATCTCAGACATATTTAACATATTTAAAATGGTTATGTTAATATTAGATGTATTTACATATTATTGATAAAATTAAGCATATGTTCCTCGTATTATTGATAGATTTTCCTTGGTCGCACACGACTGAAACCAGCCTAGATCCATCTTAACTCTAGATCTATCAAGCGCCGAGAGGGATCAAATCTCTCGAGGTGAAAACCTTTTCTCAAGTTTTGCACTCAAATAAGAGGTTTTCACCTCGAGAGATTTGATCCCTCTCGACGCTTGATAGATCCGGAGTTAAGATGGATCTAGGCTGGTATATATACACTTACTTTCATGTTATTATGGTGGTCAAGGGCTTGGATCTATTTTAATTATAATTTCATCATATCCAAGTATTCATTCCTTGGAATGACTTTGTGATTTTGGAGATATAAATTCTTCAAGGTGTGTGCACATGGGATTTTTTTTTACTTTTCTCGACAATATTCTTGGCTAATGAGAAAGTTCATCAGATGTGGTTTTTCTACATTTTTTCCTTTTTCTCACTATTGGATGCCCATTTCATTATCTCAATCATTAATTAGTGTGCATCTTCATTTGTATTTCAAGGCACCCTTGAGCAACCACTATGGTAATATAGCAATTGGTAATGAATTTGGAACAGGTGATCTGAATATGGGAAAACTAGTTATTGCTATGCTAGCTCCCTCATCAGTATTAAAAACGTGTGATTAGGATCGTCTCATGTTAACCACTTGTGAAGGGGTTTATGTGTGTAGTTTAATGTGCCTTTGATAATCAAATTATGAGTTAATTAACTTTTAAAAACTCATATACAACAAATGAAATGCAAAAATATAAATCACAGTAATAACATAACACAATGGATGATAATGGAGTTTGCCCCTCCTGGGTTACATCTCCATGAACTTGCTTTAACTAGTAAGGCCCTCTTGGGATTAAGAGTCAAATGTCTGGTTACATACAAATTTGGTGTTCCAATGGATTTTCAGCCTATTCCATTGGCTTTGGAACACTTAAATACCCCAAAAATTACTATTCAATATCTGAATTTGGTTTCCAGTTGATCTAGGCTTGACCTCCCATCTTGGTGGTCATGGGCTTGTTTAATATCCAAAGTGATAAATCACCGTCAGATGTGCTCCAACGCCTCTGAAAACTATAGCACTATGTTCAGAACATCAAATACATCTAAAAATGACTGTTCATTCACTCCATTTGGCCTTTAGCTGATCTAGGCATGGCCTTCCCTCCTAGTGGCCCTGGGCTTCAAAATTATTCAAGTGACCAAAAACACCTGTAGATTGGCTCCATTGCCTCTGAAATATATTCCAATGGATTTAGAGCATGCCAATATACTAGGAATTACTATTCCTTCACTCCATTTTGACTTCAGCTGATCCGGGCATGACCTTCCTTCCTGGTGGCCTCGGCTTCAAAATTATTCAAGGTGCCAAAAACCTCTGTATAATTTCTCATCTGCCTCTGGAATCTATTCCAAGGGATTCAGAGCATGCCAATATACTAGGAATGACTATTCATGAGCCAAAATTGGTCGAAAATTTCTCAATATAGGCTTCATTTAATTTTACCCTAGATTCTGCCTCTAAATTTAGTGAACTGCCAGTTAGCCCTGCCAAAGTTGGAGGTCGTTCCGAGTTTGGAGATTCTGCTAAAAATCCACCGAATTTAACTGCATGTTTAATGAGTCTTAATACCAGATTAAATGGGATAAGCGCGCACTTAAACACATTTTGTGGGAGGCGCTGAGTCGAGGTCACTTGGCATGGTCTTATGAGGAGGAGGGATGGCCTGCAGGGTTGGCCCCCTCCTTCCTCCGCCATTGGATTCTGCTGCATTGAAATATAAGTTCGTGGCCAATCCTTTCAAGGATCATGGCCGTGGCTTAATGGTAGGTGGAGAGAGTGGAGCGGGGGAGGTCATGGGGTCGAGCCCTGACCTCGTCCCTCATACACATTTTTGTAACCAATATATATATATATATCACCCACATTTTAAACATGCATAAACCTTGTCTTCGGACTTTGAAAAATGATATTTAAATGCACACCCACCAACATTTATAAAACATGCTCTCCGAACTATGGTTATGTGCCAATATACGTATGGTCTTTGGACTTTGGAAAGTTTAATACTCCATCATAATATTCGCACTTTGGGTTAATTGAAATATGCGGAATTAATAATTTAGTTTGGATTTAAACATAATAAATATTAGTATATATAATAAATATAATATAATATAGGATTAATAACAATATTAAATTTTATATATATATATGTGTGTGTGTGTGTGTGTGTGTGTTAATCCAATCCTTAGTTAAAAAAATAATTCCAAACATAAAAATATTCATGAACCCAAATTCACCCTTGGAGGACATTAGGAAAATTTCACCTTCACAAACCAAATAGGTTAAGCCAATTGTGACACTTGTCACAGTCCCATTGGACAAAAACTGAAGAAGATTCTCTGAATGCTGACTGGGCTGCCATATCATCACCCTATACCTGTTCTGCAATTAAAAAAAAAAAAATTGCCTGTTCAGAACGACGATCAGTAGACCACAACTTCTTCATCCGAACTCAGTTTTTGACGAAACGATCTGCGTTGGATTCCTGGCAATAGACCAATCACTGACATTCTGGTTTGGTTCAATTCTGAGCACTTTGAATTTTGAGCTAATTCTTGCCCCTTATCCATATTCCGATCACACCTTCCCACTGACATGCTTTTGGACCCACAAAAGTTGGTTATCTCATGAGAGATGAAATCTCTTATGTTTCCCAAGTTCTATCATTTTGATTCTACTTGGAAAATTTCCATGACAACCACTTGTCCACTAACATGCCTTGCTTTGCCTTGCAAATGGATTGACTCTTCAACCACTGTTATCCTTTTGCTGCTAACCCAATCCAACACTTGCTGGTTTCTTGCTTACTGATATAACACTTTGATGTACCAAATAAATTCCTAGGTGCCTTCCCACTGAGAATCATGTTCCTCCTTTTCAAAAACATGCATTCGATGCAAGCTTCTCCTTAGAAACCACTTTTCCAAATTAAGTCCATCTAAGTGAACTAAAACAACGAGTTCCAACATTAGTAATAACAATAAAATAAATGACCATTCTTTTACCTCCACGGTTCCAAATTCCACATCTGGAAGAATGAATTCACCATCTTATTCTGTTCTTGGCATCAACACATAAAATGGTCTACAATTGTTGCAAACTCTTTTTGTCTGAAAATTCTTTGACACCTTGTCACAAACACAAGAAGGACGCCATATCTGAATATGTTGTGTTTATATCTGAAAGACAAATCATGCAAGAAACATAACTTGATGTCATATCCCCTTTCTCCTTCAAAGAAACAATTTTCACATCATCTGAACATCACCATGTACTCTTACATCTTGGTGTCAAAATTCATCGACCAAACACAAGTCAACAAAAACATGACTCTTCAAACAAATGACTCTCAAGTCAAGCATAAGCATGTGTAATAACTTGACAAAATCAACATATCCTTTTCATATTTGGAGACAAAATCAACTCTTCCAGTCGATATGACATGCATGTAACACACAATCAACCAAAACAAGTCGACACTCATGCATGTGCAAATGATCAACACTCTCAAGTTGACAACATGCATGTTAAACAAAGAAATCGACCAAGACAAGTCAATTACTCATGCATGTTCAAGCGCAATGAAATCATCAAAATTCCACTGTTCATACACACAAAATCTCATGCATGTATACAACTTTTCAATTCTCTCAAAAGTACAATCATAAGTACAAGAACCCCATTCATATGTACATGTACTTAAAGCTGAAATGAACAAATTTTGCTTCAATAAAGTGAGTCAACATACTCCACTTTCAATCACCTTCCTGGCATAAACATACAACATGAATTCAATTGGCAAAGAATGCATCAATCATCAAAAGACATTCAAAGCCTTAATTGTATAAGAAATATAACCATTTCTTACCAAACCATTTCAATGGTGTCTCTTTCAACTGCACATCATCATCAAGTGAATCATATTGACCCACATCAATTATGGAATCTTATTTTCCATTCTTTCCATTCTCTTTCTCCACCTTCTTCAAATGTCATGGATGACTTGTTGGATACAAAGTCCAACACTTCTCTACAAGATGGCCTTGCTTATGGAAATGAGTGCAAAAAAATTACATCTTCTTTCCAACACGATTTTCTTTGTCTTTGGCTTTCTTCCTCCTTTGCTTTGAAAGTTTCCGGTGCATGACTATCTTCTTCCAACATCTCGAAACATTATGGTTATTCAAACCACAAAAAGAACATGAAAACTTTCTCCAAATATTATGTGAGAATTTTCCATGTTAATCCTAATCAAAAGCAACTTGATTAAAATCATATTTATACCTTGAACATTCACCTTTGTTGCCTTCTTTAGGAGGTGAATTTGAAGAGGTAGTGGCTCTCTTCGGAATACCAACAATACATTCAAATACTTTAGAGCTTTCAACATCCTCTTGTTCTCCATTCTCATTAGGTACATGCTTATGAGCACCTTCTTGCAAAGTGGGTGTAAAAATTTTGCATTCCTCATGAACACAGTCTTCACAAGCTTGAGGTAATGAACATGAAATTAAAGTCCTTCTTGGAACACCTTCATGTGCCTCCTTGGATTTAGAGATTTCTCCATCATGTTTTCCATAACCAAGACCCAATTACTTAGGTTGTTCCTCAACAAAAATTGGCTCAACTATTCCTTGTGCATTTTGTCCAATCCTTTACCTTTATAGCCCATCTTCATCAATATTTGGACCCTATTCCTCTAGTGTGTCTTTCAAAAGAACCTACACATTCATTTTGAGAGGAAATTGAAGATAAACTTGAATGCAGCAAATAAACATCAACATGTAACAACAAACGTAATCTAGGAGTTCACCCGAATATCGTGGGCTACGTCTCCTTAAGCTCTTGTCGTCTTGACTTGGCTCTTTGGTATTATGGAAAATTTTCTTTTATAAGTTACAAACTCAAATCCAATGGTTATTTTTTATGTACCTTTGGGTTTAGAATACCATCATACCCTTGGAATGGCTTTCATCACTCTAAAAACATATCTAGGCTCCCTTTCACTTGATTCTTTATGTCGGTGCTCTTGAGTTACCCTGAGATTCTCTATGGCACCAACTCCTTTAGAATTATTTTTTTGTCCTTGAAACCTCATCTACTGTCTCAAGCACATATCAGAACTCCAAAATGGACTAATAATTTTCTCCAAAAGAGCACTGCATCCCCAATCTAGGCCTCCCTCCACAGTTGGCCATTGGCTGCCCAAACCTTCCCTGTGGCTCTTCAACCTTCCGAAGTCTTAAAATAGCTCTAAAAATCCCTTCAATGGATTCATAATTCCAAAAATAGTCAGAATAGACTATTTTTTTGCTAAAATTGGCCTCTGGCTGCTCCGGTTTCACCTCCAACACTTGGTGGCACCCCTAGCTCTCGAGTCAAAGAAAAATTCTTTGTGGGTTATCAACCTCTAGAAGTCCTAAAAAGCTTATAAAAACTCCATCAATGGATTCATAGGTATCAAAATAGTCAGAAATGACTATTTTTTTTGCTGCATAAGGCCTTTAGTTGCCTTGGCTAGGCCTTGAACTACTGATGGCAATTGCTAGCCCTGATGGCCCCTGGAACTTCACTGAAGAATATAAAATTTCAAAATTCCTCTACAGGCTCTAAAAACCACACCATTAGTTCCATAACATCTGAAACATCCAAAATTGACTATTGGATTTCTAAATAAGGCCTCTAGCTGCACTGGCTAAGCCTCAAACTACTGCTGGCCCATGGTGGCCCTCGTGGCCCCTAGAACTTCTCTGAAGAAAACCCTACTCAAAAGTCCTTTGATAGCTTTGCAACCCTCCCCAATGAGCCTGGAATGTCGAAGATAGTCAAAATTAACTATTGTCACTCCAAGAATGGTCAAAACTAGCTCAAAATAGAGCCTGAAATCATTTTTCCCAGTGACCCCTAAAAATCCTCTACCAAATGTGGAGAACTATAGTTAAACTTCAATTAGAATGGCATCTCCACCATTTTTCAGGCATGAGCCATAAATTCCACCAATATAAACTGGATTAGATTAGAGTTAAATGCGGATTATCTGGGCGGATAAGTATAGTTTAAATGCTAAGCACATTTTAGGCACTAATGACCATTATTTGTGGACTAACCACGTTTAGCAGTAATTAAACATCATTTAACGAAAATCCACCATTTAGTTTAGTGCCCAGTCATGGCGCTTGAGTGCATGGGGAGGGGCTGGCCCCTCCGAGCCCCCATATGCGCATTACATAAACTATAAGTTTAAACCGTGCCACTCAATAGTTAAGAACCACTTGTGTAGCCGAATGGTAAGACTCGGGCCTGCTATGTGTGAGGTCACTGGATCAAACCCGATCGAGTCCAACAAATTTTATTACACAGTCTAGGGGACACGTGGTGGCCTTAGGGCTGGCCACGTGTCACCCTTTCATTGGCCGAACCAAAAATAGTACAACCCAATTGCAAATTAAACAATGCCACTTGTTAGCATATGACTGGTCCAAATAGAATATTCTTTTTTTTTTGAAATTTTCAAATCCAATCAAACTTGGTCAAAAGCCAGAAATTGCAGTTTACTGGAATTTTCAAATCGCGATAACTTCTTCATACGACGTCGGTTTTTTGAACCATTCATGGCTCCGGAATCAGGAAGTCGAGATCTATCTGATTGTTCAAGTTCAACAAACTTTCGAACACTTTAAATTTTGAGCTATCACTTAGGTCCTTGATCCAAATCTTATCACACCTCCCCATTGGGAATCTTTTGGACCCAAAAAGACTAATTACTTTTTCTGTTCAGTAGATGAGAGTAAAACACCCTCACATTTCAGCCTCCATACACTTGCCTTGCTTGGCTTAGTGCCTTTGAACCACAACTTGAAGGTAGTCAACACTTCCCTTCCTAGATGCGTGTGTCCTCTTATCAAGAATTGTCTTCCTTGAACTCACTCAGAAATTTTTGGTGAGAAATTTATGGAAGGTAGATGAACATGATGTCCTTGATCATCGATCCAAGGTGGCTCAAACAAATGTGATATTACAACAGAAAACATGCATACATAACTGAAATTTGCATATGTACAAATGAATGTATGTCTTACTGTGTCAAGAAGTCAAACCACTTCTTACCAAGCCACTTCCATGACGATGTTTGCTGCTGAAAATCATCTTCATGTGAAACATTTGTTCTCACATCAATGATGGAATCTTTGGTTCAACTTTTGCCAATCTTTCTATCCTCTTGCCTCATGTGCTTGGGATGATTAGTTGGATGCAATGTCCAACAATGGGAAACAACATGTCCCCTCTTATGGAAATGTGTGAAAGTATTTTGCACCTTCTTTGCAAGTTTTATTTACTTCAACTACTTCATGTATGCCTTCATCCTCTTCCGAAATTTTGAAAGAACATGATTACACAGACCACAATATGCACAACAACTATTTCTTCCATTCAAGCATGCAGATTTTTCATGCCTTGCAGAAACATAATCAACTTGACTATGGGAAGAATTATACCTCAATTACTACTTTGCATGTCCATCTTTTTTACCTTCATGACGAGATGAACTAGTAGAGGTTCCAACTTTCTCTTGAATACTAACATCATTGTTCTTGTCTTAATATTTGTCCGAACTCTCATGCTCGCCATAAGCTGCATGTCTACATACATCTTTCTCTGCTTCACGCATGTTCTTGGTTAAGGCTCTTGGGCTTGATGGAGCTGCATCTCCATCTCATGCATTCTTTCAAGAATTTCTTCCTTCTCTTGATTCATAGCAACCAATTTCTCATGAAGTCTAGTGCTTTCTCTTCTATCTTCAAACATAATTTGCACCATATCCTTCAATATATAGAAGTCTCGCTTCATGACTTCATCTAAGAATCTTGTGAAGGAGGAGGATTTTGAAACCTCACTTGAAGAAGTTTTCCTCTTATGTAAATGAAAAAAATAACTTCAACAAAAATTCACAAACCTTTAAAAAAAAATTGACAAAGCTTTTGAACAAAAAGGCTGTAGAGTCAAGCTCTTCTTAAAACAACCTTTTGCAAACAAAACCTTTTGTGCTTCAAGGGTTTCGTTGTGGTCCTTTGGGTAAGGAATATTCTTTCAGCCTTTCTTCCTTTTTTGTCCTCTCCTATACTTAGCTATCAGTAGCTCTCCTTCACCTCTAGCAAACTCAAGCAATAGTCAGTTCGCAAACAAACAATCATTAACAGTGCAAACACCTTTCAAGTCAAACAAGAAAAATTGTACTCTGTCAATCAAGCAACCAAGTGCTTTGATACCATCCTAATTTGAAAATGGGTTGGATAACTTGTTATGATTTTCAAGAACCTCCCACTCAGTTAAACAAATAAAAGATATAGCTTGTACTTAACTTTTACGGAATTTTTTACTTGAAACAGGTGTATGTTTTTTAACTGTTTAAATGCTTTAAGTCCATTTATTTTTTTCTGAAATTAAACATGTGCATAGCCATATAATGCAGCAAATACACATCAACACATAACAACAAATTTAATCTAGGAGTTCACCCGAATATCGTGGGCTACGTCTCCTTGATCTGTTGTCATCTTGACTTGGCTCTTTGGTATTATGGAAAATTTTCTTTTACAAGTTACAAAATCAACTCCAATGGTTATTTTGGATGTACCTTTGGGTTTAGAATACCATCATACCCCTGGAATGGCTGTCATCACTCTGAAAACAGATCTAGGCTCCCTTAGACTTGATTCCTTATGTTGGTGCTCTTAAGCTGCCCTGAGACTTCATGGCACTAACTCCTTCAAAATTATTTTTATGTCCCTAAAACCTCACCTAATGTCTCCAGTACATATGAGACCTCCAAAATGGATGGATCATTTTCTCCAAAAGAGAACTACATCCCTAATATAGGCCTCCCTCCACGGTTGGCCCTAAGCTGCCCAAAAAATCCCTGTGGCTCTTCGACCTTAAAAAGTCCTCAAATGGCTCTAAAAATCCCTTAAATGGATTTAGAATGCCAAAAATAGTGAGAATAGACTATTGGTTTGCTGAAATTGGCCACCGGCTGCTCCGATTTCGCCTCCAACACCTGGCGACACCCTTGGCTCTAGGGTCAAAGAAAAATTCTCTGTGGGTTCTCGACCTCTATAAGTCCTCAAAAGCTTCTGAAAACTCCATAAATGGATTCAGAAGTATAAAAACAGTCATAAATGACTATTTTTTTGCTAAATAAAGCCTCTAGCTGTCCTGGCTAGGCCTCGAACTACTACTGGCACTTGCTGGCCCCTGGAAGTTCACTGAAGCATCTCAGCTTTCAAAATTCCTCTACAAGCTCTAAAAACCACACCATTAGTTCTAGAACATCTGAAACATCCAAAATTAACTATTGGATCTTTGAATAAGGCCTCTAGCTGCACTGGCTAAGCCTCAAACTGCTGTTGGCCCATGGTGGCCCTAGTGGCCCCTATAACTTCTCTGAAGAAAAAACCTACTCAAAAGTCCTCTCATGTCTCTGCAACCCTCACCAATGAGTCTGGAATGTTTGAGATAGTCTAAATTGACTATTGGCACTCCAAAAAAGGTCGAATCTAGCTCAAGATAGAGCCTGAACTCATTTTTCCCAGTGACCCCAAAAAATCCTCCTCCAAATGTGGAGAACTGCAGTTAAAATTTAGTTAGAATGGAATCTTCGCCATTTTTGGGGCACGTGCCATAACTTATGCCAATATAAACTAGATTAGATTAGAGTTAAATGCGGATTATCTGGGTGGATAAGTATAGTTTTAGGTGATAATGACCATTATTTGCAGACTAACCACATTTAGTAGTAATTAAAAATCATTTAATGAAAATCCACCATTTAGTTTAGCGCCCAGTCATGGTGCTTGAGCTCATGGGGAGGGGCTGGCCCCTCCAGGCCCCCATATGTGCATTACATAAAGTATAAGTTTAAATCGTGCCACACAATAGTTAAGAACCACTTGTGTAGTTGAACAGTAAGACCCGGGCCTGCTATGCATGAGGTCACCGGATCAATCCTGGCCGAGTCCAAAAAAATTTATTACACAGTCTCGGGGACACGTGGTAGCCTCAGGGATGGCCACACGTCACCCTTTCATTGGTCGAACCAAAAATCATACAGCCCAACTGCAAATTAAACAATGCCACTTGTCAGCATATGACTGGTCCAAATGGAATATTCTAGGGAATAGTCCAAATGGAATATTCTAGGGAATATTCCAAGGAATATTTTGAGAATATTCCCTGGAATATTATTTTTTTTAGTTTTCCAAATCCAGTCAAACTTGGTCAAAAGCCAGAAATTGCAGTTTACTGGACTTTTCAAATCATGATAACTTCTTCATATGGTATCGATTTTTCGAATCGTTTGCGGTTCTGGAATCAGGAAGATGAGATCTATCTGGTTGCTCAAGTTTAGCACACTTCTGAACACTTTTACTTTTGAGCTATCACTTAGGTCCTTGATCCAAATCTGATTAGAAAACTATATATATTCCTTATGTGAGCCATGAGAAGGAGGGAGGAAAGGAGAGAATACTTAGCCGTTGAGAGCCATAGTGCTTAGCTAATGCTCGGCCATAGAGCTTGAATGTAAGAAAGCTTGGAGAGCTTACTTTGAAGAAGGAATATAGAAGATCTGCATTCCAATTGAAGCAGATTCGGAGATGTAGCCCCAGAGAGATGGAGGGGTGAACTCTATTACCAATTGGTTGTCTCTCTCTTACTTACGTGCATGTGCTTCTTGATATGTTAAGTTCATTTACTTATGTTTATGTGTTTATGCACTATAATTGATGGATTAACATGCTCATTTAAACTTGTATAATCCATTGTCAATTAAAATATCCTCATACCGTACACGATGGTTAGAGTAGTACTCGACCCATGATCACATCATCAAATTACCCTTGAAAGAGGTTGTAAAGGCTGAAGTAGTAGAGGAACATGATAGGGAACCAACAAGATTTTTCCAAACTAATAAAGGAATACTTTTTTATAAAACAAAATAGGATGAAACATTAAGAAGATAAACATCACAATGAAAATGACTTTGAAGTAGGGGTTTGGATATTTGTGAGACTACAATGATATAAGAAAATGTCCCTCAAGGAAAAAAACAAGGATAATAAATTAGCACCAAGGTATTGTGGCCCCTATAAGGTGTTTCAAAGGATTGTAAGTATGTAAAAATTGCAATTTCCTCCATATTCATGTGTACATCCAATTTTCCATGTTTCTTGCTTAAAGAAGGTAATTGTTGACAGGATCATAGTCCAATTTTTTTTACAAGAGATTAGTGAAGAAGGGAAAATCATACTAGAACTAGTCACAATCCTAGAAACAAGAATTAAATAACCGAGAAATTGAGAAATTACTATGTAGATCATCAAACATAGGAGCATACCATTGGAAGAGTTGATATGGGAACATGATATTTTCATGCATAAACACTTGTAGTTAGAAAAGTGTTGAGGACAACATGTTTGAAAGGGAGAGGCATGTTAAGCCCTATATAAGCCCCATTCTAACCCTAAAATATATTACTAATCCCTAGTTATTGAGTTATTATATTTTTTTTGTTATATTGTTGATTTCAGCTAGAACCTTTAATTGTACCATTTCATTGTAATTATACCCTTTGTCTTATATATACAGTAAGAAGAACTAGTCCCAAGATCTTAAAATATTGTATTATACATTGTATTCATTGTAAAAGGAGGTTTCCCCCTCAAAGTGGACTATAATTAAGGTGCGAGTTTCATAACATTTTTTAATGTAGAAATTTAGTGCGAATTGCAACCTCATGTAGGCATCTCTCAGTTAATTTATTTTATTTTTATTAATTATTATATATATATATATATATATATATATATATATATATATATATCTATATATATATATATATATATATATATATATATTAGTTGATCTAATAAAATCTATCTCGTGTAGATGGTTTTTAGTTTTTAGTGTTTCTTATTTTTCTGATTTGGTATTAGAGATGGATTTTATAGATTAGTGGGAAAGAGCTAGGTTCCATCCTTCATTGTGATTCTAGTGAAGGGTTTTAGAGAAACTCACTACTTGTAATTCCTAAATAATCTTCCATTCGATTGTTACATAGAAATGTCTCAAAGGAGAAATATTTTTAAAGATCCATGAAGCAAGGGATCCTTGAAAATAGAGTAGTAGGTAAGTTTTTTTTTATAGTAAATTTTATTTTATTCGTTATCTAAATAGTGGATTCTTTTTCCTATTTATCTTTCTTTCCTTTAAATCCATAGTGTTGAGCATTTTTAAGCATTTTGGTGGAAACTCATTAATAACTGGTTAAATACAATTTTAAAAATAAGAGACCATTGAAGGGATAAGGAAATATTTTTCACTAAGTTCGTAAGATATAAAATCCATTGGTGCATTCATATTTTAAATGAAAAATCGAGATATATGGGGAAAATTATGTAAATTGGAAGTATAAGATGCATACTTTGATCAAAGTGTGTGTATTTAATGCTTGGGAAAATGTTTTTGGAAACAAAGCCAAACCAACATCCCCATTAGCTTCACTTCAATATTCAAAGTGATGAGTGACTAAAGTGAATGTGTTCTTGAGAATATACATGCAAGAAAAAATTATTCCACATATAATTGAATATAAAGCATCATATGAAAATTGGCAGACACTTAAAGTTTTGTATGAAATGGAAAATATTAATTGACCGTTGTTTTTAAAAAAGCTAACTTCTCTCAATTAAAATTGAGGAAAATGAAAATATTGGTAATTTTATTTCTATAATCAAAGAGCTTAATGACAAGCTTTGTGATAGTCACAAAAATATTTCAAGAATTATTCTATGTATGGTTACATTTAATGGCATGCTAGATCCACATAAAATGTTTATCAGTAATCTTGCAACTAGAAAAAAAACATCAATAATTTATCAATTGTCATGCATTCTATTGCAACAAGAAGAACAAAGAGATAATTTTAATAGTAGGTCTTAGAGTTCAAATTTGGGGTTGGTAGTTAAAGGAAAACTACCATACAAAGGAAATATGTGGAAAAGTAATAAAGGAGGTAACATATATGCTAAATGACATCAAGGAATGACACCACAAAGAATAGACATCGATGTAAAAAGGAATGACAAATGATTCTATTGTAGTAAATTTGGTCATATGTTGAGGATTGTAGGAAAATAAAGTTTAATGATGCCAAATATAGAAGGCATATAAGTAATTTTTTTATAGAAAATAAAAAATTAGTGATGATTTAAAAAATCTCAAGTTGTTCAACTTACATGCCACTTTATAAGAAAAATTGATGATATTAATGCATATTTTATTGATTTTGGTACTTCTATTTATATGCAATAAGGATTGGTTTCAAGCATATCATGAGAATGGTAATGGTGCTAATATCTATCATAGGAAACTAAAGGCTATGGAAATGTTTGTGTGACTTTTCCAAGTGGTCATATGAAACAAATACATAACATAGTGTGTGTTCCAAGAATAAAAAGGAATTTAATCTTAGTTTCCACCAATGCAAATAAAAATTTAGAGGTTAAATTTGGTAAGTCATGATGTTTTGTGAAGGATATATAGGATCACTTTAAATTCATAACTAGAGGAGTCAAAATGGGAGGATTGCACAAGGTTGATGTTAAGGAAGGATAATGAAGCATTGGCATCAACAACTATTATCTTAATAGAAGACTTCTGGAATCAAAGGTATGGTAATATAAATGCTATTGACTTTATGTTACTTTAAAAGAAATAAATAGAGGATATTCTAGGTTTTTAGAATGAATACATTGAATATGAGGGATGCGCTTTAGGAAAACAACATAGGGAAGAGTTACCTAAAAGTACAAAAATAGGAAAATAAAAATTATTGAGTTAGTGCATACTGATGTTTGTGGTACAATGTAAAAAAATTCATTTGGTGGAGCTTCTTATTTCCTTATTTTCATTTATGAGATAATTAGATTTACATGTGTTTGTTTTATAAAAAAGAAAAATGGTGTGTTTTAATATTTTAAAGAATTTAAGAACATGGTTGAAAAATATATAGGAAGGTATATCAAGATCCTTGAGTTGGATCAAGGAGCAGAATACATATAAGGAGCATTCATTAAATATTACGTGAACAATGGGATTCAATAATAGTGTACTATACTACATCCTCCTAAGAAGAATGGTGTGGCTAAGAGGAAAAATAGAACTTTGGTTGGATGTGCTCATAACGTGCTCATAGCATGGTCAAAAGTAAATATATTTCTAATATATTTCAGGTTGAAGCAATAAGTATTGCAATGTATCTCAAAAATAGAAATCCCACAAAAAGTTTAGAGTACAAAAACCCCATAAGAAGCAATTTATGGCTATAAAGCAACAATTAGTTAGTTGATAATTTTTGGGAACACGAAATTTTCCCACATTCCAAAATAAAAGAGAAGAACACTTGATTCCAAGGAAATTAAACTCACCTTTATTAGTTATTGTATTGAATACAAAGTTTATAAAATTCATGATCCTATTACTCATAAAGCACTTGCAAGTATAGGTGTTATATTTCATGAATATGTAGAAGAGATTCTGTAATATTCCAAAATTAGCATGCAGCTAATTGGAATATTGATTTTTTCTTCTTACACTTAGGAGATGAATGAATGGGTAAGGAGGCCCATACATTTCAAAAATAGGAATAAAATACCCCATGATGTGAAAAGGGATCAACATAAGAGCTGGATTTCACACCCTCATGTGTGAAAAAAGACATTTGCATGTGGACAAGGTAAATTTTGACCAAGTCAACAACACTGGGATAAGAGGTGGAGATCATCTTTGGAGACAATGCAGTGATAATGGGAGGAAGATTCCTTGGTGGTGGAAAACCTAATGAGTAGGACCCAAGGTGAGAAGTCTTGTACTTGTTTAAAAGGAGGGCAAGGCAGCCATAGCAAGACATGTTATGTTATTGATTATTGATTTTATGGTCTATATGACTTTGTGCTTTCTTCAACTGTTTAGTTGAGATTGTTGTGCTGCTTAGCACCGGGTGTTCCCAAGTGGAAATCCCATCTCCTTTCTTGAGAGGCCTCTTGAGGGAGCTTGCACTTCATTTCTCCACATTCAGGCTTAATTCCAAGCCACCTCCTTCATCTACAATGCTATTTCTGCAGAATATAATGTTGTGTTGCAAGGTGTTGCAGTGGAGGTTTCACAACACCACTTCCGCAGCTTGTTTTTCAGAGGAGGAAGCCTTCTTTCCTTTGGGAGATCAATGAGGAAGACTTTGGAGTAGATTTCACTATCTTTGCATCAGGCCAACCATTTTCCATCACCTATAGCACAGTCCCTTGCAGGAACTGCATCATTTCTCATAGAGTTGCAGTAGGAGGGTTAAACCCCTTGGTTTTGAGCTAGTTTCCTAAGGAAAGGGTCAATCCTTCTTCCAGAAAGCTAGTAAAGGGGATTCTCATATATTTATTGTATCATTCAGCTATATTTTTGTAGAGCTACAGTAAGACTTCATTATTTTAGATCCAAATCTGTAGATCTACTCTTTGTACTGATGCTTTCAAGAAACCCTTGCCGGGTTATCTAAATAATGTATTAAGGAGGCTAGATCTCTATTTTATCTAGACTTTGACTAATGAAAATCCAGATCTATGGTTTCCTATCATATTGTAGCAAAAACCCTCATATAATCATGTTTTTACTTGCTTCAGAAATTTTACATGTTACAAGTTATGGGATTTGGGTGTTTTTAATCCATATGGGGACCGGGATATCTGTTTAACTTAGAAAAAGAGATTTGTTTCTGATCCCCCTCTGACTGTGAGGGCCATAATACATGAAGTAAGGGATCTAAATGCTATTTCTCACAGTTATAGCGTAATTTTCTGGAAATAACATTTTTATGGTCTATATTGCTGAATTTTCCAATTTGGAATACTACAGTGGTATCAGAGCATGATCTTTGGCTCAGCCTATGAACTTGACAAAAAGATGCTATAAGAAGAAGGAAAGATAAAAATTATGGAGAGAATGAGATTTGTCTCATCATTTTTCAGATCTATGAAGAACCTCTCCAAGGAGATTAAACAAAAAGAAGAAAATAGGAGTAGTGAAACTTCTAGAGGGTTTCAAGAGGAGGAAGGCCTGTGCACTTCCTATGATAAAAAAAGGAAACAAGTGTTGCAAAGAGATCCAAATAATTTGACTATAACCTTTCCTTTTGAAAAAGAGGACAAATTGCAGAAAGATGGAGGACACTTGGATCACAAGATTTTAAGTGAGTACCTTGTTGAGTACAAATCTCAACCTAAAGCCTTCAAGGAGACTCTAGCTTTCCCTTAGTTCATTAAATTGGAGGAAGAAAGGAGACCTTGTAGCAAAGGGAGAATCAATGGCAATAGGTTTCTATTTTCTACTTTTGATGGGTCATCTACAACAAGGGCTTGGGCAAGGAAACTAGATGCATTCTTCCTACTACATCTAGTGGTAGAAAGGGAGGTTGTAGAGATTGCAGCGCTACACCTTGAGGGTGAAGCAAACAATTGGCGGTTCGACCATTTGAGTCATGCAAGAGTGACTAATTTTGCTGAGTTTACTCAAAGGTTGATTAGAAAATTTGGCAAAGAGAAATCAGAGGAGGAGAAGCCCTCACCACCATTGGAGGAGACTTGTACCAGCGTTGTCACAACCTTGGAGGAGTAGCCATTAGCATCAGCAGTTGGGGGAGCCAACACATTGGAGGGAGGAACTCTTGCAGCCATACAAGGTGTTCTGAAGTCCCATCGAGGTATGAGTAAATTTCCACTTTCTATTATTGCAACAAATCTTTTAGAGGGTTGTGGAAATCTACCTTTGCATGACCAAGGGTCAACACATATTGCTGATTTGGAGCAGCAGGATTGCACTGCGTTGTGCAACCTTGAGTTGATCAAGGAAGGGATGAACCATCATCCTAATGTGCCCCTATTGAGCTGCGCACCACACTTGGGGTTTGGGTGTGAATTTTTAGAGGATAGGATGAACCTTGTCCCAAACAAGCTTATACAGAACCATATGTTCATCCTTGAGTTGGAACATGAGACAACCAAAACACCATGGAGGAGATTAACAGTGATGTCAATAACTAGCAGTGAGGAGGTTTTTCCTTCAGCACACTTGGATCTTTATGGATTCAAGATGGTCATTGGTGTGAGATATTTTCTAGGAGATCTCCAAGGAGTTGCATTTCAACATCCACTAAAATGCAAGAAGAAAAATCTGCTTTGGGAGAATGGTAGTCTTCACTGGAAGGGTACAAAGGTAGAGCATGATGGGAGGCATCCACATATGGATAAATGGGAGTGGATGGAGAGCAAGAGGTTGGTGATCCACTTGCATATTTATGACACCAGGCAACAGGAGGCTTGGCTGCGTTGGCTACTCTTGAAGGATTTCGGCCATCATGTGACATATCCTCTTTCAAAGGGTATGTGGGAGGAGGAAGTTTGGCGGGATACTTGCATCATAGGGAAGTAAGGATTATGGATGCATTGTGTTGATATGACATTATTCATTATGTTTCCACCACATGATTTGTATGATGGAGGTATGACGAGGCAGCAAAAACTATTGTTGCTTTGGTTTTTCTTGGGAGAGCATGGGAAAACTTTCTCTCATACTTTGCATGATGTTGCAGGAGTAGGAGATGGCACTATCATGGTGCAAAGGGGCTACTCCTTAGCCTTGGATGATTAGGAGGTACTTCCACTTTGGAAGGAACTTCTTATATATAGCAGCATTGTGGGAAATGTATTTGACAATGTGCATGTCAAAGAATGGAGCGATGAGTTGGCAGGAGCTTATTTACATATGCCAATAGTGCTGTCACTTGGAAGCTTGGGTTTATTGATGGAGTATTCCCAGGATCACTTCACATATGATGCACTTGGTGGACAAGGAGGAGGTGAGAGTGATGGATTAGTGGATGGAAACATCTATTACATTGATATGATCTTCTTAACTTGGATTTTCAAGCATAAAGCAGGAGACCTTCATGCAACACATGTTTCATTCCTCTTCATGGGAGTATATCATACCACTATGGAGGGCTTATTCATGTACATATGCATCTTAATTTTATCACATGGTAAGAATATTTTTTTTGCATCTATTGATTATCTAACATAGTATTTGCATTCTCTTACCATTTCTATACAGTGCATTTCTCCACAAGAGGGGAATCTTCTTATTGAGCTCCATGGGCAACTTTTGGCCAACTATTGTGATGGAGACAACCATATTTTGTATGACCTTGGGAACGTGTTTTATTATTTATTGTATGCTCATTTGATACACTTGGCCATTTACTATTTACTAGTAGATGTGATGACTTACACAACTAGCCATTTGCCAAGAAAAAACTTGCCATGTTATTATCTGAAATAGCAGTTAGGAAAAATGCACTATGAACAATTGGGAAACTGTTGGTACCTTTCAGAACTATATGAAACCTTCAGTATTCTTCTCATTTGGATGCCATATGATGATCATGTCCTATTCATCATATATGGGATGGTTTGGGCTAGCATATTTCACAACATTGGAGAGGATATCTTTGAAGATCTAGTCATCTTCTTACCACTTGAGGGCAACAATATTGCAGCCCAAGATAAGAAAATACTCTAAATTTATCATAAGTGGAGAGAAGGACAGCGTGGGGTAGGCCATTTTGTCTACCATTTTTAGATTTTCAGCCCACCTACATTGCAGGAGCCAAAGGTGGAGGAGAATTTTCAGGAGTTGCCATGTGGGGAGGTAACTCATTTTTTATGGATGATAGCTTGGGGATGGGAGATTCATATGGGGATGGTAGATCCTAATGTATATCAGACCTCATGCCTCAAGAAGGCCTTTAGATAGCCCATTTTTTCCTTCATGGATATTTTAATTTTACATGATGATAGCTATTTGGGATGCTCACCAAAATCTAGCTTGCATACTTGGGAGGGGAAACTTGGAGATGTATTGATGAGAAAACATCTTGATCCTTGGAGGATTTTATCTTATGAGGATGCTACAGGGGGATAAGAGGAGGCCCTTCAATTCTATCCTTTCAGTTGCTTGAGGACAAGCAACATTTGGGAGGGGAGGACTATAATATTCCAAAATTAGCATGCAGCTAATTGGAATATTGATTTTTTCTTCTTACACTTAAGAGATGAATAAATGGGTAAGGAGGCCCATACATTTTATAAATAGGAATAAAATCCCTCATGATGTGAAAAGGGATCAACATAAGAGCTATATTTCACACCCTCATGTGTGAAAAGGGACATTTGCATGTCGACGAGGTCAAGTTTGACCAAGTCAACAACGCTGGGATAAGAGGTGGAGATCATCTTTGGAGACAGCGCAATGATAGTGGGAGGAAGATGCCTTGGTGGAGGAAACCCTAATGAGTGGGACCCAAGGTGAGAAGGCTTCTACTTGTTTAAAAGGAGGGCAAGGAAGCCATAGCAAGACATGTTATGTTATTGATTATTGATTTTATGGTCTGTATGAATTTGTGCTTTCTTCTACTGTTTAGATGAGATTGTTGTGCTGCTTAGCACCGGGTGTTCCCGAGCGGGAATCCCATCTCCTTTCTTGAGAGGCCTCTTGAGGGAGCTTGCAATTCATTTCTCCACATTCAGGCTTAAGGCCAAGCTACCTCCTTCAACTACAGCGTTATTTCTGCAGAATATAACGTTGTGTTGCAGGGTGTTGCAGTGGAGGTTTCACAACACCACTTCCAGAGCTTGTTTTTCAGAGGAGGAAGCCTTCTTTCCTTTGGGATATTAGTGAGGAAGAATTTGGATCAGATTTCACTATCTTGGCATTAGGCCAACAATTTTCCATCACCTACAGTGCAGTCCCTTGCAGGAACCGCGTCATTTCTCATAGTGTTGTAGTAGGAGGGTTAAACCCCTTGGTTTTAAGCTAGTTTCCTAAGGAAAGGGTCAATCCTTCTTCTGGAAAGCTAGTAAAGGGGATTTTCATCTATTTCTTGTATCATTAAGCTATATTTATGTAGAGCTACAGTAATACTACATTATCTTAGATCCAAATCTGTAGATCTACTCTTTGTACTCATGCTTTCAAGAAACCCTTGCCGGGTTATCTAAATAATGTATTAAGGAGGCTAGATCTCTATTTTCTCCATGATTTGACTAATAAAACTCTAGATCTATGGTTTCCTATCATATTTTAGCAGAAACCCTCATATAATCACGTTGTTACTTGCTTCACAAATTTTGCATGTTACAACTCATGGGATTTGGGTGTTTTTAAGCCATATGGGGATCGAGAGATCTGTTGAACTTAGCAAAAGGGATTTTTTTCTGATCCCATTCTGAATGTGATGGCCATAATACATGAAATAAGGGATCTAATTGCTATTTCTCACAATTATAGCGTAATTTTCTGGAAATAACGTTTTTATTGTCTATATAGCTAAATTTTCCAATTTGGAATACTACAGATTCATAATGAGGGAGAGTTTGATGTATGTAAATTACCTAAATGTATCAAAGTGGAAGATGTTGAAGATAGATAGGTTGATGCTGAAGACCAAGGTAGTATTGAAGCTATAAGCAAGTAGAACACACCAAGAAAGAGTGGTGCAACATCAGAAAGGGTGAAGAAACTCCACAAATAAGTGAGGCATTATGGAGATCAACTACGCAAGTTAAAACACCTCGTAGGTATAAAGATGATGCATAAATGACTCAAGTTATGAAGCCGTAAATGAACCTTTAAAATTTTAGTATGAAAAATACCATAATGAATGAATGGATGTTATGAAAGAAGAAGATGATTTTATAATGAAAAGTGAAACATGGGAACTGATAGAATTTCCTAAAGTCCCTATAGGTTTGAACTAGTTGTTCAAGTCTAAATTTAATGTTGATAATATTATAGACAAGTATAAAGCTATTTGGTATCACAAGGGTATTCACGAAAACAAAGAATAGGATATGAGGAATCTTTTGCACATATAAACATGAATAACATCATTAGATTAATGATTGCATTTTCTACTAAGTACAATTGAAATCTATATCAACATTTTTTAATGGATAATTAAAAGAATTTTTTTATCTTATTCAACTAAAGGGGTTTGCAAAGCAGGGTCAAGAATACCTTGTTTACAAGTTAAAGAAATCATTACATGAACTCAAACAAGCACCAAGTATTGGTATGTAAAAATTGATACTTCTTTCAGCAATGTTTCATTAAAAGTGAAAGTGATCCCAATCTATATATCAATGTTGGAACACCTAATCCTACATGGGTAGGTGTGGAATGCGAAAAGTCACAATGGAGTCCAAGTGACCTTGGAATGTGAAACCAAGAGTCACACCATTGTATTATAAATGTACATCATGTATAATGGAAAAAATAAGAAAGCCTCAAGCTTATCTTTCATTGTGTGTTGAGTCTCTTGTGTGTGTGCTCATCTTCCTCATACACCATGTGTGTGCTACTTCAATATGGTGTTTAACATGGTATCAGAGCGGGGGATTGCTGGCCCTGCTCCACTTTGAGTGAGCCATTTGTGTTTATGTCCTATGCATATCTGCATTTTTGCAGCATTTAGAGACTTTCTGCAGCAGTGTTTTTGCCGCCATTCAGAAGTGTTTTGAAGAGGAGCAGCATTCAAAATCCGTGGCAGCATTCAGAAATTGACTTTGAAGAATAGCAGAAATGGTATTGAAGAAGCACATCTGAAGGTTTTCTTCATTCTAATTTTTCTCTGCAATTTCTGCTTATTAAAATCTGCAATTTGGAGAGCTGTTGGAAAAATAGTTTAAAGAGGGTTTCTGAAGAAGTCTGGTTTTTATTGCAAAAGAAATTTGAGTTTTCTGCTGAAAAATTCTTGATCTCTGCATTTTCTGCTGCTGGATTTGTTTCTGCAACACATTTGGAGAAAAATCTACTGCTGTTTTAAAATTGAAATTCCTGGTATTTCTCCAATCTCTGCTCTGCTGTTTAAAAAAAAAATAAAAATAAAAAATAAAAATAAAAATCCCTGTAATTCCATGGCCTTTCGGCCCCCTTACCCAACTCTCATTTCTTAATCCCTGCACTCTGCTCTACACCTATTTGCTTAACACTCCACTCTACCTACGCCCTCACCATACATCTCTCAACGCACCCAACTCCTGCGCTGGCCTCTCGGCCCTCCCACACTGTCTTAACCTCACACTATTTGATTTTTAATTTTATTTTTTATAAAACGCTCTTCCCAACCCCACGGCATACAACAGTCCAACCCAACGCTGCCCCTTATCACTCCAGCGTTCTACTTCACTGTTCCTTCCCAACTCTGGCCTCATGCCCTCCATCGTCTCCAACTCACTCCTTACCTCTCGGCCCCTTATTACTACACTCCCTACCCGCTCTGAACAGTGCTCTTCCCCACAACATATGTGTCCTCCCTACATTCCCTACCGCCGCTCGAGCCTCCAGTGCCCAAACCGGCCCTCTGCCACTACGACTCTGCGCTATACACTCCTCACTGCTACATTTCATGCGCTACGAATCTCCCCAACCCGCACTCTACGCCTTTCGGCCTTCCTATTATTAAACTCCACCCTTTTTCAAAACGGCTTATTCGACCTTTAAATTTTTATTTAATATTACTCTTCATTTTTAATAACCCCTTCTCCATTTTAATTATTAATTCCCATTTTAATTAACTTTTTCATAAATTAATTCTCATTTAATTAATCCCTCCATATAATTAATCTCCATTATTCATTAATCTCATTTTTTAATAAAATTCCCTCCTATAAATACCTTTTCATATAATAGTCCACCCCCTCCACCTTTTTAAATTCATTCTTAAATTTTTTAATAACCCCCCCTCACCCATTACCCCATCCCATTCTAATATTTCCCCTTCCATAATTAAAACTCCCTCCATTTTTTTCCCATTTTTTTAATTAATTTTTAATATTAAAAAAAATAAAAAATAAAAAAAAAATAAAAGGAGAGAGAGAGGAAGGACATTGAAGACCAGAAGAAAATGAACGGCGAGAAATGAAAAAGGCAGCATGGCAATAGGATGGGTAGCATTCTCATATAGAAATTGCAGTTTGTTTTGTAATTTGTGGCATAGAGTGATTTTTTGAAGAAATTTTACATGAGAAGACAAGTTTGCCATCATTGCAAAACAGCTCTTTGAAGGAAAATTCAGCTGCCTTAAAGGCTTCTTGCACGTGTTTTCAGCTGCACATATTTTGCAGAGATATTGTATTGCATTGACATTGTATTGTGAGTGGAATTTGCCTCTTCATTCATAGTTGGAATCAGTGAATTTGAGTTGTTGATGTAAGTCATTGTTGATTGCCCTCCATCATTTGAGGAGCAGATTTTGTACTTTGAGATTTCCATAGTTGGAAGTTCTCTTGAGTCATTTGTATTTCTTGTTGAATCACATTGTAAACGGGTGCATTTTTGGTTGAAGTCGACACCCTTTCATTTTTGAGCCTAAGTTGTTGAAAATGGCCAAAATCAATGAGGCATTAGTGTTGTTGAGTGACCTCATTCATTCAAATGTTGATGATGTGATAAAAATGAGCAAGCATGCTCTTTGTAACATTCAGAGTTGTTTGCTAGATGCACAAGAAAAGATTGAGTTTTTACAGTTGGAATCTCAGCTTCAACAAGATGAACTTCAGCAAAAGAGTCACCATTCTGAACCTGTTTCTGTTCAGAAGATTGTGAAGGACTCTCATCAGAAGAAAGAAGATAAAGTTGTAGATGATCCACATTCAGTGCCTTGTAATAGAGAAGATGTACATGCAGATGCAGCAGCTCAGCCTGCACTTCTCAAGCCCATCATCAGACCTTGGGAAGAGCTTGTCCACAACAAGCACCGAACTGGTCTTGGATATGACAAGGATGTGACCTTTCATATTCCAGACTACACCAAGCCCATCATATTTCAGAGTGCCGGATTCCTATATGACAGTTCACCTGCAGCTGTTCCAGATCCTGTTCCACTTCCACAACAGATTGAGAAATGCCAACATTGTGATCGAGTTGGCCATATGAAAGATCACTATTTTGATCTTCATCCATGCAAGCATTGTGGTCGACACACTCATTCTTCAGACAGATGCTTCAGACACAAGCCTCCTGCAAGAACCAAGATTCATCTTGGATGGATCGCTTCTTGGCAATGGGCATCAGCAGCCAAGAAGATGTTTACGACACATGTTAGAACTTGTTCACGAATATTGAGCAAACTTGCAATTGAGTTTTCGCCATCATCTCACCTTGTCCCTGACAGGGGGGGAAATGGTGGTCATGTACAAGCTTCGACGACAGATCAAGCGAGCCTGAGCCACAATCTCTCATTCCATGTTCAGAGTTGTAGCCAGCAGTTCAAGCGAGCCTAAGCCACAATTCGTCATTCCGGATTCAGAGATGTATACAGAGACACGGATGCCCATGAGCATGCCTTCGGTTGGTGGATAACCTAAAACCATCATCTTTGGTTGGTGGATAACCTAAAACCATCATTTTCAGTTGGTGGATAACCTAAAACCATCATCTTTGGTTGGTGGACAACCTAAAACCACCACAGGTAGTAGACCTCCCTTCTTTTAGGTCGAAGGTCTCCCCTTTTTATGAGGGACAATTCCTCTAGCAGAAGCCTTCAGCTTCTTGCCAGTTTTGGAAGAGTTCCGGGAACTGCAACAAGTTTTGCGTTCCAGTGTTTGTGGTCATCCTAAAACCACCTCTTTTTTCCAACATTTCGGAGAGTTGATTCAGCCCAAGTGCTGCCATGTATACTTTGCAGATTTGTATTACAACTCTTTTCTTGGACTCACACATACCCCTTCGGATTAAGGGGGGATGTTGGAACACCTAATCCTACATGGGTAGGTGTGGAATGCGAAAAGTCACAATGGAATCCAAGTGACCTTGGAATGTGAAACCAAGAGTCACACCATTGTATTATAAATGTACATCGTGTATAATGGAAAAAATAAGAAAGCCTCAAGCTTATCTTTCATTGTGTGTTGAGTCTCTTGTGTGTGTGCTCATCTTCCTCATACACCATGTGTGTGCTGCTTCAACATGGTGCTTAACAATCAAGAAGGATGAAAATGGTCATACTACTTTAACTTTTTTATATGTCGATGATCTAATCATAGATGGAAGTGATATTGAGTTTATTGAAGAAATCAAAAGATGAATATCATAGGAATTGGAGATGGATCTTGGTTAGTTGTGTAATTGTTTAATCCTTGAGGTAGGAAGAGTCGATGGTAGACTTTGATTACACATAGTAAATATACAAAGGAGTTAATCAGGAGACATAATATGAATGAATGTAAACTAGAGTCTAATCCGTTAAAACATAATGTTAAGCTCAACAATGATGATAAAACAAAAGAGGTAAATGGTAATTTGTATTGACAATTGGTTCGAAGTATAAATTATTTTAATTAAAACTAGGTCAAACATTGCGTAGAAATCGATATACTTAGCCAATCATGGCTAAATCACATGAAAATCACTGGAGAGTGGGAAAGAGAGCTATTTGATATTTGAAAAGGAATGTAGATTTTGATATTGAATATACTCATGATTTGAATGTTGAATTGATAATTTATTCGTACTTTTGATTGGGCATGAGATTAGATGACAAAAAGTCCACCACTAGATATGCATTTGATATAGGATCCAAAATTAAGTCTTGGAGAATTAAGAAACAACCACAAGATGAGTATAAAGCATTATGCACTGCCACCTATGAGGTAATTTGGTTAAGGCAAATCCTTAAAACAACCATCAAATGTGATAACCAAACAATCCAATTTATCTTTCCATGACAAAGCATATTGAAAATTATCATCATTCTCTAAGAGAAAAGACATAGTTAAATGAAATTGACTTCATATATTGTAATAGAAACGATAATGTGATAGATATTTACCAAGCCTTTAGGAGAAACTAAAATTGGAATATGTAGAGACAAATTAGGTATTGTAGAGAATTCATTTCTCTATTAAGAATGAGTGATAGAATTAACTATAGAAAAGTTTGTCTTCCAACACACTCTTTTCTTCTACAAAGTGAATTTGGTTTTTTTTACAATGTTAAAA
Organism: Pinus albicaulis; assembly: GCA_034641835.2. NCBI lineage: Eukaryota > Viridiplantae > Streptophyta > Pinopsida > Pinales > Pinaceae > Pinus > Pinus albicaulis. Next base: position 134,595,649 of record CM076576.1, read on the forward strand.
AGCTCACATAAGCATTATAATAGTTATTCATTACGTCTCTCCCATTCCTATATATATAATAGTTATCCATTGCATCTCTCCCATTCCTATATATATAATAGTAGATATAATCTATCTTAATGGTTTTGGTTTTTAATTGGTACTGTTCTTGTTTTTTCTAATTCCCCTTTAGAATATGGTCAGTTTTGATGACAAATGGATGATTTGACAAGTTGATCTTTGGTATATGATACAACTTGCAAGCATATCATTCTTGTACTAACTATCATGTCTAGCAAATAATCCATTCAACTTGGATAAGTTTTAGCTTCTAGATTAGAAATGCTTATATCGATCTAGAACAACAAGTTATTTGGGTCTAAACTTGGCAGACATTTTTAAGGAAAGATGTAGACAATCTTGATCTCACACAATAAACAAACATATGTGAAGTAGAGGATCTTGTGTGACCACCTTATGGTTTTATGCTATATCAATCCTAACGTGTATTTATATTAGTCTTAATGAAATATATGATCCAGTTTCAAGACAAAAATGATAACTGGAGTTTTATATTAGTCTTAATGAAATATATGATGCAGTTTCAAGACAAAAATGATAACTGGAGTTTTATATTACTCTGAATGAAATATATGATGCAGTTTCAAGACAAAAATGTTGGAATATTGAAAATTCCAAATGGAGAGAGTAAGCTCCTCTCCTCTAAACACAGAGAAATTAAAAACTTCTTTTGACAGGAGACAGAGTTTTCCACACTGAAACAAACTTCTATTTCTTTCAAAAACTGTTACAAATATTCCTCAATACAGAGGGATAACCAATGCAGTGACTGCTACAGATGCAGTGCACAAAACATTCACTGTTTTTCAAAACAACACTCTCTATCTATATGTAAAACACGCTGCTGTGTATTTATTTTCTTTCGTGCTGCTATGCGAACCAACCAAAACAATGCAATACCATACATTTTCACAGGCTATCGGGCCTTTTGGCTTTTATATGCCGCGCATATTAAAACATTATATAAAACCATATAAAAGACTTAAACTAAAGTCTATTTTAAAACAAATATTATACGGGACCCACAATACAAACATCAAACTGAAAACTCCGATTGCGATTGACAATCGGATGCGATGGACCAAGGTTTAAATCCATTGTATAAACCCCATCGGGTCTGTGCTTTAAACAAACGCGCCTCATAACAAAATTTCCAATCGCCGATCAAAAATGGGTGCGATGATCCTTTTAAATCCGTTGTATAAGATGGATCGGATCCGGCCTTTGATCGCAACACATAACAATAACCTCCGATCTTCTGATTGCGATTAAGAACTAGACATGATGGAATAAATAAAATCCATCGTATAACTCCATCGGGTCGGCCAATTTCAAAGTGCAATCGGGCCCAACACTTAAGAGCTTCCGATTGCAATTGGGACTTAAGTGGTGGGGACCACTTGTCCCGCCAATTCAAAAATTAAAAAGGACTTCCGCCTGTTTTGAACAAGTTTACTTCATTTTGGTTGTTGAGGGCTTAAAAGCCCGAAATGACTGTTTTTAATAAGTCTGCTCCTCCGTAGTTCAGAACTACGGGAAATCTTCATTCCTCCTGCAGAAATGACTTTGCCCATCACCATATTAACTTCTCCTGCAATCTGTGGCTACGGCCCATCAAAATTTAATTCTTTCTTACAGTTTCTCCATCCTTCTTCAATACAATGTTGTGCACTCAACATTCTGCTGCTCTGCCTTTGTACTCTTTTCTTCCTGCCCAAGGCTAGCAGGTGACTTTAATATTTCAACACTCCCCCTTAAAGTCAGCTGCTGGGTTATCCATCATACCTAGGCATTTTCTTAAGAATTCAAATGTCTTCTGCCCCAATGGCTTTGTTAAAATATCTGCATATTGCTCCTTTGTTTTACAATGCTGTAAAACAATTTCTCCATTGTTCACTAATTCTCTGATATAATGAAACTTTGTATCTATGTGTTTTGTTCTTTTATGAAACACTAAATTCTTTGACAATGCAATAGCTGAGCTATTTTCACAATAAATCACTGTCCTTTTTACCTGTTCTTGGCATAAGATTCTCAACATTCTTCTCATCCAAATTTCTTGACACACTGGTGCTGTAGCTGCCACATATTCTGCCTCTGTTGTAGATAATACTACAATAGGCTGTTTCTTAGAAGCCCATGAAATGGATCCTGAACCCATATGAAAAACATAACCGGAAGTGCTCTTCTGATAATCTACACTTCCAGCCCAATCACTATCAGTGTATCCAACTAATTCTGAATTTTCTGAAGTAGTATATAAATTATACAACAATTTCATTCCACACCAGAATTCTCTTTCTTTGCTTTGTGATGTGCTTCTTTTGGCTTCTCCATAAATCTGGAAATTAAACTAACAGCATGCATAATATCCGGCCTAGTTGCAGTCAAATACATAAGGCTGCCAACTATGCTTTTATACAAACTTGGATCAAAATCCTTGCTATTGTCATCTTTACTCAACTTCAATCCCATTACTGTGGGAGTAATTGCAGCTTTGCACTCCTACATATTAAATCTTTCTAAAACTTGATTCAAATACTTTTCTTGTGAAATAAAAGTCCCTTTTTCATGTTGTTCCACTTCTATTCCTAAGAAGTATCTCAATAAACCCATGTCAGTCATTTCAAATTCTTCTTTCATGACTATTTTAAAATTTTCAACAAGGCAATCATCATTACCTATAAAAATTAAATCATCAACATATAAAACAACAATGAGCATTTTACCATCCTTTTCTTTGATGTAGAGGGAAGTTTGATCTCACACTTTCAAATCCATTTTCAGTGAATGAGTCTATTCTCTTGTACATATCTGGAGACTTGCCCTTATAAGGAAGAAAGCTTTCTTTCAATCTCAGAACTTGCTTGTATCTTGTGCTTTCTTCTCATATCAGGGGACAAACTTACTATCTTCATTGCATTCAAACTTCAAGTCTGCATTTTACATCCATCTGGTATACTTTCCATTTGTTTTGTGCTGCTATGGACAACACTGCTCTTACTGTCTCCATTCTTGCAACTAGTGCAAAAGTTTCTTCATAATCAATCCCATGCTTCTGCTTATATCCTTTGACAACAAGTCTGGCCTTGTGTCTCTCTATGTTTCCTTCAGCATTAATTTTGGTATTATAGACCCATTTAACTCCAATGACTTCTTTACCTTCTGGGAGATCAACCAACTCCCATGTTTTGTTCTTCTCTATGGCATTAATTTCATTGTCCATAACTTCTATCCATTTTCTATATTTAATAACATATTCAAAATGAATAGGATCATCAACTTGACAATACAAAGCAAATAAGGAATTCATACCTTCATTTGCTGCTCCCTACTCATAGATTTCTCTAATGCTTCTGAACCTTGTTCCACTTTCACTTGGTGTAGTCGTGCTTGAAGAAGCACTCGAGTCTGCTCCATGTGCTGTGCTTGGAGATGCACTCCCACTTCTTCTCAAGGGTGTTCTCGCTGCTGCTTGAGGTGTCCCTTGTTGTCCTTGTGTTGGTGGAGGTTGTGCTACGGATGGGTTGCCAATTTCAACCACATCTCCCTCATCTTCATCATGAGATAAACAGCTTTTAACATTGACTATTTTCTCAATGCTTCCATCCCATGCTTCCTCTTCAATAAATTGCACATCTTTGATTATCACAAACTTCTTTGTGGATGGGTTATACAATCTGTAACCTTTGGAATCTTCACTATATCCAAGGAAAATGCACTTCTCCCCCTTACTATCCAACTTCTTCCTCAATTTGTCTGGAATGTGTGCATATGCCACACATCCAAAAAATCTCATGTGGGTGACTCCCTGTTTTCTGCCACTCCACACTTCTTCTGGAACTTTGTTCATCACAGCTTTTGTAGGGCATCTATTCAAAATATACACAGCACAGTTTGCTACTTCTGCCCAATACTCATTCGGCAAGTGTTTCGCCTTTAGCATGCTTCTCACCATTTCCATTATGGTTCGATTCTTCCTTTCAGGAACTCCGTTCTGTTGCGATGTGTACCTTGTGGTAAACTGCTTGTGTATGCCATTCTCTCTGCAAAAATGCAGAAATTCCTTTGATATGTATTCTCCTCCTCTATCAGTTCTGAGAACTTTAATATACAACCCGCTCTGTTTCTCTACAAGGGCTTTAAAATGGAAAAATTTCTGAAAGACTTCACTCTTATATTTCAGAAAATAAACCCACACTTTTCTTGTGAAATCATCTATGAAGGTCAGCATGTAGTTGATGCCTGAAACTGATGCTGTCTGCATCGGCCCACATAAGTCTGAGTGAATAATCTCTAAGGGTGCTTTCGCCCTTATGCTTTTCCCTGATGGAAAATTTTCTCTGTGTTGCTTTCCCAAGATGCAGCCTTCACATAGGCTGTCAGGCTTCTCAATCAATGGCAAACCTATTACCATTCCTTTTATGTGCAACAAATTTAATCCTCTGAAATTGAGATGTCCAAATCTCAGGTGCCATAACCAATTTTCATCTTTCTCTTCCTTTTGAAAGGCTTCTTGTGTTACAGTTGCTATACTCTTTCCTTTTCCCTTGAAGTCAATTTTGAGCTTGAGTGGAAAGATTCTATTGCTGGTCATTTGAATTTCAGCAATGATTTTCTTGCTTGGAGGTATATCTTTTATTGTGCACACATCATCTTTGAAAATTAAATTGTAACCTTTATTTATGAGCTGCCCAACGCTCAAAATATTACACTTCAAACCTGGAACATAATACACATCAGGAACAAATTTCTGCTCACCATTTCTTGCTCGAATACTTACTCTGCCTTTCCTTTTGACAGAGATCTTAGTATCAGTCCTTGTGGTCACTTCAGATTTAATCTCTTCATCTAAATTGGCAAAAATTGCTCTATTTCCAGTCATGTGATTACTACATCCTGAATCTAAGAACCAAACATCATCTTCTCTATCCTGTGCTACATTACATGCTAACAACACATTACTTGGGTTCTTTTCTTCTTTTGATACATTAGCATTCTGCTTATTTTTCATGTCATTTTTCTTCTTTCTACATTCATTGGCATAGTGCCCATATTTCTTGCAATAATGACATTAGACTTTGGATTTGTCATACCTTTGTCCATGAGCATGTTGGTGTTGATGTCCACCTTGCTGGCTGTTGCATTGGCCATGGCTCTGACTTTGACTGTTGCTCCTTCCATGTGAATGTGAAGGGCTATTCCTTCCACCTCTGTTTTGGCTTCTGCCTCTTCCTCTTCCTTTGCCTTGACCTCTTCCTCTTCCTGAAGGCATCTGGGTCTTGAAGGCGTGCTTTAGAGATGAGTGTTCATCTCTGCTCAATCTCTATTCATGAGTTATCAGCGAGGCATGAAGTTCATCCACTGTGAACTGTGAGAGATCTTTGGTCTCTTCTATGGTGGTAACAATAACATCAAACTTTGAGGGTAAGCTTCTCAAAAGTTTCTCCACAATCCTTCTTTCTTCAAGAGTTTCTCCATGGGACCTTATTTGATTTACAATCCCAATCACGTGTGTAAAAAATGTGTCTACATTATCTGACTCTTTCATGCAAAGAGTTTCAAAATCTCTTCTCAGCAACTGAAGTTTTGTTGTCTTAACTTTCTCCATGCCTTGATAGGCTACTTTCAGAGTTTCCCATGCTTCCTTGGATCTCTGGGCTGCTGCTATCCTTGGAAACACACTCTCATTTACTGCTTGATACAAAAGGAAGAGAGCTTTTGCATCTTTCTTCCTATTGCTCTTCAGTAAGTCCTTCTCTGCTTGAGTTAAGGCATTAAAAGCTTGCTCATCAGCTGGTTCAACAAAACCATCTTCTACAAATTCCCATAAGTCTTGTGAGACAAACAGGGCTCTCATGGTAATGGCCCAATAATCATAGTTCTTTCCATTAAATTGTGGAAGCTGAACATTTCCAATGTTCATACCAGTCCTTGGTCCAGCGATTGTTCTTAAATTGGACTCTACACTTAAACAAACTGTCTTTCTTTTTCTTGAAAGAAAAAACTCTTTTCAAACAAAAACAACAGCTCTGTTATCTTTGAGAAATACCCGAAATTTGAATTTTGTTGGGCTTTCACGCTGCTGGAGAAAACACTGTAACATGTCTTCTTCTTCAGCTTCTTTGAAACCTTCAAAGAGTGTAAACTAGCTCCGATACCATGTTGGAATATTGAAAATTCCAAATGGAGAGAGTAAGCTCCTCTCCTCTAAACACAGAGAAATTAAAAACTTCTTTTGACAAGAGACAGAGTTTTCCACACTGAAACAAACTTCTATTTCTTTCAAAAACTGTTACAAATCTTCCTCAATACAAAGGGATAACCAATGTAGTGACTGCTACAGACGCAGTGCACAAAACATTCACTGTTTTTCAAAACAACACTCTCTATCTCTATGTAAAACACGCTGCTGTGTATTTCTTTTATTTCGCGCTGCTATGCGAACCAACCAAAACAATGCAATACCATACATTTTCACAGGCTCTCGGGCCTTTTGGATTTTATATGCCGTGCATATTAAAACATTACATAAAACCATATAAAAGACTTAAACTAAAATCTATTTTAAAACAAATATTATACAGGACCCACAATACAAACATCAAACTGAAAACTCCGATTGCGATTGACAATCGGATGCGATGGACCAAGGTTTAAATCCGTTGTATAAACCCCATCGGGTCTGTGCTTTAGACAAACACGCCTCATAACAAAATTTCCGATCGCCGATCAAAAACGGATGCGATGATCCTTTTAAATCCACTGTATAAGCTGGATCGGGTCCGGCCTTTGATCGCAACACATAACAGTAACCTCCGATCTTCCGATTGCGATTAAGAACTGGATGCGATGGAATAAATAAACTCCATCATATAATGCCATCGGGTCCGCCAATTTCACAGTGCAATCGGGCCCAACACTTAAGAGCTTCCGATTACAATTGGGACTTAAGTGGTGGGGACCACTTGTCCCGCCAATTTAGAAATTAAAAAGGACTTTCGCCTATTTTGAACAAGTTTACTTCATTTTGGTTGTTGAGGGCTTAAAATCTCGAAATGACTATTTTTAATAAGTTTGCTCCTCCGTAGTTCAGAACTACGAGAAATATTCATTCCTCCTGCAGAAATGACTTCGCCCATCACCATATTAACTTCTCCTGCAGTCTGTGGCTGCGGCCCATCAAAATTTAATTATTCCTTACAGTTTCTCCATCCTTCTTCAATACAGTGTTGTGCACTCAACATTCTGTTTCTCTGCCTTTGTACTCTTTTCTTCCTGCCCAAGGCTAGCAGGTGACTTTAATATTTCAACAAAAAATGTTAGCTGGAGTTTAGCTGATTAAGGAATCTAAAAAATAATATAAAAATATATTGAATGGAATACATACCGACTTCATCTTACTAAGCATGTCTGCATCTGGTATATCTGTGCCGCAGATACTGATAACTTCTTTCCTTAATACTGCCTGCCATTCCGGGTATCTAGCAAGTAGGAGGACTGCCCAGGTTAACAGATTGGAAGTTGTCTCATGGCCTGCAAAGAAAAATGTCTTGCATTCATCCATGATTTCATCAATAGTCATGCTTAGATCTTTTTGAGTCCCTCCCAATTCTTTCTGGCTGGCCGTCATCATAATTCCAAGCAGATCACCAGCATGAGCACTTGTTGTTCTGGGCTCCAGCCTACTTTGAATTATAGAACTCAGGATGTTTTAAAATCTTCTATCAATTTTCCAGGCATACCTATTCTTTCTTGTAGGAATGTATCTGTAAAAAAGATAAGGAATATAATTCCCCAGTTTTTAATTACAAGTACTCTGAAGCATTATGTTAGTATAGAATCTCTATGGACTATATATAGCACTCAGTAGAACCTTATGCATGGATCTATGGATTATGGCACTAGCCTCTAAAATCGCAGGTCTTAATGAACGTTTTGGAAAAAGCATAAACAGAAGTACGGGTACTAATGAATTTTCAGTGACATGCAAAACTCCATAATTGAAAGATAATTACAGTGTAGTTACTGGCTTCCCGAGATGAAGACAGATTGTTCAGCTTTAGCAACCATTTCTTGCAATTCTCTCTGCAACTCAAATACTTCTTTTCCTTCATTGTAACTGCTACCAAATGCAGTATGGGATATGATGTCTACTGTTAATTCTCTAAACTCGTTGTGAACTTCAATCTCTTTTCCATTAGAGTCTGATTGAGACATCATCTCTTGCCAATTGTTGAGCATGGATGAAGTGCAAGCAGCCATTTTCTTCACCATTGGTTGTCATTGGAAACATGAGTACATAGCTAAATTCAATAACATACTCTAGAAAGACTCCAAATCTCAAGGTCTCCCTAAGAATACATCCTTGTTTAGCATAGGTAGGCAAATTCGCAGAGGAAAACGCTAGTTGATAACTTTAACTTGATACACATCCTTGCCAAATGGCATTAGTGGGAAAATTCACAGAATATAAAATATAATTTAATATGCTAGAGGGAAACACTGTTGAAAATAAGATATCACATGCTCATAAATAAAATTTTACTATAATTAATAAATCAAAACTTTTTAGTGTTGACGATGAATTTGATAATTTCTTCTAATCCCTTAATCATCCTTATCAGGTATCGTCATTAGACACTCCCAATTCTCTAGATAATGAGGTTTGGGAGTTCTGCACCAACCTTTTGTTGTATGTAGTATGCCTATATTCAATAGTCCTAGACATGTAAGGTAACAGTGCCAAAATATTCAATTTCTTACAAAATTGTTATAGTTGTTATCGATTATCAAGTTTATTATAGAGTGATTGTAGACATTCCAAGAATCCGTACCTTAAGTTTATCAATACCGAAGACAGGGCTCACGATCCTCCTATGATTTACCCATATCAATCCATCCAAAAGAGGGAGTCCCGGCCCTAACAAAGCCAAGACAAATGGCTTGGGGGTTACCCTTCCATAGTGACCGAGTTTATTCGATAGAACTTCCTTGATTAACTCTGGTTCTGAAATGTACAGCCTTGGATAGATTCCATACCAATAGAAAAATATATCTCCTAAGTAGAAACAATCACCAAATACTAATCAGACATTGATTTCAACCTTGACACCATTGATCCAAACTAGTAGAAAGCATATGTTGTAAATTAACTGTTCTAGCAATTTGGCACCTAGAAGATGAACACATGAAAAGTAAAACAAGTCTAGTAGGAAAAGATTAAGAACGAAAGAGAACCATATATCTGACACCACTTATGGTACTGTGGTGTGACTCTAGGAACAATGTCATGAGAAATATTCTGCATGGGCTGTGCATGAGCCTCCCTGAGAAGCTGTGTGTATTCTGGCATACTCCCACAGAGTATCTAGTAAGGTGGACCTCTTATCCCTTGGGCTGTATAGACCTTCTGGTATGCATAAGGCCTCCATATCAAGTCTCTGAAGATTTTGAAAACTATGCTCCCAAACAAAATAACTATAATGGAAACCAGTGCTTCAACACTGTTTTTGATCGAAACATCCATATTCAAAACCTCACACAACACTATATTATTACAGGGCTACGCCAGGGTGATTGCCCTATAGTTCTCTGCATCAATGAATTTTTCACAAAAATGAGCCCAAGACACAATTTATAGGCGCAACTGGGACCTGAAAATGCAATGAAACTGCACTCAACTCTAAAGTGCCATGATCACAACTCACATTTTGTCTTTCATCCAACTATAAAAGGAGATCAAATGGCAACTTCAATAACTACTGACTGATTTCTCCTACAATTATCATTTTGTCACTTTCTTCTTGCTTTTGATTTTTATTTAAAACTTTATTATTGGGTTTAAGTGTGGTCAACCCTAAATATTAAACACACTATGTGGGAATTAATGATTCACTTACTGTCTTTATAGCTAGTACCTTAAGATAATGTGATATTTAACAAGTGCAATGACAAAATTCAAGTTTAACTAAGATCCACTAACATCCAAAATTAAAGTTTAACTAAGATCCACTAACATCCACTAAAGTGATATTTACTGTGACAAATTAAAGTTTAACTAAGATCCACTAACATATTAGATGAGAAAAGCTGGACAATATTAATTCAATTATGAACCATATATATGGCGATGTGCCCATTTGAGGTGGGCAAGCTTTGGCATTATCCATTTTCCTTCACACACTAGGGATTTGAATGTATGGACAACCTTTGCAATCTACTACGCCATTTGTATGTGTAAAGTTGATTACATGCTGAAGGAAATAACAAACAAAGATGAACCAAAAAGTAATGTGTCGAACAATGTTGTAATCTGGATACGCCATGCTAATGTGGACGTGGCTTCCCAACTCAAGTGACTTGGGTTCACACCAGAGAACCACAATAGGTCACACGTGGCTTTATTTATCTTTCGAAAAAATTAGTCAATGCCCAAATCAATTTCATCATTTCTTAAATTTTTGAAAGGTACCTTATTTTTTATTGTTTTGGTAATGTAAAGGAAATTTTATTTGAATGGTTTATGAGTCACAATACTTGCGAAGGTTTTACAAATGGGGTAGCATGCTAAGTGGGCTTGATTGTGGGGAAAACTCCACAATATTCTGAGGATGGATGACCAACTGAGAAGTCTTGGTTACCGATGATTGACGCTATGTGATTTCACTAGTTTCAATACCACTTCTTCACCTCTGTGAGCATCACCAGATGCAATGAATGACTTACTTAATTGAGTTGAATCCCAAAAATGGTATATTATAAATAACGACTATGTGATTTCACTAGTTTCAATCTCACTTCTTCACTTCTGTGACCATCACCTGATGCAATGAATGACTTACTTAAAGTAGTTGAATCTCAAAAATTATATTATTATGTAGATTTTCATAGTTTATTATATGTTGATGGAAATTTATGAGTATTTTTTGCTCATTTAATTTTCTTTTTTATAGATCATATTATATTTCTATTTATATTAGGTTTGGTACATTTTGTATTATTTATATATTATTTATAAAAAATTTATGTTATTTAAGGTGGGTGAAGTTTTCACTCAATACTTCAAACACCGCATGGAAATAACTTAGTACTCCATATACTCTCATAATTATATAATACTTTATTTATATTTTAAATAAATTTAATGATTAAAAATATATATTTTTGCTTACAAAAATTATATATTCCAGAAAAATAAGTTATATAAATTATTTTCAATAAAATTAATAAACATATTTTTTTATATATTTATGTTCAATTTAACTTTAAAAAATTATTATTAAATTTTATTATTTTTTATTTTTTATAAAATTTAAAAAGTTTACAATACTTTGTTATACTACTTCATAATTATTTTATAAATTTTACAAATTTATGACACTTTGATTTCGAAGGGATGTAAATATGATGTACATATATTTGTGATACAAAGTTTTAAGTTAATTTTTGATTAGATAATATTTTGTATATAATTTTATAAGTATTTTTAATTTAATTTAATTTAAATTTTTTTATTTTGGTAAGTTTGTTATGATATATTTAAAATATATAAATTTTATTTTAAAAAGTTATATAAATGTTTAAAGTTGGTTGTGTTAAGAGGTGTATTTTAAGCCATTTTAATTTAATATGGTAGAGTATTCTTGAGATATTGTAATGTAATGTTATGTTAAATATTTTGATTTGGTCAAATAAAAAAAACAAAATTAGCTTAGATTCATTTTAATTCTAAATTTACCAAGCTCTAAGAGGGATCAAATCTCTTTTTAAAGTTTTCACTTTAAGATATAGAATGAAAGTTAAGATCGATTTAGGGTGGCTTAATTATTATTATTATTATTTATGGGTTAAAAATCCTCACAACATTTGAACCTTTGAATCTCACAATTTATATAATTCTTCATAATATCTTGATCACCAATTGAATTGTGCCATTATTATATATATATATATATATATAACATTTATTTTATGTAATTTGACTAGTCAAACACTTTAATAAAGCAATACATGATTTTTCAACATCTCTTCCATACTGGGCTAGAGTTCCTAAAAACTATCTATATATATATATATATATATATATATATATATAACATTTATTTTATGTAATTTGACTAGTCAAACACTTCAATAAAGCAATACATGATTTTTCAACATCTCTTCCATACTGGGCTAGAGTTCCTAAAAACAATAAATAAAATAAAAATTTAATAACTACAATTAATTATAAAATAAAATAAAATAATATATATATATATATATATATAAACTTTAGATCTATAAGTTTTTAGAGGGAGAAAATCTCTTAAGGAGTAAAATTTTTTTTTGAGTGCAAAATTTGAGGAAATGTTTGCATCTAGAGAAATTTAATTTCTTTTAGCACTTGATAAATCCAAAGTTAAGATAGATTTAGGTTAATTATTGAAAACAAATAATAATTATGAGTTTATTAAAAGAGAAAAGGAAATCACAAACTTAGTTTATTATTGTATTATTTTTTAAATTTTAATGTTTAATTTATATTTATAATTAATTTTTAATTTATTTGAAAAATTAGATAAAAAAATAAATATTAGAAAATAATATAAAATTTTATTTAGTTTATAGAATAGTTTATTTTGCAAAGTATGTATCCTTATTAATCCGTGTTGAGGTTAAGGATAAGCTTAGTGTACCTAATAGTAAGAGAGCTTAATCACACCTAATAGTTATAGTGGTAAAAAAATAGGCCTTGTGTCACATAAGTACCATACTACTCTAATGGTTGATTCCACTCATCACAAATAAAATAAAATAAATACAAACTCTTACAAAAAATTTTTAATAACATTTTAACTATTACAATAATAATATTTCTAAGTATTTGACTGAAACTAAACACTATTAGAAAAATACATATAGCAAGAACATTAATTTATAATAGATATGGAATCTATTTAACATATTAACGGCCTACAACTAAAAAACAAGAGAGTAAAAAGAGTAGGTCATTTTAGAAGGCTTGACTTTCTTTAAATAACAGATGTCATTTGATTTGCCGTGTACATAAGATTGAATGATTTTTTCTTCTTGTCTCGTTGCATTTGTAAAGCTACCTTAAGGATTCCAAATATTTTTGTGTGCTTTAATCTTGTCTCTATTATACGAAACCTTTGTTTTGATGTTAATATTAGAAGATCTATACACGTATTACGTTCATTCGCTTAAGGAAGGTGAGCATCGAATACCTTCCAGCAACGTTGTCGTTTGACGTACATGTTGTTTGAAATAAGGCGTGGATCACACGCGATAGATAATCATTATACGTCACTGGTGACGTTTTTGAATGCTAAATAATACATACCGGTATTGTATAATACTCCCAAACCTAAATCTTTAATCTTTTATTTTATAGTTATTTTATTTTATTTTATTTTAATTAGCATAATTATATTAATAAATATGCTTGATATATTATAGGTTTCAATCAATCATTAATAAATGTAATAAATTTTAATATTAAATCTAATATTATAAGATCTAATTATAAATCTCGGATGCGGGTGTTTGGTAGTGAGATAATGGCGATGGGACAGGGGCGCGGCAAGGTGGATCAACACCTGCTCACCCAGGATAAGTATCATATCGCGCCATTGCTTGCCAGATCTTCGCATTTATTCATCGCAGAGTTCAAAGGCACGACAAATGGGGAGTTTGGTGTTCACAACATGGTATCCGCTCTGAATTCCGCCTTCGCATGCTTTGGCATGCTGGAGTCTGCATTTTTCATCAATGCGGCAATTATGAGGAAGGCTTTTCGAAGTAAGAAAGGGGAGGTTAAAGAGCAGGGAGGCGCGGAGTTCTCTGTTGAAGTTCAGTCGCACTGCTCCCTTTGCTGTGAGGTTTCGCTCATCCAATCTGTTCAGTCGCACATCCACTCTGTTTTCCTTGTGTCTACTATCGATTATACAGTTCTTGCAGCCCTTCGATTTCTGGTAGATGTGTCTGCTGTCGATTGGGAAGCTCTCTTGGGGTCTTGTTCTGATCCTTGGGCGAGGTCGACTGCTACCCCGCCCATGCTCGCTTCCTCCATGCCTCGGTTGCGCCATCGGATGAGGAGCTGCAGGGGCGGCACCAGGGGTCGTCCTCCCAGTGCGTCTTCCAGCCACTCGTCCGATGCGCCTTCTCACTCCAGCGGCTTGATAGCAGGTCATTATCCGCGAACCCACAGTGGGAGAGGGTGCTTCATTCCTTCAGCCTCTGTGCCTCCGCCCACCACTGGTAGCGCACGTTTCACTTTCGACAATGCCCTGAACCATCCAAGAATTTCTGTTCTATTCTCTGTCATCTTTCAGGAGGAGGTCCAGCCGGGGGAGTCCAACGCTCATCCAACTAGCCTCGCCCAGAACACTGCCCATGGGTCGAATCTTCAGAGGGGAGCTGACAACGCGCCATTACAACCCCCGAATGTTCCTGCTCACAGCATTCCTGAAGTGGTGATGGAGCCTACGGAATAGAGGCCCTCGGTTTCTGAAGATGCTCTAGCAAGGGATTTGCAAGCGTTTGGATGGTGCTACGTTGTGGAAGTTCCTCCCGATGAATAGTCTGTTCAATGTGGTGCCTTCCTCTTTCTTTTTGGCCCATTCATTGGGGTTTGTTTATGTTCACACGTTTAAGTGGATTTTTGGCCAGTCCCTGGTCTTTTTTGTATACACTCTGCATTTCCAGGATGATTATGGTGTTGAACCCCTACGTGGGTCTTGGTCTTCTTTACCAGGCTGGTCCCCTTGTCAAAGGGCGATCTCTATATCTGTTTCTTCTTGTTAGTTCTGCCCTCCCCACGGCAGCAGTTTTTGACCTCGGTCATATTGTAATTTTACACACTTGTTAATAGAACAATCTTATTTAGAAAAAAAAAAAGATCTAATTATAAATCTTAATATTAATATATTAAGGATGAAAAAGATAATACTATCGGCTAAAACCAACCAATATAGTCTATCTTTTTTTCCAATGCTATAATAAACTAATTAATAAACTAATATATATATATATATATATATATATATATATATATATATATATATATATATATATATATATATATATATAATTAATTAATTAATTAATTTTAATAAATTTACATATTAATTTATTACACGCTATAGATAATCATCATACATCATTAATGACATTTTTGAATGCTAAATAATACACACAAGTATTTTATAATACTTTCTAACCTAATTTTTTTATTTTATAATTTTTTTATTTTATTTTAATTAGCATAATCATATTAATAAATATGGTTGATATATCATAGACTTCAACCATATTAATAAATATAATAAACCTTAATAATAAACCTAATATTATAAAGTCTAATTATAAATCTTAATATTAATATATTAATGATGAAAATGATGATACCATCAGCTAGGTAAAACCAATATACCATTATAAATAATAGTAATATAATAATATATATATATTAATAATAATATATATATATATATATATATATATATATATATATATATATATATATATATATATATATATATATATATATATATAAATAAATAAATATATATAAAATAAAATTTTAAAACATTATTCACAAATTAAATTAAAATTAGTAAAAATAAATTCAAATTCAAATTAATAAAAATAAAATAAAATTCTAAAATCTTATTAAGTCTATCTTAGTCCATGCGGCTTTGGATTGACACTGAATGAGTGCACTGTTATGGTATTCCTAGGTCATTGGTTCAAATTCTCAATAAGTATTAACTTACCAAAATAAAAATTAACTAAATAATATTAAAAATTGAAAACTTTATTTGCAAATTAATTAAAATTAATTAAATTAAATTAA
Source organism: Pinus albicaulis (assembly GCA_034641835.2). Lineage (NCBI taxonomy): Eukaryota > Viridiplantae > Streptophyta > Pinopsida > Pinales > Pinaceae > Pinus > Pinus albicaulis. Next base: position 134,611,571 of record CM076576.1, read on the forward strand.
ATACAATCAAATTTTAAAACTCTATTAATTTTATGGTATCCAATCCTAAAATAAAACGATATTCACAAATTAAACCTCATTCACAAATTAAATTAAATTAAATTAAATTAAAATACATTAGAATTTAGATAAATGTCTTTCGGATTAATCACATCATTAGGATTTGGTCGATGTTTCGAACCATCTAATGTGGTTCCTCCTCAGGATCAGGTGGAGAAGGAAATCGATCTCATTGAATAAATAGTAAGGATGCGCCATTGCCACGTGATAGCTGTTAAAACTAGTCGTTATTTAGTTAATTAGTTAGAAAATTTATAAGTTTTTAATTATTTAGAAATATTATTCAACTATTAAAACTAGGCGTTATTTAGTTAATTAGTTAGAAAATTTATAAGTTTTTTAATTATTTAAAAATATTATTCAGAAGGTTCTAATAATTTAGCAAAATGATTAAATTATAAAATTAATAAGGGAGAAGGGGTAAACAATAGTATAGGGAATAATATTAAAATATTGGAGTTATTAAGAGAAATTAATTAAAAGGGGTAAATGAATAATATAGAATAATATAAAAAGGAAATTAAGTAATAGTGGACTCCAGCCCTCTCAAGGTGATTCATCTCCCGTGTGTTGTTTTCCTTTGTCTTTGATTTTATTCTCGTCCCTTTGTTTTGATTTTTTCCTCTTCTTTTTGTATCCTTGTTTTATTTTTCTCTCGTTTATGTTCTTATGCAATTTCCTCTTGTTAGATATTATCCCTTATACTATATTATTATATTGATTTTTAGGGCATATATATATATATATATATATATATATATATTTTTGATGATATTTATTTTTCTCCCCTCTCAGCTCATCATAATAATTATAATTCTTCCTTTTTATATTATTCTATATTATTCATTTACCCCTTTTTATTAATTTCTCTTAATAACTTCAATATTTTAATATTATTCCCTATATTATTATTTACCCCTTCTCCCTTATTAATTTTATAATTTAATCATTTTGCTAAATTATTATATTATTCGTTGACCCTTCTTAATAATATTTTAAACAATTTTAAAAATTTTAAATTTTCTGACTATTTAACTAAATAACGACTAGTTTTAACAACTATCACCGGGCAATGGCACATCCTTACTATTTATTCAATGAGATTGATTTCCTTCTTCACCTTGTCCTGAGGATGAACCACATTAGATGGTTCATCGACCAAATCCTAATGATGTGATTAATCCGAAAGACATTTATCTACATTATGGATCACAACAGTCTTAGATCTTACAATAGAATTGTAAAACCATATAAATTCAATGAAATATGCGCAAAATAATTATCATCTCACCACCGAGCTTCAAAATTTAACTCATTTATTTTATACCATAACCTTCCTTCAACCACACATCCATATGTTGAAAGATACAAGAGTCTATTAGAGATTATTTCAACATATTCTTCATGGAAAGCACAAGGCAGGTGCCCTTCCTACCTGCTGAAAGTTGTCTACTTGTAGTTGTGTACACACAATACTTCTTTTGTTTCAATTTAATCACATACTACATGATGATCTTTAGATCTCCATTTCCAATGCATGAGATCCAAATAATAAGAACATTTGATTGAGATGCTTTACATTGTGATGAGTCTGGAAACGAAGTGGAGTGGTCACCTGCATCAATATTACAATACATTACATCATGATATATACTATTTTGATCATAATTGCTAAGGGTAGGAATTCCCATGTTCAGCACATAAAACAATCTAATAACATGTACATAATTAAGAAAGTTGTCTACATTGGAATGTTGCCCAGATGCAGACATGCCTACAGATATAGGCCTATGCTTGGATGAAAATCTGTGTGTAAGGTCACCGTAAAGATGATGTGTACAACAATCCTAAAATCGCAGCCCGGATGGATGAAACTAGATCCGGGTCTTCTTATCTCGTTCACTAGATCATTCAGGTACAAGTCTAGCCATGCGAATATATGATTTATAGTTCAACATGGAAAGACATCGTTTGATTACCAGCCAATGATGTGAGCTGTTAACAAACGCGAGAAAACCACCATTAATGTCAATGGCCCTCAAGGTACTGCAGTACATTTCATAAGGCGTGAATAGATGATTTGATGTCGAATGGCAAACAAAAATTTTAGTCAAAGGTCCGGAAGCGAGGATCTTCTCGATGCTGTAACAAGCATCATGGTACTGGAATCTGAGGTTTCTAAGTGAATTTCCTGGATATTGATTTGTCGTTGACAGGAAGTCACCTTATTGCAAAACAGGAGTTACTGATTTTGGAGATAAGGGTATGACTTGATATAGCAATTTTCAGGGATGACGGTCATGAAAATGAAGGTTTACGAGTATTGCAGATGGATGAGTTTTTAATCACTAGATGACTTCTCTTGAACATATCGGCGACACTGTGATGAGTTGGCAACATTGACCCAAAACCAAAGTGAAGGTATGATGAACCATAGGTGTGAATGAACCGTCAAGATGATTACCCAACCCAAACAATCATGGACATGGAATGAAATAAGTGTCATGTTCAAGAGCGACTTGCTACCAAAAAGAAACTTTGCTTACTTTTCCCAAATTTTCCCCGGTCATTTGTCGACTAGTACCTCTTTATTTTTTAACAAGCTTGAGGAGGATAACATTTTCTTAATCTATAATTCAACCCTTCGAGCGAATAAAGTATCACTATTTAATAATTTAATGAGTTTAGTGATGAATGAAACTCGATTCTTGCCATGATCAACAAGCCCGATGCTATTTTATGTTTTAACGAGCTTAACGACAGTGATAGCCCAGTCCTTTTTCATATTTAGAGAGTCTGAAAAAGAGGATGAAAGAGAACTCCAAAAGTACTTTTTCGTAAATTTGTCACTCAGATCCGAAAAAGTGTAAAATAATATCTGAGAGAACCTCTTTGGTCATGTTTAACCAAGGTATTCCTTTTTCGTAAATAATCCATCTGAGTTCGGAAAAGGGTTAAACTTATACTGAGTAGATATGAATTCATTGACTTTAACGAGCTCAAAAAGACAAGTGCTCGGCAATATTTTCACATTATCGGAGTCTGAAAAGAGCTGAAAGAAGACTCCAGGGGTTCCCTTTTCACTGTTATCAAAGCTCAAAAAAGAGATAAAAGTGCACTTCAAGTCCTTTTTCGTTTTTAACAAAGCTCTAAAAATAAGGAGAAAAAGTATGCTTTTTGGTCAAGTCATTCTTTGAATAAATATGCACGACTAATCTGTTCATTAGTTGTATTTCCTGTTCAGAACAACATCAAATGGATTAAAAATACCTATTTCATGATAAAAACATAATAAAACTATAGTCATAGTAATAAATTTAACTTGCAAACAATTAAATGACTATAAAAAGTAGTTTCACTATTCATTTTTACCATCTTATAGTTACCATTTGCATTTTGGAGCTCTGAACCTGATTTTTCCCCCGAACTTTAGTTGTTGATTGCGGTCATTTCTGTTGACGAATTTCGTCGCCATTTGATCCAGGTTAGTGCCATGAACCTCCTCTTTCCTTCAGTATTCATTTCATTTCCATTCTTTGCAAATATTTAGGGTTTTGAGGCCCCTAAGGTAAATTCTGCCCAAAATGAGGGCAACACACCCCTGAATGTGGAAACCTGCGTTGCATAGTAGGTACAGTGAAGGGTACCTGGATGTGTAATGCACTGTCTCAACCCAGGGAGTGCATTGGCCGCAGTTCAAGTTTTTGGTTTTCATGCTGTGTCCAAAATTTTCCTAGTATTTTGCAATGATTGGAATCTAATGGATCTTATGGTTGATTTTCAGGTTTCCATCAGATTATAATGACAATTACATGGAGGGAAAAAGAACATGAAGAAAAAGATATGATTTCCTTGAATGATCCGGGTACTGTAAGAGCCTTAAGAGATTGTGGATTGCTTAAGTACTTCAAATTGTCGGGAATGAGGAAAAAAATAGAGCTCTTGGAGTTCATATTTTGAGCATGCGATCCGACGATAGAGGCATTTCACATTAAGAAAAAAGTGGTTCCCATAACAGTTGAGGATGTGTATTTTCTCACAAGTTTGTCGAGGAGAGGTTTGCCCATTTCTCTCACAGGGTCTACCATTGGAGGAGAGACAGTGAGGGATTATGTTATGCAGTATTTCTATCCAGGGTCAGAACCTAGAAAATATGGAAAAATAAACATATGGGATGTCAGGGATTTTCCTTTGAGAACCATCCTTTTCACAATCGCTAAACTTACTGGCACCGTTACACTACATGTAGTGAACCGATCGTATATGCAATATGCGCTAGAGTGTTTAGAGCCAGCAGTCTTCAACTGGTCTGAAGTTGTTCTATCTCAGATAAATGAACAACTGAATAAAGCAAAAGGAGGAAGGAAGAAAAATTTCAGCTATGGTTCAATCCTTATTTCCTTCGCTTTGGAACGGATTCCACTGATGCAGCCACAACATGTAACATTGGATGTATCCTTGGATGTATCCTAGGATGTATCCAGTCCTAGTGTTCTCGACTTCTTTCTTCGCTTGGTTCTGGCGACAGATCGTCGCCATCGATGAGTATACATATGCAAGCATCGACTTCCGAGGAGATTCAGATCTAGTATTACCAGAAGGCGCTCAGTGGGATGCAGTAGGTAAGAATGATTTGACCATGTTTTTTGATTTTTATAAGGTTTATACAATGTTTTTGTGTTTTGATTTCTTTCCAAGACTAAAATAAATGTTTGATGTAAGGCAGATATTGGTCATGTTCAACCAGTAGAGGAACCAGAGTGTGAAGCAAATGCGCCAGTAGAGAGGGTTGTCGGGAAAGCAGTCCTTCAGGACCTTGATATGGCTGAGACTCTAGCTGAGCTTCAGCAACACATAGAGGGGTCGACCTTCGGGATTCTAGATTTCCGGATCAAAGAACTTCCCATGCGATTGCAGTGACACACTATTGGGGTTCCTAACCATTGGATGTGGTTACTCCGTAGGATTGATAGATCTATAGAATGTTACCATGAGCACCACTAGTTTACTTGTGACATTTTGCATACATTTTGAGGTTAGATGACCTATGTGTCTTGGGCACAAATTTTGTAAAAAACCTATAACTATCTATCTATGTGTTTTCAGAGTTTTTCCTATGTTTAATGCACAATCTTATTCAATGATGTGAATGTTTTCTTTACCTATGTCGCAAATGTCTGTCTAAAACTTGATTAGCTAATGAATCAGTTAAAGTGTTCAGATTTCTGGAAATGTGTTGATATTGAATGAAATCAAAATGTCTCTCCAAAAGTCGAACTCTTAGGAACAATATAAGAAGTGCTGGATTTATAACAATATAAATACTAGTAAGTTTTAGTACCACAAGTTGTGAGTCTAACTTTATGATTATGTGGTTAATACCAAATGAAATGGCATCAGGGAGAAGTTTGATCAACACGCTATACTCAGCAATATTATTCGTCGATCTACTGATACAAATCCCTTGAAAACTCACTAACTCGTCGTTCGGAGCGAAAATGGCCCATGCTGCAGAGGATAGATTCTACATACTACGACTAGCACCATCAACATATCCAACAAATGTAAAGTGGATTACTAACGTCAAGAAAACTCTAAAAACAAATTAAGATAGTGAATGAAAATCAACAACATATAAAAAATATAATACAAAAAATTACTACGCTCATGATTAAGCATAGTAACGTTTCAAATACAACCCATTTCTAGGTTGTGCCAAGGAATCCCATCGTAATCAACTAACTTGTAGGCACCCTTAGCAAGAACTCTTCTGACAATATAGGGGCCATGCCATAATGGTTTGAATTTCCCTATACCTATAACATCAGCTTCTTGATCATAAAGAAGGACCAAGTCGCCCTCTGAGTAGATGCGAGGCTGGACATTTTTGTCGTATTGCGCCTTTATACGTCTCTTATGTGCTTCGTTGGCCAATTGGGCTTCATGACACGTTTCATCTAGATGGATGAGGTTAAGGAGATGCGCTTCTTCTTCTGAGGTGTCAGGTAACAAGTCTATCACGAGTTTTAACGATGATATTTCACATTGGATTGGTATGATAGCTTCCAGACCATACACCAATTGAAAATGAGTAAATCCGGTCATGCTTCTCACCGAGGTTCGATACACCCACAAGGTGGAGTACAAGATCAAGTGCTAGTTCCTTTTACAGGCTCCTATCATTCTTTGAAGTATTCATTTAAGAATTTTTTTAATAGCCTCAACTTGTCCATTTGATTGTGGATAATAAAGAGTAGAATTATCATGTGACAATCCTAAATTGGTAGTCAATTCAGACATCATATGGTTGCGAAAATGCTTCCCATGATCCGTAACTATAGCTTGTGGGACCCCAAACCGTGCAATAATATGGTTGAAGAAAAACAATGCAGTTGTTTGTCCTGTGTTGTTGAATGTAGGCATCGCTTCGGCCCATTTGGTAAAATAGTCAACTGCGACAATAATATAACCATGCCCCCCGGACGAAGGAGGGTTACAAGTCGTGAAGGCAATATCCCATTTTGTAAATGGTCTAACAGAGACAATAGGATGCATTGGCATTGGCGGTTTGCGAATTTTACAATAAAAATTCTAGCATGCATGACAACTTCTGATTGCGAGGATGCAATCTTGAAAAATAGTAGGCCAAAAGTAACCGACGCAGAGTATCTTCTGCGCAGTAGCATATCCAGATAAATTTCCACCACAAGCCCCAACATGAAAATCATTTCACACTTTTTCGACCTCCTCATGAGTGAGGCACCTCCTTAAAATGGTATCGACACCATGCCGATAAAGTGTATTGCCGAAGATCAGATAATATTTGGCTTGGTATCGAATAAGTCGTTGATTAGAGTGAGAGGTATTAGGTCGAAAATTTTGGGTTTGGAGATAAATGATGAAATCTCCATACCAGGGATCAGATGATCTGATCAGAAACAAAGACTCGTCTGGAATAGATGGTTCCGATGTAGTAGTAGTACTATCAGAGGGAAGGTCATAGAGAAACTCTGCCAAAAATAAAGACTTCTTTGACTTGGATTTGATGAATTCCAAATCAAATTCCTGCAAAATGACAATACATTTTGAATATTTTCCCCCCAAAAATTGATGTGATAAGATGTAAGTCATGGGGTTGCAATCCGAAACTATTGTTGTTTTTCGGAGCAGGATATAATGGTGAAATCTTTGGACATCTTGTATAGCTGCCAAGGCAAGCTTTTCCATGTACGAGTACTTAACTTCCGTATCATTGAGATTACAACTCAAATAATAGATCGGATGTTCAATTCCATCTTCTACTTGGACCAAAACCATATTGATGGTCGTTTCAGCCGCAACGACATATAGGAAATAATCATTTTGATAATTAGGAGGATACATTAATGAAACTCGGACAAGATGGTCCTTGACAGCATCAAAAGAAGCTTGCGCAACTTGGTCCCAATGGAAGGGAACTCCCTTTTTCAATAGTCGAGTAAATCCTTTAGCCATTTTGGCATAGTTTGGAATGAACCTTCTCAGGAAGTTAGCCTTTCCTTGAAGTTTTTGTATCTGAAGTAAGTTTGATGGTGCAGGAAAATCAAGAATGGCCTGTACCTTCAGTGGGTCTATTCGAATTCCTTCTTTTGAGACTACAAATCCAAGAAATTGACCAGAACCAACACAAAACACACATTTGTGTGGATTGAGGCGTATCTTAGAGTGTCGGCAGTGTAAGAAAATGGCTCTCAAATGCATCAGGTGATCAGTCTGATTTCGTGAATGCGCTGGTAAATCATCTAGATATTGTTGAACAATGTGCTTGATGTCATTGAAAGCATAATCCATTTCTCTCTGAAAAGTTTCCCCAGCGTTCTTTAAACCAAACGGTAGTTTCCTATATGCGAATGTGCCCCAGGGATAGATGAATGCTGTCTTATGTTGATCATTTGGGTGGATATTGATTTGATTGTAGCCGAAAAATCCATCCATGAACGAAAATATTTCACATCTAGCACGATCGTCAATAATCTAGTCGATAAAGGGAGTAGGATAGTTGTGTTTTGGACAAGCCTGATTGACATCTCGATAATCGATGCACACTCTAATGGTTCCTTGTTTTTTCATAACAGGAACGATATTGGAAACCCACTCAGTTAGCGGAACAGGGTAAATGAAACCAGCACACAAAATGTTTTCAACTTCTGCTTTGATGGCAACGACTTTCTTTGGATGAACAGGACGAAGTCGTTGACGCACCGGTTTGACATCAGGATACATATTAATAGTGCGTTCAACTATACTAGTATCTATTCCTGGAATTTCCTCGTAAGACCAAGTGAATATGTCATGAAATTCACGAAAAAGAGAGTGATATGAATCAAGTTCTAATGGAGAACAAGATACACCAACATGAATATTTTATACAATGCCAGGTTTGGTCGAAATATCGATAGAAATTATTTATTCTATATTAGATAAATTTCGCTCAGAGTCAATTGCATTAATCGGTAAAGAATTCGAAAAGAAAGTTTTGATGGATGGGTGATATAGTTCACTGAGATTGTTTTCTTCATAGTTAAGAAGATGGGAATGATGATGATAATCTTCCCATGGTTCTCCTTCTAGCATCATAGCTTAAAAAATATTTTCATTTGTCAAAAATTTTGAGGAAAACGGATTAGATGGAGTACCAAAATCTACTGAACGTTCAACCCAAACACTTGGCGATGCTGATTTCGGATTTTCCGCCCAAGCCAAATAGATTGATTGCTATGCCAGTTCAATAGGGTTGGGCGGTAAAACATCATCCAACGTAGAAATATGAGAATCACTCGTACTCTCCCTTAAGCCAGATAGAGTGGAAGAGATCATGTAGCAGGTCTCTATGCTTGCAATTTCTGCCGACATCGCGGGCAGCGGTAATGCAAAGGTTCCCATAAGAGTGGAATCCTTTAAGAGTCCTACACCAATGTTCTAAATTTCTAGTTGGAGTAAGTGAACAAACGGAACGCTTCCAGTTACCTACGAAGCAGAGGAAAAAAATGATAAATTATTAATGACTGTGATTGTACCTTTATGTGGAAAGGCAATAATTCTAAAGTATGTAGAAACAATGGAAGTCATTGCATATACCCATGGTCTTCTAAGTAAAATATTATATTCAAGGGGTCCGTCAACAACCTTGACATCAATACTTACTGTTTTTCCCCCTAATTCAACATGCAGGTTATTGATAATACCACAAGGTTTATATGTTCTTCCATCAAAAGCCTTCAACGTCGTTGATGATTGTGATAATCGCGGCGAGCCAAGTGACTTCCAATAGTTTAGAGACATAATGCACATAGATTATCCCTCATCAATAATAGTGCGATGAACAAGGTGATTGAGAACATTTACTTGTATGGAGAATGCCAATCCTGCTGGTAACTGCGGCACATAGCCCGTATGATTAAAGACGGCAAGATTAGAATCAATCAGATCAATTCCACCAATGGCCGAAAATAAAGCCTGCTTCTGGGAGTGAAAATTTTGTAATACCTCAAGAGCGGACATAACTGAAGGGGATTGAGCCAAATCTTCAACTATATTATAATTTTGTGTAGCTCTTGCTCGAGGATTATATGTCAATTTATGAATTACTCCCTTTGGTGGCTTAATTTTCAATTTAGGAATAATTGTAGGTGGTACTGATTCATTAGATGGATTCATTGTCGAGGTAGTAGGTTGATCAATCGTCGGACTACCATAGTATTTATTTCATGTCGACACCAAAATATTTTGTGAAGGTTTTTTGGTGGATAACATTAACGCTTGGGAACTAGGAGCTAGATCCGTAGCAACCAAATTTGTGTCTGGATTTGGAAATGTGTTTGTCAACACAATTGATGCATGAGAAGTCTTGATGATTTTTGAGAATTCAGCACGATGAGGACAATCCCTAACAAAGTGTTCCTCGTTATAGATTATGCATGGATAACGAGGTTTCCGTGGTCTAGACGGTTGATCATAAGATCTTTCCTGCGGGTTAGAAGTTTTATTTTTCTTTGATTTCCCCTTTTTCTTACCTCCTGGTTGCTTGTCACTTTTGCGTTTGTCAAATGACACGACATTAATTTCAGAAGTAGGAGCAGGATTAGATGTAGTAGCGTGGTGTGTGTTTGCAGTTCCTATCAAGCCATCTCTGACATGAGAGTCCTTTATTTGAGGAGGAACATTGAAATTAGATCGCAACGCATTAGGAATTTTTTCATAGAGCGTGCCAGACTGAGTATAAATCAAATCTAAATATTGGGCATGAGAAATAACTTGCTCTTCTGTGATGATGCCACCTTTATCCACATCCTCAGTTATAGATGGTAACAGGGACTTAATGAACCATTCAATAAGGAGCTGATCAGGAACAAATGTCTTAACCATTCGTCGACGATGACGCCACTCATGAATATGATCAGAAATGTGAGTAGCATTAGTCTATTTGAAGTTGGTCAAGGGTTCCGTTCCAGTTTCGTATCTGATCGATAACTGGAAATGGGTCAAAAAGACAATAGCTAAAGCAGTGAAATTATCGAAAGAAGCTCTAGGTAACTCAATGTACCATTTAGCAGCCGGACCTGTGAGCGTACGCTGGAAAAGACGTAGTCGAACAGAATCATCATTCAAGGAATTTGATGAACACCATAAATGATAAGTCATTACATGAGTCGACGGATCTTCTCTAGGGTTTCCATTGAATTTAGGAATCTCAGAGGGTAATTTATGAGGTATCACCGGCCACCAAGGAGCATAATTGATAGGATCATTGGTTGACAGGTTTAAATATGGTAATTCCAACGTTGCAACAAAAGGAAATTATCTATTGAGTTCAGGTTGAGCATAGCCAGGGTAAGATGGAATTGCTTGGGCAATAGGTCTTTGAGCACCAACATATGGAATTTGCTGCTGGTAACCCAGATAGGGGTTGTTTTGCATAGCAAACGCTTGAGAATTCTGTTGACAAAAACCTGGATATGATACTTGTTGAAATGAAGTTTGAGGCATTTGTGCTTGTGGCTGCAAGGAGTCTGTCCACCAATGTTATAACCCAAATTAGTGTAAGTTAGATTCGATTGATATGTATAACCAGGTTTTGTTTGTGACATCCCATAAAATGGTACACCAGCTTGTGAATATATGATCCTTGATCCAAGTTGTTGTAAATTAACCAAAAGGAGTTTAAGTCTGTGGACCCAACATTTGATGATATTGAGTCGAAGAACTTGCCTGATAAGGTTGATGTACAATATTTGGATTCTGTAATAGGGGTATAGATGTATTAACAAGTGGTAATGAAGTGGGTGTAATAGGTTGAACTGGTTGATACGAGTGTACAACCGTTTGTGGTTGGATAGGCAGAGTGGGCTGCCATTGAAAAACATTCATGTCAACATTAGTTTGACAAAAAAGTGACTGAGTACTGTCATATTGGGTGACCAAAGGTTGCCCCCCAGCATATGGAGGATAATAAGACGGAAAATAATTTTCTCCAAATGTTGGGAGTCCATTTGATATGGTACTTAAAGGAATTGACCCAAAAGGAACGACTTGATATTGCCCTGATGAGGTATGTAATGAATCAAGTCGTTCAGTACTAACTATAGGACTACCAGTTAAAACACCGGATGATGGCATTGGTAAAGACCATGGTCTTGAATATGTACCAGAGAAAGTGCCAGATAATGATTTGTAACCTGTTGGGACTGAAGGGCCATTGTGCAAATATTACTCTGGTGAGGTTGTGAACATCGACGGAGTAGCGAGGGTAGGAGCTGACGTAATTGGAACAACAGACCCAACTGACGATGTTGGTTCAAACATGGTTGTATGACCAAATGTATACCCTCGAAAATCGACAGGAGATTGAATGGCAATAGGATCAAAAAAAGTAGATGGAAACGATTGAGGAAAAGACTGGTATAGGTAAAGGCCCCCCCAAAATGGGTTGGAGTAAAAGGTGTATCATCTTGTGGGATTTCTTCAATCGTAATTAAACCAGGAGGAAGAACTTCATCGCCAGGCCCAAAATATATTTCAGATGGTTGACTGTGTGATATAGGAGTTTCAATGGCTACAAAAATTTGTGGGGTGACCAAGGTAGGAATAACTTCCGGTTGTTCGACTTCAAGATTCAAATGTTTTGGCAAAGAAGAGACAGGATCTCGATCAATTTGTGATTGAACAACGTTGGGTCTAGGAGGTATGGTCTCAGCGATTGAATGGATCGTGACCACAGGTAGCTGTGAAGAATCCGTTTCGACAACAGTTAACGAACCGGGATGTGTGGAAAAAATTTGAGCTAGCTCTGGTTTAAAAGATGATGTTTTTCCAGAGGTACAAATTGTACTTGATTTGGCAGATCATGATTGCCTCCGCCTACTAGAAGTAACTTCCTATGGTAAAGGTGGTTTTAAAGCTAATATACGCAAACGATGGTGGATAGGATTTTTTTCATCCATGATTACTGATTTATTTTAACCAAAAACAAATAAACAAAAAGAGGGTAATGCTAGGCAAAAGGGTTTACCAAGAAACTATGAACTGCATAATAACTCCTGGCGAACCAAGAAGTACGGGTAGGTAATCTCCCCGAATGCTGTGTTCGGTGTATCACAATTTCAAGGCGGCTGACTCGGTTCACTATGGATGGATAGCACCTAAAAGTTGTCCTCCCAAATATACCCGAAGGTACGTGGAGGCCCAAGTCCGTATTAGCGCTTTTTGATGCAAAACCGCACAGTGAGAGCACCCCTTTATACTTATCATACTGTAACAACGGCCTATATACCCGAAATTACGTGGATGAGCTACGATATACTTATGTACGTGGAGTGAGGTATCACACTCGGAATGTATCGCAGACAAGTTAATGAAAACTGCTATGTTTTACGACGCCGAAACACGTCTCTAGCCTAGACCTTCTAAATGTTATCGTTATGGTTTGAAAGCGTTGTTAAGTAAATTGAGATTTATTTTATGTTGATCTTGCTTAACAATTTTCCTTTCAGGTTCACCACGATGATGTATACGAAATTCCTAAAATGAAGCTAAGAATGATAAACAAACTTTCACTTTCAGCTTTTTCAATGAAGAACCTAGCTACTAAGGGAAGAGAGAAAATAGTTCATGAGCAAACAAATCAATGAAAAAAAACAAAATCAATGAATCACCAACTAAATGCAGATTTCCTAATGTTCCTTTTGCAAAACACACACAATCCTACATGCAAATGCAAGTTTTTCTTTTCATTTTCCTTAATGTTATGAATGAAGAAAATAAACTAGGTGCACTAGATCAATAATTCAAATGCTTTTTACTTTCGAGAAACAAAGAATACAAACAACAATTTCTCTTTTGAAGGAAAAATGAGGATTTCAACAACAATTTCTCCTATCAAGGAAATGAAGATTTTACGACAATTTCCTATTTCAAAAGCAAATGATTCTTAATGCGACCATAAAAAATACGTTGAAATCAACTTGTCAATGATAGAGAAAAACTTTTCTAAACAAACATTGAACAAATTTTCAGCCAAAGGAGGAAGAACTATATAGATTCACTGGTCAATTGAGCATCAAACTTTCAGAACACAGCAGCAAAAAAAACTGAAGCAAGTTGCAAAGTAAAATTCAAAGGAATTTGGTCACTTTCAGGAGTCAATGCAGTCTCCAAGGGGAGACAGTGCTCTACAAAGCATTGTGTCCAGTCTAAGGGTGCGTTGGGCGCAGTAAACAAAGAAAAATGATAATTTTTAACTCACTGTCTTTGCAAATTAGGCTCTAAAAAAGGTTAATCTTTATGTGTAATAGCTACTGGGTGGATAAACAAAGAAAATTAGAGGCTATAACACTTAGAACTAAGAGAAATTCTCCTTAGTTGAGTCGCCAATTTGTTGGGCCAGAATTGTAATCTACAAATAAATTACGCTTCCCTAGACAGGTGCTAGTCAAGAACAACAGGTGAAAGACTATACGACTATTTCTCCTAACTCAGAACAGATATACAGAGAGGATTGGAGGCTTACTTGTTCAACCGCTTCCAAATGGCTCCTTCTATCGCTTTTGTTGCAGCTTCAAATTCAAGCAGTTTGTGAGATGAATGCTTCCTGCAAGAAAGAACACTGAAACAGGAGAATATGCAATAATATAGATATCTATTCCAGCTAGTTAGCTAAATCAGTAAAGCATAAACCACATACATCAACCAAGATCTTACAATATGGAAAATCAAAGCTAATATAGATGCATGTAGGGAAAAATAAGAAGTACTCTTTATTGATGATAGAAGGAGAGGTTACAACCTAGTGACTGATTTGAAGTGACCTTCCAACATCATTCCCAAGCCTCATCACAATATAAATCTCTCCAACAGCAGCTTCACAAATCTAGCTCTCAATTGAAAATCCTCCAACATTTCTCTACTCAAATTCTTCCTTCTCAAACACTTAGATCTGTGTTCAATTTATAGATGAACTGTAGGTTTTTCTGAAATCAATAAATTTTCAAAAATAGGCAAGACATGTTTCCATTCATGTAGATGTCAAATGGACACTTGGATTTGAAGCTTGACACATGTGAACTCTTCTAGAAGGCACTGGCCAAGTGGAGATTCCGGAACAATGAAAATTTCACTCCCAATGTGACCAACGCACCTGTGAATGTCAGGAAGTGCTTTGCAGAGCAGCCCTGCATGGGGCTACCTTCACATGCAATGCACTTAGGCCCCTTAGAGCCTGCGTTGGTGAGCTCTCATATGTTAAATAATAAGCTTCAAACTGTGGAAACCTTTGCTTGATGAAAGTCTTGCTTGATTTGTCTTGTTTCTTGTCTTAGGGCATGTAGCAACTGAAATGATAGGGAATGATAGACCCTTGATCATTGGTCGAGGAGATGATGCCCAGTTAACCATGTCATTGGGAATGGTGCCCAAATTGACCTATAACACAAAGAGTGTGCATATCCTACATATTGGATGGTAAATAAAATAGAACATGCACACTAGTTAGGCATAGCACAATAAACAATTCAAGGACGAAACATCGTACTTTATGATTGTACGAGTGAGATGGCATGGATAACATGTGGCAACTTGCACAAATAACCATTCCACCCTGGCCTTGTTATGTATTAACACATGGCACATCATGATAGGCTAGAAGAGACAATGTACACCACACAATCAACATGGCACATCAACACGATGACATGGTGGCACCTGGGACTACCACTTGGTGTTGGACTATATAAATCACTTATTAAATGACTGAACAACAAAAATTTAATTATCAATCCAGGGACGTCTATTTATTCCAATGATAGTTGCACTATCTGTGCCGATAAACCAACCAAAAGTAATTTCAGAGAAAAGAAATCGTTGCTGAAGTAATGCTGGAAATAATCACTCATGCAGAAACAAAGAATCTACAATATTGAAATCACACTTCAATCGATCTGTCTAGCTCGCCACACAATAAGTACCCAGCTGGTGTCTCTATTATCATATGTGTAACAACATATAAATTATTGAAATCAAACAGATATATTCTCAGCTGAACAACAGCAACACACTCTATTGATACATAAACTGAAATACAATTACATACACACAACTAATTTAATCATTGCAATCCCTGCTAAGAAGGAGGGCCCTTCCTCCCTAGCAGGGCACAGGTAGAGGAGGAAATTTAACGGAAACTAAATAGAATCACACATGTGACAACAATAACAGGATAATCTGTATTAATCTGAACACAATTACAGAGCCAAAACAATGATGTTCTCCGCTAACCTCTCGACCTTTAGGGCCGAGAACTATATAGTGGTTACATCAGAAAATCCAGGGATAGATCAATCATGAGATTCTTACAATTCTCATGCTGATAAAAAATAAAACACATATATTTATAACCGCTTCCTAATAAATTTTTGACTAGAAAATAAAAGATTACAACCAAAACTGCCCTTAGGCTGTTATCCCAAAAATACAACGCTAAACAACTCCTACAACTATCATAATGGAATCATAGCTGTAGTGCAACGACTAAAGGACAGATCAGCAACAATGTTGACGAAATCAATCAATGGTACAACTGTATCAGTAGTTCGCTAATGAGTCTATAACAACAGAGTGTAACAACATTTTGTTGGTGGGTCTATAACAACAAGGTGTAACAACATTGCTTTACTGTAACAACACTATCTGAACTGCTCCTGTGAACTTTGTGTTTGGTATCTTTGGTGCTACAAATGACATCTAAAAAGAAAACACAAAGAGCATCAATCTTCTCCAAACATTTACCATCAATTAGTCATAAAAAGGTATAATATATCATAATAATTGGTGAATTGGCAAAGTAACAAAAGAAAGGTGAAACAACACAAGTTAGGGTAAAAAGGTAAGAAAAAGGGGTAAAGATACTCCCATTGGTTATGGTTAAGAGGCAAAATAAGGAAGATAAGTGTAGGAAAAATGTACGAAACTAGCACCCAACATCTCCCCCCAACTAAAATACTTGCATGTCCTCATGAAAAATCATCTCCCATGGGAATATCTTTGGTGCAGGTTGGTGAGATCATAAGCACCAGCTGTGTCTTCATCTACAGACCTGTATCCCTGATTGGCCATCAACTGCCGTACCCAGGATTCTAACTCATACTTACTCAATTCGTAATTGATCTGGTAATCCTCAATGGGCAACTAGATCAAAGGAAAATTGAACTTCAATCCCAACCACAAAGCACCAAGGGATTGCACAATTTGTGCGTAGGCTGGTACATGTGTAATAGCCACCACGAAATTATGGAATGAGAATGGATCCCCCTTCAATAGCTCCACACTGTTGGCTTCCGTGCATTTCAAGCTCTCTGTCAAAGCTAGGCTCTTCATCATTGAGAACTTATTTAGGTAGAAGTTCACAATTCTTCTTCTATAAGTGGTGGCTGGTTCTTTAATCCCAGGGGTACTCACCATTCTCCTGAATTCTCGTCCCAACTCGACAGCCTACCCTGGTTCTGCCCGAACCCACAATGTTGTCTTCTTCTCATTAGTATCCATAGATTTAATGGCCATATGCCATTCAATCTGATTCTTCATGAAGGACACAAAAGCACTTAATTGAAGATATCCCATATAAGAGAATACTGTCACAACCATCCGCAATATAAGAGAATACTGTCACAACCATCCGCATACTCACATGTTCACAAATAATGTTGTGTAAGAATAATTCACACAACAAACTTTGCTCATCAAAATCAGAGGCACATAAAACATCCAGAAATGTACGAGTGGAAGAACATAAATAAGGTTTGTCCTCCATAATGGATTTCAATTGAAACAAGAAGTAACGTTCCAACTGAAAAATAGGATAGGATGGAGAAGGCTGCCAACAACCCAGCAAGTTGAGGGCGAGGGCATGAAGTTTTTGCTTATCTATGATGAGGTCTTGAAATGATCCTATAACAACAACAAATGGTCTTCTTGTTTCTTCAGAGCTTCCTTCTTCTTGTAATTCTCCCACCCTTTCTTCAACTCTTCTTCCATCCTTTCATGTAAAGTGTCTATTTCTCTCTGATTTTCCTTTATCAAAATCATCCCATCCTGAAGGGAGATTGCTTCTTTTTTCCACTTTTGTAACTCAGACATTAACAGGAGTTTCTCGGAACTCCATCCTGAGATGGGACTCGACGTTCCCCTACATTCAATACCTTCATCAACAATGGGTGTACCAGCCTCTGCTTCATGGGATTGCTCCACCTCTACTACTGGTTCTTGTGTAATAGTAGCCTCTTCGGTAGGTTCTTGTGTGTCAGCCCCTTTGTTTTTACCTAGAATTGTCTTTGTGTCCATTTTTGTTTCTTCTACAATAGGAGTGGCCTCCACAGGTTCTTGTGGGTTGGATTCTAGGTCGATTATTATAGGAGGCTCTACTTTAACTGCTGGTTCTTGTGTAACAATAGTATCATCAGTAGATTCTTGTGTAACAACCTCCTGCTATTCTGTTTCTATTTCCATTGGGATGATATTTTCTCTATGGGCCTTATATCCTGCTGTTGTTAAGTATTGAAAGCATGTCATTCATACAAACACCGAGATTTCCTTCCCCTCAGATAATTTTTTCTTCAATTCCTTGTTTTCCTTTCTTAGATTTTCAATTTCTAAAAACAAAGCATTGGTTTCGTCCTTACCTAATGAGGAAGGTTTCCTTTCTTCTTCTAAAACTTCTGCTTCTGTTTGTTTCTCGGATGTAGGCAAAGGTTCTGTAGGTATGCTGACCTTCACTCTTTGTTTCATTCTTCTGTCCCCAATTGGTTCATCAATAGGCTTCTTCCCAATCCTAAATCCAACAGGCCGAGTCTGGGTCTCCACCTCTGCCCGACTTCCTCCTAAAGTCGTGGTCTGTTTCCCCTGGCTTTACCTTGGCCTTTTTTTCTTGAATTCTTCCCAAGTTTTTCCTTACTGGCCTAGGGCATCCAACACGATTAGCTTAATGAGTTTGTGATTATTCACGCATGCCTATGGGTGTGTTTTTGTTTTCACTGTTGCCGCCATATGCTTGATGTTCCCTAGCAAATAGAATGGAAGATTGATTCTTTGCTAGTGCCCAAGGTGATTCAGTAGAGGAAAGTGATAGTTGGACACTATTGTGGATATTCCCTCACAAGTGATATATTTGATCAAGCCCAGGGCAACGTCTTCCCAAGGATGAGGAAGTGTCAATTTGTCAATTCCTCTTCCTTTCTTCTATAGTTTTTCTTCCCCTACTAAGAAATCTTATTTCAAGGAGGGGTCATTGATTTTTCTGTTAAATCAACTCCACCCCTCTATTGGTAATGAAGTTACACGAGAAATTACCTCTTCAGTCACCTCCACTTGCATGCCCCTTACTCGGGTTTGATTATTGTTTAAGTTCTGAGCAAATTCAATTGCCACTGCCTCATCTAAGACTTCAAGCTTCTGGAAAAACTCAACCCATCCAACATCTCTAAATATATGGTAAGCTTCAGGGAAATTCTGCAGGGCATCCATGGAATCTAGCTCATGCCTGACCACTTCTCCACCCATCTTTGTTGTTTGTTTCTAAATTTACTTCTTAATGTTTGGCAACACAATATCACTCAGTTTCTGAATTCACTTCTTTTATGTTTAGTCCTGCTGTAACATCACTGTGTCTCTGAACTAGCTACTGCTTGGCGCCTTTGGTTATCCTAATCGACGAGTTTACAATGAGAATGCAAGGTTTCAATCGAGGAGGTTAATGGAACGTGACGAATTTCATGAATTTATCGAATCGTACCCTACACTAATATTCATAAATGGATTATTATGGAAATTAATGGGATTTCGTACACACGCTCTTTTCCAACCGGATTCAGTCATCATTAGAAATTTTGTTATTGATTAGGTGCATTTGAATTTAATAGATATTTATGATTACGGTATTTTTGCAATGATTTCAAGTCATATTCCCTCCCCCACTGTAATGGTGACAATTGCCCATGGCCGTCACAGGAGTATCATTACTTTACCAATTTAATCACTGAATCATCAATGACAACAATTACCTTTTTAATGACATACCTGAGGTGACGTGGAGGAAGACTTGAATTAACAACGTCCTGCTTGCAGCACTCATGTTGTTGTGTTTGGCCAGCATGGTTATTGCTATTTATGGAATGAATCATAAAGAACAATATTCGTGGTTGGTTGTTACATGTGTAACAGCCAAGACAACTTTTAAATTGTTCTAAAAAAGCATAATAATCAGAAGAAATTGATACAGAAAAGGAAATTACATGAATACCATCACCTTATGAAATAGATCAGAAATTGAAGATGATATTATAGGAAGAACATGGGTTTAACAGCCGCCAAAAAAGTGGTTTTCAACTGTTGTAATATTCCCAATTAGCCACTGCTAGTGCGAATATTATACTTGCTCCATTTTTGCAGCAGAAGAGTAGAAAGTCAATAAAAACAAATCCCAGTGTGAAAAGGGATCAGGTTAGGAGGATAAATAAATCCACCTTGGTGTGAAAGAAGAAAATGCCGGTGAATTAGATCCAGTTGACCAAGTCAACAACGTTGTTACAAGAGGGAAACCAACTAGGGCAACACAGTTTTGAAAGGGGAATCTTCTCAAGGAAGTCACCTCATCAATGAGTGTGGTTTGGGGTGAGGAAGCTCACCAAGGATAAGAAGGAGGAGATAGCAGCAAGGAAGGCGTTCATTAATCATATTTTTTGGTCTTTTGACTGATTTCAAGCTCAATCTGTTTAGCTATAGTTGCAGCACTGTTTAGTGCAAAAGAATTCTCATGCGGGAGTTCCATCTTCACCCTTGGTCTAGCTGGTTGTGAGATCAAGAGGGAAGGGCCTGAGCTTATTTTCCATCATATAAATTGAGGAAATCCATTTTTCATCATCTACAGTGCAGTCACTTCCAGTAACTGCGTCTTTTCTACAGGTGCAACAACTGCTAGGTTAAACCATGCTATTTTGTGCTTGTTTTGGAGGAGGAGGTGTCTATTTCACTCCGGAAGGTATATTGAAGAAGGAATTGGGCCAATTTATGTATTATTCATCTATTTTAGATCTTATTCAGTATTTTCTAATACAGAGTTGCAGTGTACTCGTTATTTTCTGCAGTGTTGCATTTTATATTGCTATTTTGTCGGAAACCCTTACCGGGATGTTCTGATGTGCTTGTAAAAGTGGTCAAACCTCTCATTTCTGATTATATGATTAATGAAAGCTATAGATATGTATTAAATCATATTTTTCTGTAGATTTCCTAATAAAAACTATGATGTTGCAGTCTTCAGCAATTCTATTTTGTGAAGCTGTGGGATTGGGGTGATTTTGAGCATATTTGAGCTGGGGAGATATTTTTAGTGTAGGTAGAATGATTTGTTTCTGATGCCATTTCATATTTAAGCTACATAAAACATATATAAGAGGATCCAAGTCCTTTTTTGCATTTCTATTGCATGGTTTTCCTTATATAGCGTCCTCATTGAAGAAATTGCAGAAATTCCTGAAAAGGAATATTACAGTGGTATTAGAGCTCTGCTCTTGGCTCAGCTTGTGAGGATAATATGTCTTCAGCATGGAGGAGGAAGATATTTCGAATCTCCTACTTCAGAACTTGCAAAAAATTGCAAGGGACCTCAAGGAGATGAGACATGAAGGGGATTCTATAGGGTTTTTCCATAAGGCAAGCACTAACACTTCACATGGCATGGGGCATTCAGATGCACCAAAATGCTCTAACATGCCTTCATTTATAACTAGAGGAGATGAGGAGGGAAACTTGGGAGAGTATTTTTAAGAAGATGAACCCCAATCTCAAAGGTTCAAAGAGCACTTGAGCTTTCAGGAGTTTTGCCGGATCAAAGATGGAAAGAGGGTTAATCCTCATCAAAAGGAGGAGAACTTGATGCAGGGATCAGCCCTACAGCGTAGTATGGTAGGTTTCTTCTTGCCCACATTTGATGGGACACCTAAGTGTACAGCCAAGGCTTGGGTGGAGAAGCTGGATACGTACTTCCAACTCAACAAGGTTTCTGAAATAGAAGCCATCAAGATAGTTGCGTTGCACCTGGAAGGGGAAGCTCAAGAATGGTTGTTTCATGCACTGACCACACTTGGGCATCATCACATCACTTCATACTCAGCTTTCACCAAGAAGCTAGTGGAGATATTTGTTCCAAGAGATCCAGAAGCCCATTTTGTCAAGTTAACCAAGCTCAAACAGGAGGGAGATCTTGAGGATTATATTGTTGAGTATTTGCGGCTTTCAGTGATGGTATCCAACCTCACTATGAGTAGGAAGGTATGCATGTTTATTAATGGGGTGGCTAAACCATTGTAGGGGTTGTTCAAATCCACTAAACCAGCCACACTCCTTGAAGCTATGGAGAAAGTTAGAGACCTACAACACATCTTGCCCAGGGCAAGGACATTATTGCAGCAGGAAACCTACTCAGGGCCAAAGAAGACAATCCATGTTCGTGATTTGGAGGGAGAATGCGTTGCAATAAGGACACGTCATGTCAAGACCTTCTCCAAGACAGATGCCAACGCTGTACCATCCATAGAAGACTTTGCTCCAAGAGGGGGAGCTATTGCAGTGTTAAGAGGGGTCCCAAAATATCTGACTTTGAGGGTGAGAGGTACTATTATGGGGCAAAGAGTCTCTATGTTGATAGATAGTGGGGCTACTCATAATTTTATTGATGCACAACGGTACAAAGGAGGGGGATCCACATGGAGGATTTTGAGGGGTTCTCAGTTTTGGTCCCAGGAGCTATGACCCTATAGTGTGCCAAGTATGTTCCGGCACTAACCATTACCATGGGGACCTACACCTTGACATACCACTTCTTTGTGGTAGAAATTCCAGACACCAATGTCATATTGGGAGTCCAGTGGTTAATCACTCTTGGGAGAGTTACCACTAATTGGAGAAATTTGGAAATGGAATGGACAGAAGGGAAGGATGGCCAGTATCAAAAGATCAAGGGTATAAACACATACCCCCCTGAGGTTGTTTTAGCCCACAAGATGGAGGCAGATCTGCACAAAGGGGATGTTGAATGGGCAGTGGAGCTGCATATATCAGAGGTAAGGGGCAAGGATTCACTAGTGCATCCAGATGTTCAGTCTCTCTTGGACTGATATTCTACAGTATTTGGAGATATCCCACCAGGGAGACCTCCTGACCGAGGTTTTGAACACACTATTGAGTTGGAACAAGGGATCCAAGCAGTAATCACCACTCCTTATAGGCACCCCAAGGCTTATAGGGATGAGATTGAGAGGGCTATCCAAGAGCTTCTAGCTCTAGGATACATCCGGCCTAATACTAGTCGTTTTGCTTCTTTAGTGGTATTGGTAAAGAAGAAAGATGGCACATTGAGGATGTGCATTGATTATAGGGCCTTGAACAAGAAGACCATGAAGAATAGGTACCCTATACCCAGTATCGATGAACTCATGGATGAGTTGAGGGGATCTAAATACTTCTCCAAGATTGATTTGAGATCCGGGTATCATCAAATCAAGGTGAGGGAGCAAGATATCCCCAAGACAACATTCAGATGTCACTATGGGAATTTTGAGTTTTTGGTAATGCCCTTTGGATTGACCAATGCCCTAGCAACTTTCCAATCTTGCATGAACCACATCTTCCGTGGTCATTTGAGAAAGTTTTTATTGGTCTTCTTTGATGATATTCTTATCTATAGCCGCACTTGGGAGGAGCACTTGCAGCATATTGAGACAATTTTACATATCCTCAAGGAGCAGCAATTCTATGCCAAGCTCTCCAAATGTGAATTTGGCCTCACAGAGATGTTGTGTTTGGGGCACATCATAGGAGTAGATGGAGTGAGGGTACATGAGGAGAAGATCCAGGCTATTAGAGATTGGCCTGAACTCAAAAATGTTACAGAACTTAGAGGGTTTGTGGGCATATGCACTTATTACTGGAAGTTTGTTAAAGGGTTTTCACAGCTAGCAGCACCACTCATAGACTTGACCAAGAAGGGAGCTTTCCATTGGAAACCTACAACACAGAGGGATTTTGATAAGCTCAAAAAGGTAATGAGTAGTTGTCCTATTTTGGCTTTGCCTGATTTTTCTCAACCTTTTGTTCTAGAATGTGATGCATCAGGTGAAGGGATTGGAGCAGTCTTGATGCAAGGTGGGCATCCTATAGCCTTTTAGAGTAGGAAGATGCTCCCTCATGAGAGGTTATACCCCATATATGATAAAGAGATGTTGTCTATCATGCATGCATTAGCCAAATTCCGGCAATACTTGGTGGGGAATAAGTTCAAGGTGAAGACTGACCATAACAGTCTTAGATTCTTCCTTGAACAGAAACAGCTCCAGGAGAGACAATATAAGTGGCTGAGAAAAATACAAGCATATGATTTTGAAATAGAATATGTCAAGGGGAAGAGAAATGTAGTAGCTGATGCTTTATCCAGGAGGCCTACAACGCTGTCTTTGAGGGGAATGGACGTAGATTGGAAGGCTCAACTTTTAGTTGAGTATTCCAAAGATGATTTTGCATGTGAGATACTTGATGGGGTAGTATTGGATGAGAGGTTTAGGGTGATGGATGAGATCATCTATTACCGGGACCAGATCTTCTTGGCTAAGAATTCCAAGCTCAAGGAGAAGATCTTACTGGCATCACATGATTCCCCACTTGCTGGGCATCAAGGTTTCACAAAGACTTATAGGGCCATAAGAGAGAGACTCTCATGGAAGGGTCTCAAGGAGGATGTGCTCTGACATATCAAGGAGTGAACTATTTGTTAGCAGAACAAGGGAGAACACACCCACCCTGCTGGGTTACTGCAACCACTACCTATTCCGGTTGGGAAGTGGAAAGTATCTCTATGGACTTCATCACTAGCCTACCGACAGTACAGGGTAAGGATTGTATCTTTGTATTTGTTGATAGACTAACAAAGTAATCTCATTTATTTGCCATTTCTACACATTATACTACTTCACAGGTAGCTAATCTCTTCTTCAGAGATGTATTTAGACTCCATGGTCTCCCAAGGGACATAGTGAGTGATCGGGACAGTCGCTTCATGGGTGGCTTTTGGCAAGAAATTTTCCAGTTAGTGGGGACTGATTTGACTCCAAGCACTAGCTATCACCCCCAAACTAATGGACAGACTGAGATAGTGAACAAGCAGCTGGAAGGCTACTTAAGAAACTATGTAAGAGGGTAGCAAAGAGCTTGGCTGCGTTGGCTCCACTTGGGAGAGTATTGTTACAATACTACTCACCATATTTCTATTGGCATGACTCCATTCCGGGCCTTATATGGGTATGAGGCACTCTCATTTTCTGATGTTATGTTTGGGGCAAGTAAGGCTCCAAGGGAAAAAGAATGGATTCAAGAGAACCAGGACATACTCTGGGCACTCAAGTACAAAATTGCTACTACCCAGAACCAGCATAAGATGTATGCAGACCGTGGTCAAATAAAGAGATAGCTTGAGGTGGGGGATATTGTATATCTGCGTCTTCAGCCTTAAAAACAGTCCACACTCAAGGAGAGGGAGTTGAGAAGCTCAAATCACGATTCTATGGGCCATACAGGGTGATCAAATGTGTCGGTAAGGTAGCATATGAGCTGGAGCTTCCCAAGGGAAGCAAGATCCACAATATCTTCCATGTCTCTTACCTCAAGAAGGCCATTGGAAGAATTATAGTTGCCAACATGGATCTCCCCCCTATTGATGATGAGGGCCACCTAATTTTGCAGCCAGAAGCAATATTAGACACAAGGGAGAGGCAGCTAAGGAACAGAGTCATCAAGGAATATCTGATTCGATGGAGGAATCTACCAGATGAGGATGCCACTTGGTAGGGAGAGAAGATCTTGCAGCATCCTTCTTTACTGTTGCTTGTGGGAAAGCAACTTTTGAGTGGGGAGGACTGTAATATTCCCAATTACCCGTTGCTAGTTGGAATATTATACTTGCTCTATTTTTGCAGTAGAAGAGTAGAAAGTCAATAAAAACAAATCCCAGTGTGAAAAGGGATCAGGTTAGGAGGAAAAATAAAGCCACCTTGGTGTGAAAAAGGACAATTCCGGTGAACTAGATCCAGTTTACCAAGTCAACAGCACTACTACAAGAGGGAAACCAACTAGGGAAACGCAGTTTTGAAAGGGGAATCTTCTCAAGGAAGTCACCTCATCAATGAGTGGGGTCCAGGGTGAGGAAGCTCACCAAGAATAAGAAGGAGGATATAGTAGCAAGGAAGGCATTCAGTAATCATCTTTGTTTGGTCTTTTTACTGATTGCAAGCTCCATTTGTTTAGCTATAGTTACAACACTGTTTAGTGCAAAATAATTCTCATGCGGGAGTTCCATCTTCACCCTTGGTCTAGCTGGTTGTGAGATCAAGAGGGAAGGGCATGAGCTTATTTTCCATCATATAACTTTAGGAAATCCATTCTGCATCATCTACAGTGCAGTCACTTCCAGTAACTTCATCTTTTCTGCAGGTGCAACAGCTGTTGGGTTAAACCCTGCTATTTTGTGCTTGTTTTGGAGGAGGAGGTGTCTATTTCACTTCGGAAGGTCTATTGAAGAAGGCCTTGGGAAAATTTCTGTATTATTCATCTATTTTAGATCCTATTCAGTATTTTATAATATAGAGTTGCAGTGTACTACGTTATTTTCTGCAATGCTGCATTTTATATTGCTATTTTGCCGGAAACCCTTGCCGGGATGTTCTGATGTGCTTGTAAAAGAGGTCAAACCTCTCATTTATGATTCTATGATTAATGAAAGCTCCATATATGTATTAAATCATCTTTTTCTATAGATACTTTAATAAAAATTATGTTGTTGCAGTCTTCAGCAATTCTATTTTGTGAAGCTGTGGGATTGGGGTGCTTTTGAGCATATTTGAGCTGGGGAGATCTGTTTAGTGTAGCTAGAATTATTTGTTTCTGATTCCATTTCATATTTAAGCTACATATAACATATATAAGAGGATACAAGTCCTGTTGTGCATTTCTGTTGCATGGTTTTCCTTATACAACGTCCTCATTGAAGAAATTGTAGAAATTCCTGAAAAGGAATATTACAGCTGTTACTGGTTGTCTGACTGCACCCCGGAAAGGGGTTTTCACATTTAGATTTTTTTTTTCTTTTATTTTGTTATTTTATTTTTATTTTTAAGGCTGCACAAGATAATGTTCCCTTATTGTCGTAACATGAATCAGAGTTTGCGACAATGTTGACAAATGATTCCTTCGAAGCGGGTTCATGATATAACCTTAGACGGTGCCCATTAACCAGTAACGATGTCTTAGTACTATAAACGGTGACCAATTGTACAATACCATTTTCAAAGACTGTATCCACTTCGTAATGACCTAGCCACATTAGGGGAATTTTGAGGTCTAAAATGGGCCTCCTAAGGAAAATGTACAATCAAAATTCACTTTATGAGAACCAATCACATTTTAGGGGATGACATCATCCCTAATGGTTAAGGTGGCATTGCTTGAGTTAAAGGTACTTACTTGTCACATTCTCAATGGTGGATAAAAACTCATGGTTAACCATGGTAGTGCTCTAAGTACTTTTAAAGTCAAAGTAAAGTACTCATAATAAATTTCATTTCACACTTTTTGAATAAAATTCATACATAAAATAATATATTACATTTATTATATTATTTTTATATAGTACATTAATTACATGTTATTATACAATTTAAATAATATAAATTTTAATTAATAACATATTATATAATTAAGAATTTATGAGTTTATATTTATATTTTATTTTAAGTTATTTAAATACAAAGGAAAATGCATTAGTTGTTCAATGATAATGAATTTTTCTTGAAAAACTCATTCTTATTTATAGTTACATCAATACAATTTTTTTGTTAATTTTATTTTGGTGCAACTTTTGAATTGAATTTAACCATGGTTACATGGATTGTGGTGCAAAAAGTGAATTGAAAATTCATAAATATTATTTTATTGATTTAGCTATTATTTTATTATTTCCTTAGGAGGCCCATTTTAGACCTCAAAATTCCCCTAATGTCTGGTGTAGAGCTTGCCTTTGATATATTTGAACCTTGAATCATACAAAAGAGCCCAATCTCCTTTCTGGAAATTTTTATTCTTAATAAAACCATCATGTCATTTGGCTCTTCACTGCTAAATGATTTCTATATGTTGAATGGCAGCCAGCTGTTTCTCTTCCAACTCATTGAGCTAGTTCAATCTTTGAGTTTGTGCTGTACTGAAATCCAGATTGACTTGCAATGCCGCTCTTAATGTATTTATTTCAAATTCTATGGGGAATAAGGGATTCTTACCATACACCAATTCATATGCTGAGAAGCCTATAGTATTCCTCCATGTTGTCCTGTAAGCCCACAGTACCTCTGGAAGTTTCTCAGCCCAATTTCTTCGGTGGTTGGAAACTGTCTTTGTTAAGATTCCCTCAATGACTTTATTGGTGCTTTCTACTTGACCATTTTCTTGTGGATGATATGGTGTGGTGATTCTGTGATGGAGTCCATACTTTTGAACCAATTTTTTTTGATTAAATGAGATGTGAACTGAGGATCCCCATCTGTCACTATCTCTCTGGGTATCCCGAAGGGAACAAAAATATCTTGAAATGGGAACTCTGAAACAACCTGCTCTATTTCTCAAGTTAGTGCCCCTTCTTCGATCCATTTTGTGACATAATTGGTGCAGGCCAATATTTATGATTTTTGTTGTGATAAAGGATTAATTGGCCCCACAAAGTCTAGGGCCCACTTCTTGAATGGTTCTATTACTATCTGAAGCTGTAACTATTGGTGTCCCGTGTTTTGATAGTTTGGAAAATCAAAAGACAAGGCAACATCAGAACCAATCTTTAGAGTTCCAGGATCTAGTCCTCCTGTTCTCAGAGAGGGATCTCTCAAATATTTGTTTGCAAAGGTTTATCTTGTGTGCTTTGATTATGGATTTTAGACTAGTTATTAAGTGCAGATGTTTGTTTGGTTGGATTGAGTTGATACAACAGAACATGAAAGGTCTAGGAAAGATAGACAGAAAGAAGAAATATCTGGTTGGTTGGGCAATGGAGTCGAAATAAGGTCATGACAAACTCTTGAAGGGATATGGGATATCAAAGGGAAAATCTAACTTGGCCACAGGATCCTTTTGTTTTTGGAATGAAGAGAACATTAATGATTTGGAAAGAGAAGTTTAATTCTCAACTAAGGGAAACTTGAAAGACATAACTCAACAATAAAGAAATATTTGATAGACAGGGCTAACCATAAATTCTACAAACATTCTTTAAGCAAACAATGGCTTTAAGACAACTTTTAAAATGAAATCTAAGATTCGGGGAACTCCCTATTTCCTCAAAGATTTTATTTTAAAGGATTTAGAAAACATAAAAGATTCACTGATAGTTGCATTCATAGAAGAGGGAACACCTAAATAACATCTATGCTTACAGCTATAAATACCTTCAAAAAAATTGCTCATGCAATGGCAAAGGGTAAGATCAAAACCGACCTCTTTGATTAACTTAAAACAATGGTATTTCAAAGGGAGACTTCAATAACAACTTGCAAGTGATAGCAGACAAGCAGGGAGAACCATAAATCATGCTGAAACCAACCATTCGAGCTATTATAGAAATAAACAAGCATGAAGACTAAAGAGAAAGCTTAAAGCCCCTAAAATACTTCAGCAAAAGAAAACATAAAACAGTGAAGGACGAACAGATCTAAGGTGCTTCTAGGAGTCATTTCTTAGTCTAAAACTTTCAACCTACTGTAATAAGAAATTATGGAACATAATGAAAACAGGAGAAAACATAAAACAGTTCAGAATACTTCACCAAAAGCCAAGCTCATGGATCCAATGATAGAGCCTTCTCAGGAACAACATATGACAACATCATCAAGACATCCAAGACTTCAATTTGTTTTTCAACTTCAATAGACTTGTATATTTATTTCAGAGAGTTTCAATATTACAACTTGTAATCAAACAACAACCAACAACCAATGCCTCACTTGTCTTCTACTAAAGTATTTATAGAAGGGTGAGGAGGTGAGATCTGATAAAATATCTCAAATATAATTAATACAGAGTTAAATGACTTCTTGGCTTTTTGAGGGGCTCGATGAAGAAGTTTACAAGTGTTTCTCTGTATTAACTGTTTTACAATAAATATCAAAGCTTGATGGGAGCTTTGTTGACTTTGAGGCTCTGCATAATGTGGAGTAATTCTGCAGATGTTTGTCGCATTAGTTTCCTGTGGCAGAATTAACTTCTTGGCAGTGCTGGAGGCAGATATTTCTTTAAGCAATAACTTCGGCCTCTGTTTGAAAGATTTGAGGCAACAGGTGGCTCTGTGGTAGCTGAGGAATCAATTCGCCCCAAAATGCAGCGGTGGAGGTCCTTTCTGCCTGATATATCTTTTTGATTTTCTATTAATTTTGTTCTAATTTGGGGGATTAGGCTTTTGATATTCAATCTTACCTGTAATCCCGCAAATCTGTCTTCTATTTTCAATCTCCTGTGGGCTGTCTTCAAAATATGATACTCTTTAACTGTGTTCTGAATAGAACAGTGTCTTGTCGATGTGCGGGACTGCGCAGGGATATTTTATGTGTTATCAACGCTTATGAAACATTTGACAAATTATTGAATTCAACCCTATGAATGGTTCCTTTAGTAACTCGAAGGCACAGGAAATGTCTTTCCCAGTCCCCGGCTTCCCTTCATTATTCAGTGGAAAACCATTAAAATACCTGCAAACAAAAAAACAATTAAGAAATCCTGCGTTTTGGGTTTAAACTACTTAGAAGGCGAGGAAGGAGCGTCACCGTTGGATCTAGACACGTGGACGGTCTAGATTTAATCGGGGAATCGCAATCAGCGGGAGGAGAAAAGGGGTGCGATTGAAAAACTCCGATGCGATTGCGCGATCGGGAGGGTCAAAGCGATTGAGCGAAGACCGTCGATCTAAAACAAGATCAACGGTGGAGGATGGATCGGGGGAGTCGCGATCGGGGGGAAAACAAAATGTATGTGATTTAAACCTTGCGATGCGATTGAGCGCAGGCCGTCGATCTATCGATTAGATCGACGGTGGAGAACAAATCGGGGGAGAGGCCAATCAACGGAACAAAAAGGTGGATGCGTTTGCGCGATTGGGAGGGCAAGAGCGATTAAGCAATGGCCGTTGATCTATAAGTCAGATCGACGGTGGGAAGTATAATCGGGGATCGGTAACCGGGTGAAGTAAACAAATGTTGCGATCGAAAGCTGCGATGCGATTTTGCGTGGACCGTTGGATCGAAGGACTAGATCAACGGTCGGGATTTGTTTCAACCTACGCATCGGCGGAAAACCTTTAAACATAGGAAAATCCGACCTTTTAACAAAAAATAAAGGTTTTATAATATGGGCGAGATGTATATATGTGATAGTTAGGCGCCCGTTTGCGGGGCCTTTGGGCTGTATGAACTATAATATGCCCGGGGCCTGTTAAAACAAGGGCTAATCGCAATCGGGCCATCGGGCCTAGTCTTTTTAATTTACCCATTTGTTTTCTCTGATTGCGATTGCGCAATCAGTCTTTTTGATCAACCCATTAGATTATTTCAACACGTGACTTAAAGCTTTTTAAGTTAAACTTTGGATAGGCGGGTTTTCATGAAGGGGAGAAAAAGGAGAACATAAAAAATAGAGGAAATTTATAAAGAAAGGGGAAAAAAATGAAGGTCAGTTTATGAGTAGAAGAAGGGAGAAATGAAGAATTTTGCAGCAGTTTCTCTTTTGTAATCAACATAATTTCTGAGTATAAAAATGGAAATAGTAATGAAGATTTTGGACAGAGGCATGAGGCCTTCAAGAGTCTTCAAGAGCCAACAGTTTTTTAATAGGAAAAAATTGTTCCTTGAAGGCTCAGAACATATTTAGCCACCTTTGGTATGATCAAATTTTACAGGTGGCTAACAGTGGCTCCACTTGGGGATGGTGCCTTCTTGAAGGCATCAAGAATTCAGACTTGATTTCTCTGGGAGGCTGACTTGTGCCGGATCCTTTAGATTGCTCTTCTTTTCCTGGATGATCTTGCTTTGCTCTGAAAAATAATATCAGTTATGAAAAAATAAGGGACTTCAACAATACAACTTTCTACCTACCCAATCCTACTGATCCAACATTTTTTCTTCATCAGAGTGCACTTGGATTGGAAAACTCTTTTCACAACATTTTATTCTTTTGAAAGAATAAAAACTAATATAATTCTACTCCTTATTTCTCCCTGAAATCAGATTAAACAGTTGAGCTCAGATGTTTCTCTACCTAATCTACTGTCTGTTTGGATTACACTGTCCAACAGACCTCCATTCTATAAATTCTATAACAGAAATTTAAAAACAGTCAAGTCAAGATTAAGCTGTTTGACTTGCTGTGATCTATGGCATAAAAACAAGCTGCACATAGATTATTATTTGCAGAAAATTAAAATCAAAATGGAAGGCTTAAGATATGAAAATCTCTTATCATGGCCTTCTCTTTTCTTCACAGCTCTGTTTTTTGCTTTGCTTTTGAGCTGTCTCTTCCTTGTTCCCTGGTTCAGATTTTGAGCAAATTAGAACCAGATTTTCTCTTTTGTGACTCAAAAAATAAAATAGTTTTGAGTCATCTTCTTTTGGAAAATTTGGTTCAGATTTTGAGTTTGTTTGAACCTTCAATTTCTAACCTAAACTATCTACTGATAAGCCAAGATTAAGCAGTTTGGAAAATCAAGTTCACTATCCTATCAACAGAAAAATTTAAAGCTAATTAGTCAAGATTTAAACAGTTTGACTAATTAGAAGTGTGTTTTTGAGGAGTGGCATTTGAGCTCGCACACTTTCAAATTTATTTCTCTTTTTTGGCATGGGGCTTTGCCTTTCTTGTTTTCATTTCTGCCCTCTTTTCTTTATTTTCTTTGTTTTTGTATTTTTTATTTTTCATAACTTTGAATGCAATGGTTAGACTATGACATTTACAATGGTAAAACACAAATGCTTTGAAAACTTAAGATTCTTGGCAGAAGTAATGCTTGAGCATCCTGCCATTGACAGGACCTCCATATAGGTCTTCTCCATTCAATTCTTTCAAGTAAGATGTGTTATGACCCCTTTCAGCATGAATAATATATGGCCCTTTCCACAAATTCTCAAACTTGCCATGTTTCCCCTTTTCTTCTCTTCTTGAATCCCATTTAAGAACACCACTTCCAACCTGGAAATTGTTTGCCTTAGTCCTCTTATCAAATAGTTTCTTAATTTTCTCTTGAACTAACTGTGTTCTTTCATAAAATTCTTCTCCGATCTGCTGTAGATGGATGGTCTGGTTGATCCTCCTCTGCATATCAATTGCTTCAACCTGCACTTCTTGAAGGAGTTTCATGACTGGAACTCCCAATGAGGTAGGAAAAACTGCATCCATGCCATAGACTAACTGATAGGGGGACACATTTATTGATTTCTTTGTAGTTAATCTATCAGCCCATAAGGCATGAACCAGCTTACTGTGCCATGATTTTTGATTCTGTTCCAACAGCCTTTTAATGATATTGATGAGACTCTTGTTGGAGGATTCAGCTAATCCATTCCCTTGGGGATAGTAAGCAGTGGAATGGCCCAAGGTTATATGGTATTTGTGACAGAAATCAACCATCTTCTTATATTTGAAAGCAGCAGCATTGTCTGTTATGATTTTTCTGGGACAACCAAATCTGGATAGGATATGGGTTTCAAGAAACTTGATAATGACGGAGTCATTAGAATTCCTGGTAGGTATAGCTTCTATCCATTTGGTAAAGAAGTCAGTGGCTGTGAGGATCCACTTATGTTGAGCTGAGGAGGATGGATGAATTTCCCCAATGAAGTCCAGCCCCCATTGTTGAAAAGGGGCCTCAACTCTGATAGGATGTAAAGGTAAGGGAAGGAGTTTTCTCTTGCCATCAAAGATTTGACACTTATGGCAAGACATGACCAACTTCTGAGTGTCTGGAAAAAGGGTAGGCCAATAGTAACCTGATCTGAGAATTTTTTTTGTTGTGGCCTTCCAGTAGAGGTGTCCTCCACATTCACCATCGTGTAGCTCATGCATGATTTTTCCTGCATCATCTTCAAGTAAACATTTAAGAAAAATTCCAACAACATTTTTCCAATATAACACCCCATCTAATATACAAAAACTCAAAGCTTTCTGTTTCAAAAATCTAGCTTTAGTTTTAGAAAAAGAAGGAGGGGCATTTAGATATAAAAGCACATAAATAATGTCAGCATACCAAGGAGAATTCAGAAATATTTCTTCAATAAAAGGAGCAGTAGCTTCTTCTACTTCTTCCAACACATCAACCATATTCATGTCTAATGCTTGGAAGTTAGACTCAGCCATAAGTTTTGCTAATCCTTGCCCTTTAACTAGTTTGGTGGGCATAATTTCTAAGTCATATTCAAGAATGGTTGCAATCCATTTTCCCCTTTTTCCATCAGGGTCTTGACTTAGAATGTCTTTGACAACAGTATGTGGAACAAAAGAAATTATGTGAGAGTGTAAAATATAGACCCTAAAGTCATTTAATGATTTCACTAATGCTAAGGCTTGCTTCTCCATGATACTATATTTGAGAGGAGCATATCTTAAGGCCCTACTGAAGAAGGATATTTGTTGTTCTTGCCCTAAATCATTCTTCTGAAGCAAAACTGCAGCTATTATATGTTCAGATGCAAAAGAAAAAATGTAAAAGTCTTTGGTAAAATCAGGACTAATCAGGACTGGTGTTTGGGTAAGAGCTTGTTTGACCAGTTCAAATGATTGTTTAGCTGGTAAAGTCCATTTTACACCCACGTTTTTCTTCAGCATGTTTGTAATGTTTTCTAATAGCTCGGCAAGGTTGGGGATAAACCTTCTCAAAAAATTTATCTTTCCGATGAAAGATTGCAATTCTTTGAGGCTCCTTGGATGGCTGATCTGCAATATGCCATCTATTCTTGTAGGGTCTATTTTGATTCCCTCTTCTGAGATTATGTGGCCAAGAAGTTTACCTTCTTGGAGACTAAAGAGTGTTTTCTTGGGATTCAATGACAAGCCAAATTTCCTACACTTCTCAAAAACGTTTCTTAAGTGAATTAGATGTTCTTCATCAGTTTTTGAAAAAACGGTTATGTCGTCAAGGTAAATAATTATGAAATAGCCAATATCTTCAGAAAAGGCTATGTCCATGGCCCTTTGAAAAGTGGCCCCTGCATTCATTAACCCGAAAGGCATTTTGACATACATAAAGGTGCCCCAAGGTGTGGTAAAAGCAGTTTTGATTTGATCACTTGGGAGCACTAACACCTGGTTGTAACCAGAGAACCCATCTAATAGCGATATCCTTTTAGACCCAACTACCTTCTGAATTATATGGTCCATCTTAGGCAAAGGGTAGTTGTCTTTTAGGGATGCTTTGTTTAAGTTTCTGAAGTCAATACAGAGCCTGATCTCCCCTGTCTTTTTCCTAACAGAAACTAAGTTTGACACCCATTATGAAAACCTAACAGGTACTATAATGCCAGCATCATGCATATTTTCAATTTTGGCTTTAACTAATGGTAATAAAAGTGGGTTTATTCTCCTTAGTTTTTGTTTGAAGGGCTTTCGATTTTCCTTCAGGGGAATCTTGTGCTGAATGATGCTGGTATCATAAGATCTCAGATCTGTGTATGCCCAGGCAAAAACATCTTTAAACTCCTTAAACAGGTCAATGTATCGAGATTTCATATGAGTTGAAAGAGTGCT
Organism: Pinus albicaulis; assembly: GCA_034641835.2. Classification (NCBI taxonomy): domain Eukaryota; kingdom Viridiplantae; phylum Streptophyta; class Pinopsida; order Pinales; family Pinaceae; genus Pinus; species Pinus albicaulis. Next base: position 134,647,022 of record CM076576.1, read on the forward strand.
AGACAATTTAATCATTTTGGGTTATGTTAGGGAACCTATGTTGTGTTCTTCTACGTTTGCTTCTACAGGCTCCATTTTTGGTTCTTTGGCTACATCATTAAAGTTGAAAAGGTGTTCTAAAGGTGAGAGACCTCTTGGAATTGAACCGTTCTTACATTCTAAAACTTCCAGGTCTTTTTGGTCCATGTCGTCAATTAACTCTGCTTCAAACGGACTCTCGTAATGATTTATATCAGCAGAGTGTGTTATTTCAGCTTCTGGGATTTCTTCGATATATAAACAGTTTTCCTTATGGCTAGTTTCTGATATTGGTATACTAAAATCATTTTCTGATTTCAAGAAATCATCTATGTGTTTGTCAGAGTCAAACACTTGCTAGTGATCTTCGTTGTTAGGCACAACAGGTCTGTGTTTTACTTTTATACTGAGTTGTTCATTTATCTCAGGTACTTGGCAATTGCTGGCAGTGAAGGCAAGTTCATTTGCTAGATGATTCAGTGCTCTAGGGATGAAAATGAGTTCATATTTTTCGAAAGTTTTTAATAGGTCAAGGGTAGCATTTCGATATTCCCTAAGCCTTGGATTCTTGGCTAAGTATTCTCCTTTGATTTGTTTGATGATAAGTTCAGAGTCCCCTAAAATAGATATCTTTTGGGCTTCTAATTTTTTAAGTAGTTGTAAGCCTAGGAGAAGTGCTTCATACTCAGCAATATTGTTAGTGCATGGGAAGTCTAATTTGTATGAAAAACTCTGATTTGTATTCTGGATCCATACGCCCGCACCTGCGCTTGTTTTATTACAGGATCCGTCAATGTTTTTGTCCAAATCATGTTTGACTCATTTTCCTTTTCTTGTTGCTGTTGATTGTCAATGTTTTGAAGTTGATTCGAGGTAAGATTGGATTTTTCTAGTGAACTGATTGGGTCTATGTCTTCTTTACCTTGTTGGGTAATTTCATCTTCGTTACACAAGATAAAGGAGTCTAAACTTGATTGAATAGAATAGATTGGAGTGTTGTTTGGTTTGTCCATGTTACTCACCATGTACTTCATGTGAGATTATCTGTATAGTCTTCTGTTTTGGTTAAAAACAGGGATGGTGGCATAAGACATATCCATTTGAAGGCTTCCTTGAAGTTTGGCTCCCCATGATCTTGATAAGAGCATGCCATACTTAGGGGGAATGTCAGCTACAACTATATCCATTACTAGATTCTTGGCGGGGATCTGAGCTAAGTTAACACATAAATCTTTGATTAAACCCAAACATTTGACTCTGCTTGAGTCAAAAGGATACAAATCTTTGTATGGTTTAGTAATTTCTAAGCCTAAGCTTTCCATTACTACCTTGGGCATTAGATTGTGTGAAGCTCCAGAATCTAACATGGCATTGTGTAAAATTTTATCGTGTATGTTCAAAATAACATAGAAGGGAGGGACTGGTCCTTCTTGATATTTTCCTTCAACCTCTGGGCCAAACAATAGCTCAGGTTTGTCATCTGTCAAGTTTAAGGTGTCAGTATCACTTCCTAAGTTTAAAGCTTTCAAAACTTGGTTTTTGTACACCTCTTGGGTTACTAGTTCAGCTAGGGGGATGCTAATTTTTATCTTAGCAATCTCTCCCTCAAGGCTGAAAGGAATAATTGACTTGTTAATATTTACATTTGTTTTTTCAATTGAATTCCTTTCAGCAGCTTTGATTTGCTGAAATTTGTTTGAACTAGTGATAGGAATAGTTTTATTAGGACCACTAGCTGAAGTGCTAGGGGTACTCTGTTCAACATTTGGCTGGGTTGCCTTGTCTTTGTTTAAATCTGGTTTTTTGGCCGAAATGTTGGTCTTTTCTGCTGTCTTTTTGGGCTAGTTTTCTGCATTTTTCTTGACAGCAGTGCTAGTATTCTTATCTTTTGAATTCTCTATACTTCCCTTGCTCCTAAGATCATATTGTTTGTGTACCTCCATGATTGCATTTTCAAAACCTAATCTATAGTCATTAGAATATTCATAGGTGTTTTTATTTTTTTCATCAGAGAAGATACCTTGTTCTTCCTCAGTGAGGAAAAAATCATCCCCACTGTCTGATCCAACCAAGTTTACATGTGATTCTTCCAACCTTTCCAACTCCCTGTCTTCCTCATATTGATCTACATAATTCTATTGAAAGGGAGGTATAATCTGTTGGTCACTTTCTTTTTGCTTATCTTGGTTGTTATCTCTTCTATAATTCTGATTTCTATTTCTGTTTTTATTATTTTGAAGTGCAGTCTGGTTTTGATTTGCTTGTGCTTTCTTAATTAGGTTCATCTCTTTCATCATTTCTTCCAACATCCTCTCCATTTTTGAACTTGAAGTGGAAGGAGTAGATTCATCTCTGAAAGATACTCTCTTTTCAGTTTTCATTCTTGCCCTCTTTTCTATTAAGTTGACTTCCACAGAAAGAGCACCCCTTTGCATATCTTTGAGAGTTGCAAAATCTCTTTCTCTTAGTGAATAAGTCATGTCAGAGTCAAAACCTTCAGGAAATTTGTTTAAGGCTGAGCCTTGTGGAGGTTTTAGTTCTGGGGAAAGTGCATTATATACACTGTTAAACCTAGTACAATAGGCTTGTACACTCTCCCCAGGGTTCCTACGGAGGTTGTTGTAATCAGCAAGGAATTGAAGAGGATTCTTCTTTACTTCCCATTTATTTAGGAATGTTTGATGAAAGGCTTGGAGATCATTAACACTGTGGGGGGCTAAAACTTTAAACCATTTTCTTACTTCTCCCCCAAAGCTCCGAGCAAATAATCTAAGTTTGACAGAATCATCATCAATTTTGTTTCTGTCAAAGTAGTCATTCATCCTATCCACATGTTGTGATGCAGTTACAGCATTGTTAGCATCATACAATGGAATCTTGGACTGATAGTCCTGTGGAATATGGACTAGTGGTAGGGGAAGGACTAAGGGAGCATACCATGCGGCCATGGCAGGAGGTGGAGGTGATTTCACAGGTGGATTGACAAAAGGGAAAGCGGGCTGAGGTGTGGTGTTTTGAACAGTGGATGTAGGATGAGTAGAAGTGGATGGACCAGGAGTAGACTGCTGAGCTGACCTTGGATGAGAGACACCTAGGTTGTGAAGGAAATGTAAATCAGGAGGTGTTGTTTCTCTACTACCAGGATGTTTACTTGTCTCCGGGGATGAAAGCGAAGATTCAAAGTCTAACTGGATTATATCATTAAATGACCTAGTTCTAAATGGGTTTACTAGGTCAACTTGTGATTGTTGTAGAGCTGAAATATTTTCAGGGACTGAATTAGCTCTCAAGGGTGATCTGAAAACAGTTGATAATTTAATCCTAGGAGACTTCCAAATGATACTTTCTGGGTTATCAATTATCTTAGGTGGATTAGGGTCTGGATGGGCTCTAGTGTGAATCTTTTTAGAAGCCACTATGCTGTGTTTTGAGACCCAACTAATAAGAAAAGTTTAACCAAGTATGACAATTTTTTGAGGGGTTAACTAATCTGTTTACACAAATCTTAATCCTACAGTCCTCTAACTGAGTTTGAATGATATTATAATGATAAGGGTTCTTCCCAGTGGAGTCTTAAGGTCTGCTAAGTATTGTGGAGTCTCCAAGTGGAATTTTTTAGCTCCTAAGGAGGTAAAAGGTTTTATGGTCCACTACCAATGTTTATTATGAAGCCAAACTTGAGATGTTTTTGGGTTATTCTGAGTTATTCGGTTTTAGTGGTTAAGAGAATGTTCTAAGTCTGATTTTGCACTTAGCTAAGGTGTTCAAACAAACAGAGTTGCTCTTATGGCTTGGTAACTGGTTCCTTCAAGGTTTGGTAAGGCTTTTCAAGAATCCTAAGGGTTTCTTAGTTTGTCACTGATTCAATTTAGTCCTATCATGATTACCATTTGTTGGATAGTGCTTGAAGAAAGTTACTTATGTTATACTGGACCTAAAAAGTTTAAAGAAAGGTTTTTGAAACCTCTAATTCTCAGCAGGTCCCACCGTGATCGCCATTATGTTGGCGGCGATGAGGTGGCTAATAATCACTGGATATTCTTGAAAATAAGGGATTTCTGAAGTGGTTAAATGGTATTTAGATTTTTACTGACTCAGAAGTCCCACCGTGATCGCCATTATGTTGGTGTCCCATGTTTTGATAGTTTTGCAAATCAAAAGACAAGGCAACATCAGAACCAATCTTTAGAGTTCCAGGATCTAGTCCTCCTGTTCTCAAAGAGGGATCTCTCAAAATTTTGTTTGCAAAGGTTTTCTTGTGTGCTTTGATTATGGATTTTAGACTAGTTATTAAGTGCAGATGTTTGTTTGGTTGGATTGAGTTGATACAGCAGAAAATGAAAGGTCTAGGAAAGATAGACAGAAAGAAGAAATATCTGGTTGGTTGGGCAATGGAGTCGAAATAAGGTCATGAAAAACTCTTGAAGGGATATGGGATATCAAAGGGAAAATCTAACTTGGCCACAGGATCCTTTTGTTTTTGGAATGAAGTGAACATTAATGATTTGGAAAGAGAAGTTTAATTCTCAACTAACGGAAACTCGAAAGACATAACTCAAAAATAAATAAATATTTGATAGATCGGGCTAACCATAAATTCTACAAACATTCTTTAAGAAAATAATGGCTTTAAGACAACTTTTAAAATGAAATCTAAGATTCGGGGAACTCCCTATTTCCTCAAAGATTTTATTTTAAAGGATTTAGAAAACATAAAAGATTCACTGATAGTTGCATTCATAGAAGAGGGAACACCTAAATAACATCTATGCTTATAGCTATAAAGACCTTCAAAACCATTGTTCATGCAATGGAAAAGGGTAAGATCAAAACCAACCTCTTTGATTAACTTAAAACAATGCTATTTCAAAGGGAGACTTCAATAACAGCTTTCAAGTGATAGAAGACAAGCAGGGAGAACCATAAATCATGTTGAAACCAACCATTCAAGCTATTATAGAAATAAACGAGCATGAAGACTAAAGAGAAAGCTTAAAGCCCCTAAAATACTTCAGCAGAAGAAAACATAAAACAATGAAGGACAAACAGATCTAAGGTGCTTCCAGGAGTCATTTATTAGTCTAAAACTTTCAACCTACTGTAATAAGAAATTATGGAACATAATGATAACAGGAGAAAACATAAAAAAGTTTAGAATACTTCACCAATAGCCAAGATCATGGATCCAATGATAGAGCCTTCTCAGGAACAACATATGACAACATCATCAAGACATCCAAGACTTTAATTTGTTTTTCAACTTCAACAGACTTGTATATTTATTTCAGAGAGTTTCAATATTACAACTTGTAATCAAATAACAACCAACAACCAACGCCTCACTCATCTTCTACTGATTTATTTATAGAAGGATGAGGAGGCGAGATCTGATAAAAGATATCAAATATAATTAATACAGAGATAAATTACTTCTTGGCTTATTGAGGGGCTCGATGAAGAAGTTTACAGGTGTTTCTCTATATTAACTGTTTTACAATAAATATCAAAGATTGATGGGAGCTTTGTTGACTTTGAGGCTCTGCATAATGTCGAGTAATTCTGCAGATATTTGTCGCATTAGTTTCCTGTGGCAGAATTAACTTCTTGGCAGTGCTAGAGGAAGATATTTCTTTAAGCAATAACTTCGGCCTCTGTTTGAAATATTTGAGGCAACAGGTGGCTCTGTAGCAACTGAGGAATCAATTCGCCCCAAAATGCAGCGGTGGAGGTCCTTTCTGCCTGATAGATCTTTTTGATTTTCTATTAATTTTGTTCTAATTTGGGGGATTAGGCTTTTGATATTCAATCTTAGCCATAATCCCACAAATTTGTCTTCTATTTTCAATCTCCTGTGGGCTGTCTTCAAAAACCGATACTCTTTAACTGTGTTCTGAATAGAACAGTGTCTTGTCGATGTGCAGGACTGCGCAGGGCTATTTTACGTGTTATCAACGATTATGAAACATTTGAAAAATTATTTAATTCAAACCTGTGAATGGTTCCTTTATTAGCTTGAAGGCACATGAAACGTCTTTCCCAGTCCCCGGCTTCCCTTCATTATTCAGTGGAAAACCATTAAAATACCTACAAAACACAAAAACAATTAAGAAATCCTGCGTTTTGGGTTTAAACTGCTTAGAAGGCGAGGAAGGAGCACCACTGTTGGATCTGGACACATGGACAGTCCAGATTTAATCGGGGAATCGCAATCAGCGGGAGGAGAAAAGGGGTGCGATTGAAAAACTCCGATGCGATTGCGCGATCGGGAGGGTCAAAGCGATTGAGCGCAGACCGTCGATCTAAAATGAGATCAACGGTGGAGGATGGATCGGGGGAGTCGCGATTGGGGGGGAAACAAAATTTATGCAATTAAATCTTGCGATGCGATTGAGCATAGGCCGTCGATCTAAAGATTAGATCGACGGTGGAGAAAAAATCGGGGGAGAGGCCAATCAATGGAACAAAGAGGTGGATGCGATTGAAACCTCCGATGCGATTGCGCGATTGGGAGGGCAAGAGAGATTAAGCGATGGCCTTTGATCTATAAGTCAGATCAATGGTGGGAAGTATAATCGGGGATCGGCAATTAGGTGAAGTAAACAAATGTTGCGATCGAAAGTTGCGATGCAGTTTTGCGCGGACCGTTGGATCGAAGGACTAGATCAACGGTCGAGATTTGTTTCAACCTACGCACCAATGGAAAACCTTTAAACGTAGGAAAATCTGACCTTTTAACAAAAAATAAAGGTTTTATAATATGGGCGAGATGTATATATGTGATAGTTAGGTGCCCGTTTGCCGGGCCTTTGGGCTGTATGAACTGTAATATGCCCGGGGCCTGTTAAAACAAGGGCCAATCGCAATCGGGCCTGGTCTTTTTAATTTACCCATTTGTTTTCTCTGATTGCGATTTTCACAATCGGTCTTTTTGATCAACCCATTAGATTATTTCAACATGTGACTTAAAGCTTTTTAAGTTAAAACTTTGGATAGGCGGGTTTTCATGAAGGGGAGAAAAAGGAGAACATAAAAAATAGAGGAAATTTATGAAGAAAGGGGAAACAAAATGAAGGTCAGTTTATGAGTAGAAGAAGGGAGAAATGACGATTTTTGCAGCAGTTTCTCTTTTGTAATCAGCAGAATTTCTGAGTATAAAAATGGAAATAGTAATGAAGATTTTGGACAGAGGCATGAGGCCTTCAAGAGTCTTCAAGAGCCAACAATTTTTTAATAGGAAAAAATTGTTCCTTGAAGGCTCAGAACATATTTAGCCACCTTTGGTATGATCAAATTTTCCCTAACAGTAACGACATCTCATATGATTTTAGAGGCTGGCCCATCCTTTGGCAACTATCACATCCTTTCACAAACTTCTTGGCATCCTGGAATATAGTTGGCCAGTAGTACCCTGTTGAGTGTACTTTATGTCCTGTTCTCTTGTTAGCGAAGTGTCCTCCACAAGGTTCCTCATGACAAGCCTTTAGGATCTCAAATGCCTCATCTTCTCTAATGCATCGCCTAATCTAGAAATCTGGCCCAGTGTGATAAAGATTGCCTTCTATCCAGGAGTAGGTAGCACTCTGTTGTATAATCCCCCTTTCCTTGGAAGAAAATTGGTGTGGGAATTTTCCTGTAGCAAGGTAATTGGCTATATCTGCATACCATGGTGAGTGAGTAGAGATGGAAAAAATATATTCATCTAGAAAAGAATCCTCAGTAACAGTGCAGTCATCACTTATAGTTAATCTAGAAAGGAAATCAGCAACTACATTATCCTTTCCGGGTTTATCTAAAATAGTAGTATCAAATTCTTGTAACAGCAATAACCATCATGTAACTCTACCATTAGTATCAAGCTTGTTCATTAAAAATCGAATCGCAACATGGTCAATGTGTACAAATACTTGGTACCCAGTGATGTAGTGCCAGAATTTGTTGATAGCATGCACTACTGCTAGGAATTCCTTCTCAATAACAGTGTAGTTGAGTTCTGCTAGAGTTAAGTTCTTGCTGATGTAATAAATAGCATAAGGCTTCTTATCCTCCAGCTACCCCAAAACAACACCCACAGGCATGTCAGATGTGTCTGTAGCAATATGAAATGACAATTCCCAGTTTGGTCTTCGTAAAACAGGTGTTGCTATTACACAGTTATTCAAATTTAAAAAGGCCTACTCACACTTTTCTGTCCACACAAATTTCGCATCTTTCATAAGTAACGAAAATAGAGGAGATGCAATATTTGAAAAATTCTCTATAAACCTCCTATAGTATCCTGTATGTCCCAAAAAACTACGTACCTATTTCAGAGTCTTAGGGATTGGGATTTTCGAGATTACCTCAATTTTTGCAGGATCTACCTTGATTCCATCTGCTAAAATGAAATGTCCCAGCACAATTCCCTCGGTCATCATCATGTGGCATTTTTCTGTGCTCAGAGCAACATTAGTTTGTTCACAACGTTCCAGCACTTTTTCCAAGTTAGATAATGCTATCTCAAAGGCGTCCCAATAGGGTGTAAAATAATCCATAAATATTTCAAGACAATCATTCAAAAGATCAGAAAAAATACCTAATATTTCCCTTTGAAAGGTTGCTGGTGCATTGTAGAGACCAAAGGGGGGGACCATGTATGCAAAAGTACCCCATGGACAAGTAAAGGTTGGTTTGTCTTGATCTTCTGGAGAAATCTGTATTTTATTATAGCAACTAAACCCATCTAGAAATGAAAATAATTTTTTTCCAGAAAGATTGTCCAAGACCTATTCAATAAATGGTAAGGGAAAATGGTCTTTTTGAGTGGCCTTGTTAAGTTCTCTATATTCGACACAGACCCTCCATTTTCCATTCTTCTTCAGAACCATGACAAGTGAAGACACCCACTGACTGTCAGAAATGGGGTAGATGAAATTAGCATTAAGGAGTTTCTGCAATTCTTTTTTTACTATCTCCTTAAGTGAGGGGTTCATTCAGCGCTGAGGTTGTCTTACAAGTTTGCAATCTTCTTTAAGGTAAATGCGGTGAGTGCATAGGGTAGGATGGATTCCTTTCATATCAGTATAGTCCCATGCAAATGCCTTTTTGTATTTCTGTAACAGCTGTATCAACAATCTGTTTTGTTCAACAGTCAGGTTAGGATTGATTTTTAAACATTTTCCAGGTTTGATTCCAACGGGACTACTGATAGTAAGTGGAGTTTTTTTCAAATGTTCAATAATTACATCATCTCCCTCATCTTCTTCTCCCAAATCTCTAATGGAGGCAACATGGAGTGAATTACTGATAAAAACATTAACGATATCATCCTCTATTTCATCGTTAAAGTATTGTTCTTTTCCAAGCGTGAAAAGAGGTAGGGAAAGATCAGATTCATGTGCAAATTCATCCCACCAGGGACTATTTGAATCCATATGAGGTTTTGCTGGGGGATAAAGATTCAGGTTCTGAGTGGCCTGTCCATATGAGATCACCACAGATCTGGATCTACATCTGATATATGCATCTGCAGTGGCTAGCCATGACCTTCTCAAGATTAAAGCATAACCCCCCAGATTGGATTTTGTTTGTAAAATGAGAAATTCAGTCAGATAGTTCTAGGAGGCCACAATGATAACCACGTCTTCAATCATTCCTTCGAGCTTAACACGGGGCCTATCTGCTAGTTCAAGAACTGTAGGTGTAGGTCTAAGCCCATGAAGTCCTAGGGAGATTAAGAGGTCTTTAGTCATGAATTTGATAACTGCCCCTAGATCAAACAAGATATTGGTTATAGGATGATTGTCAATATGGATAGTCACTGTGGGGTTCCCTGGGTCATTATATTTGGTCAACAAAGGCTGATCGATCATAAGATCGGACAATTTTCTCATGACATGGATAGTAGCAGGGTCTTTAGGTTTCCTCACAGGTCTTTTGACGCATATATTCCTCAATGTTTTAGCATAGATAGGTACTTCTTTAAGAGCTTGTAACAACAGAATCCGTACATACAAATTTTTCAGCTCCTTGAGGAATTTGGATTTAGGTTGTAAGCCCAGCCTAGTTTCAGTTAATCGTTGAGGGTATGGAGGATCCTGAATGCTAACAGCTGAGTCAATTACCACAGATGTACCAGCCTTACTCAGATTAGATGTTGTAGGAAAAATAGACCTTCCCGAGCTGGTTGTTACAGATGTAACAGCGGGTGCTGTATCAGCTGTTACATGTGTAACAACTGCCTCAGACTCATCCATATCCTTCCTGGGTGATTCACTTTCTTCGATAATAATGAGAGTATGTTCAGATATGATTACTTTCCTTGATCAAAGCTGAACCCCATTAAGTCTGATAGGAGTAATAAGATAAGTCTGGAGGGTAACCGAAGCATCCATGCTCTGGGCTACCTTATTATTTGGATTCGGGTTAGGTTTCATAGGTAATTGGGGTCAGACAGAAGGTGTAGGATTTTGAATAGAAGGTAGTTGTAACTACTGCTGTTTCATTGGTATTGGAGGGGGTACTAGACCTTGGCCATTTCCTCTACAGTTCTGACACCAAGGATTGGGTTGCGATGGAGGATATTGCATTGGTGGAGGAGATGGCCACTGGTTCCATGGTGAAGGAAATTGTGTTAAGGAAGGAGTAGGATACTGCCATGGGTATTGCTGACTATTATAAACATTATTCCAAGGGTAAAAATAAGAAATATCTGAAGGCATACCTATAGGTCATGGCTGCCATGGTCTCTTTGATCCGATAAAATAAGAATATGGAACATCCTCGCTTGATTCTTGAAGTACCACCTTCTGTCTGGGTAACTCAGGACATTGATTTGTAGAGTGCACCAAATCACAGATGCTACATAGGTGTTGAAGCCTATAAAATCTCTGCTTCAAACATTTGGGAAAACCACCCAGTCGGGACCTTAGGACAGCTCCTTATCCGTTTGGTATGGTGGCTCCGACTAGATTGAAAGAACCAGTTTCCTTATAACTAATGGGTTGGTGATGGGTTGATTTGGATGAGTGAGAGTGAGACTAAATTGACTAAAATAAATATATTTAATTTAAACTACATACTAATAAAGAAATTTTAACACTAACCCGGGCAATCATATGCGAATAAAACTTCAGATTATTCCTTTTGAACAGTAACCATAAAAATGTATTATCATTTAATCGAAATGTGCAGAAACAAATAAAGATAACTCTATTTAAGAAATTAAACAGAGTTATATAAGCATATTGTATTCATCATAATATATCATCTACATATACTTATGAAAGATAAAATTTCATTTATACTAAAAAATGATATATAAAGAAATGTTGTTAAAACCAAATGTATATAAATGATAGCAAATTTTAAAGTGAATATCATAAGACAAAAGAAATCAATAGTGAATAGATAGAAATACCTTATTCATCTTGAAAGCTTTCAAATGAACTATGATACTCAAATCCAGTAATTCTGATGCAAAATCAAATCCAAGGTACAGAAATGCAACACTTTAAAGATAATTCCACATAAAATCACCAGATGTGATCCTTTATAAAATATAAGAGTCAGTGGAGTACAGAAATGTAATCTCCAAGTCAAAAATATTAAAATCCAGGACCCTTCTCTAAATACATGAGAAGGGTTTAAATACTACTTAGCTAAATCTAAAAATAGTTTATTACAAAAATTAAGGATTCGGTTTAAATGACCGTCCTTTTCCTAGGAAAAAATACAGTAAAACTAAAACTAAATCTAAAAATAAAGACTATCAAGTAACTACTTATGAACTTGATCTTTAAACTTGTAGGCATCTAGCATTGTTTTGAGAAGATACGGTTGACCGACTTCAGATTTCAACTATCCTGAAAAGAGAGAATCGGCAAGTGTAGGCGCAATCTTCTCAGCAGAATTAATGATACAATTAAGCGCACTGTGCTGACTGTGTGGTTTCACTAGGTATGTCCAGTAAGAATCCCAGTTTAATCTTGTCAACCCTTTGATTGACTTTGCTTTTTCTTCTACTTTTTGCCTCCATTCTGCTGGCAGTTGATGTGCCTGTGGGAGATATCCCGGAACAGTTTCTGAAATCAAATTTGCTTTGTGCAAATTCTCATTTACACAATCGGTAAGACTACTTGCTGCTGTAGCTGCCTCCTCTGCTGCTTTCTCTGCCCTTCTGATTTGTGCATCCCAGTTATTGAAAAGTATTTCTTTATGGGTTTCATTAATAATTGGTGCACCAGCTTTTCTTCCTTCCTCTGTCTTTTGCCATACCAAATAATCAGTAACTTTTTCATTAATTAAATCATAATCATTTCGTAAATCTACGACATGATTAGTGATCTTATCACTTTCTTGACAAAAAGAATTCCATTGCAAGATTTTTTGGCATAATACTTCTTCTTGTTCCAGTAGTTGATTGTTTAAAGAAATAGTTTCTGAAATAAACTCTGGAAGCTTAGGATCATCTTTGTGCTGATCTTGGATAATCTGTATTTGTTTCTCTTTATCAACTAAACTTTTTTGATATCCAATTTGCATTTCTTGAAGTTGTTGCTGTAATTTTTCAAGTTTCATCTGTGCTTCATTATTGGCCTGTACCTGTTGCAATTGCTGTTGCAGAACTTGTATCTGTTCTTATTTTTCATTTAATAAGAGCTGTATCTCAAATGCTTTGTCAATAGTTGCAGAAGCATAAGCCCCTATAATTTGAGATAACTTAGCAAGATTATCAGTAGGCTCTGTGGTAGGATCCTTCCACAAGACATCTAGTTGTTCTGCTTCAGTAGCAATTGCATCTTCTAACTTTCTCTTTTTCCTTTGTTTCTTCACTACTGCTTTGTATTTCGGGCTGTAGAATACATCTAGAGGAGGAATGTCCTCTACATTAAGTACAATTTCAGACGAGGGAGTGATCGGTATGTGCTCAGTTTCTGTGACTGTGCTACTTATTCCTGTGTGCATTCCGCCAAATTTGCATGTTCTTTGGCAAAATTCTCCATAAATTGTTTATTATAAATCGCGTGAGGTTCTGGCAAATGATACATCAACCTCAAATCTTCCGTAGTGAACGACCCGATGAGCTCTTGATCTGGAGTTCTAAATTTCCTATCTAAAATATCGGTGTTGTCTAGCACCCATTTCACCATGTCTGTATACGGAAGAATTCTTGGTCTTGCCGCTATCCTATGGAGAAATGAACAAGCCAGTTCTTTAAGGGTTGCCTCAGATGAATTACTTGAGCTTGCAGTAGCCGCAACTTGCATCACCATGGGATTTTCTTCTTCAAGAAAATTATACATTCCTTCCCAGGTGGTTATATCGGCATCCTTATTGCAAGCAGTATCTGCATACAGTGAAGCCATTTCTTTGTTTTCAAAACTTGAAATCTTCTCTTTCTTACCCATAATGTTCTGTGAACTCTTTGTATAGTCTTTTGCTCCTTCGTACCTGCGGTTTTACGAGTTAAGTGAGAGTAATGACATGAGAAGGGTGATGAGATAGTTTTGAATGCAAACAGCGGATGAAATATATTATTCTAATGGAAACAACCTTTCAATCAAAACAAAATCTTTTTTATTGATAATTGACAATCCATTCATTAATTCAATCATTTAAAGCGAATAACAGATATTGATTTATGAAAAGATTTACATTGGATAACGAGCTTTTAAGAATCTGCGATATTGCGATCTGCGATTTGCTATGCAATATCGCAATATCGCAATATCACATATTTCTCAAAGCTTAACCATCGCAAAATCGCGAATATCGCGAAATCGAAAATATCGCAAATCGCGAAATTGCAAATATCGCAAATCGCGAATATCACATATAAAAAGTATTCGTTTAACATTTTTCTGCGATATGCGATTTTCGATCAGTGTTTTAACGTATAGGCTTTTTGGGATCGCATTATCGCAATATTGCAAAGTCGCAGTTTAAAATATTCAGTTTTACAAAAGATATCTACCATTTGCGATGGATGCGCTATTTCGCTCAAAGAAAGATTTTATTGTAATCTATCATAAACTTAAGTGTTTCTTAAGGATTTTCTAAGGAATTTCCCTAAGTTATGATAGAAAGTTTTATTTGAAAAGGGAAACAAATAATGATTGATTTTTTAGGATTTTTTAACTAAGGGTCCACATTTATTTAGTATTATTACTAATATTAAATAAAAGGGGGGTTGTTGCTGGTCACAACAATTGGCGATTCACTGAAAGAAACATTTATCTCTGAAAAAATAAAATGAACACTATATTTCTAGTAAGTAAAGATTTTTAAAGATAATGAAAATTATATTAGGATATTTCAAATAAAATCTAACTATGAAAAAGAAATAGAAATCATTCACAATTTCTTTCTAATTCCTTAAGAATGAAAACACTTTTGGGTTATCTCAAGCTTTGATCGGTGTTAATAATGAAGTAAGTGGATTTCTCCAAGTTTGGTTTTATAATATACTCTATTGCCATAGGTATTGCCTTTGCTACCTGCAAACGTTCATAGTCTCGACAGCGTTACCTTTAAACCATTAACCATTCATTGTCCCATCCAACTAAAATTATGAATTTTTAAAAGATAAATTCATAAGACATATTATCTCATGTTTTTGTCTTTTACTTATTCTTAATTTTTAAGAGCCATTGTTCTGGTTTGGTAGCGAGTTAATAACAATGCCATTCACTAGCTGTAATTAAACTGAACAAGCTGGCTCGTGATGAGACCCCTTGTCTTATATTTATAAGCCATTACCCTGTTGTGGTATGCAGTATTGGTAATGTCAGTTTCATTACTTCTTATGAACATGGTAAGTCGGCTCATAATGAGACCTCTTATCTCTTAAATTTTCATATAATTTCTTAGAATTACATTCTAAAAAATCACAACTTAAATGGATGGGGTGAAATATTTTTATCCTTAAGAATCAATGGATGACAATTTTCAGAGTTTCTTGAGTACCAAGACTTTGAAAAATATTTACTTTTATAGATAAATTTTCTCTACTCAATAAACTTATAATGATTTACATTCTCCTCAAGTTTTCAAAAGATCATGCAAATGATTGGAATAATCTTTCAAAGTTTAACATCTTATTTCAAACTATCCAAAAACTGTGATCATATCTTTAAAAATTCTTATTTACACAAAATAAATATTTATAATATTTTTCCTAAGAAATTTTCTTAATAGTAAACAGTCAATTAGAGACTTATTAACAACTTTTATTTGCAAAAACAATTAAAAACTTTTGCAAAAAGGAATATGTACAATTAAGAAGGGGTTACCTCCTTATGAAAAGAATTTCTTCAAGACAAGCCCATTTACAGGAAGAGATTCTCTCTTTCCTGTCAGATCTTGGAGTATGAACGTATTTGAGCCTATCTTTTCAGCGATCTGAAATGGTCCAAGCCACATTTTCTGAAACTTGGTATGTTTACCTTTTTCTTCGTGTGCTTTATCCCATTTCAGAACAAGATCACCAATTGACAAAATTTTTGAGCCGGTAGAACTTGCATCAAAAGAAGATTTTACAAGCTGTTGATGTTTTTCATGAATAATTTTTTCTTTATCTCTATCTTCTTCAAGTTTAAGGATTTGATAATATCTCAATTGAATGGATGAAGAAGGATTTTCTTCAATAAATTGCACTAGGGCTAATGATGGAAGAGCTAAATTTGATGGTATCACAACTTCTTTTCCATAAACTAAATTGAAAGGTGATGTTCCTATTGAAGCTTTTTCAGTAATACGATCAGCCCATAGTGCAAAGATTAAAGACTTGTGCCAATTCTTTTGATTTTGATCAATGGTCCTTTTAATGATTTTGATAAGATTTTTGTTAGTGGATTTAGCCAAACCATTACCTTGTGGATAATAATTTGCTGAATATTTCAATTTAAAACCTCTCTTGATTGCAAATTCTATTAAACTATTTCTGGAAAAGTAAGATGCATTATCAAAGACAAGAGCATTAGGTACACCAAACCTGGTTATGATGAATTGATCTATGAAATCAATAATTGCATCAGAATTGGCTACCTTCAACGGGATTGCTTCTACCCATTTTGTGAAATAGTCTGTTGCTGTAAGGATGTATTTGTGTTGTTTGGAAGAATGAGGTATGATCTCACCAATAATGTCAAGTCCCCATTGTTCGAATGGTTGCTCAATACTCACTGGTTGCAAAGGAAAAGCTGGTTTCCTTTGTCTTCCACTTGCAGTTTGACAAATTCTGCACTTCCTTACGTAATCATGCGTATCTTTAAAAGGGTAGGCCAGTAATAACCAGCACGAATTATTTTGCGAGCTATGGTATCACCTCCAAAATGACCTCCTGCTGGTCCATCATGCAATTCCTGCAAAACCTTTTCAGCTTCAGTCTTTTCAAGACATCTTAATAAGATTGAATCATAATTCTTTCTGAATAACACATTATCAATGATCTCATATTTAATAGCCTTTAATCTTAAAGCACGTTTGCTCTTATAGCTGAGATTAGAAGGAGCATACCCATTTTTCAAGTAATAGATGAGATCAGCATACTGAGATTCAGAGTCTGTAACACTTATCTGACTTACTTGAATATCTTTATTTGAGTCTTGATTTTCTGGTATGTTATGAGCTCCTGCCAATAATCTGCAAAAACCTTGTCCTCTAACAATCTTAGCAGGTTTAATATCAATATCATATTCTTGCAAAGCTGTAACCCAGTTAGCTCTCTTTTATCCTACTTCTTTTTGAATTAATAATTGTCTCACTGCAGAAAATGGGACAATGATTTTTGTATGTGTTTTCAAGAGAAAAGGTCTGAAATGTTTGATTGATTTAAACACGACAAAGGCTTGTTTTTCAAAATCAGAATAATTAAGCTCAGCTCCTTGCAGATTTGAGCTAAAGAAAGAAATTGGTGCTTCAATTTTCTGATCATTGACCTGTGTTAAAACAGCTGCATAGGATGTTTCGGTGGCCAAAGTATACAAAGTAAAATATTTAGAAAAATCTGGGGTATTCAATGCTGGTGCATTAATAATCGCTTGTTTGATTGCCTCATAGGCTTCTTTCTCTTTATGCCCCCATTTGAATACTAAATTCTTCTTGATCATATTTTTCATAGGTAAAACAATCTGAGAAAAATCAGGAATGAATCTTTTTACAAAATTGATTTGCCCAAGAAATGATTGCTTGGATTTTTTGTTATGAGGTAAAGAAATATTAGAAATTTCTTTCACTCTATCTGGATCAATATATATACCATCTTTTGACACAATAAATCCTAAGAGTTTTCCTTCATCTAAAAAAAAGAAAGATTTTTTTGGATTTAAGGAAATACCAAACCTTCTACATCTTTCAAATATTTGCTTTAGATCATGTAGATGATTGGCTCTCTTTTTTGAAAATACTGTTATGTCATCAAGATAAACAACAACTGATTTATTGATCAGACCTTTAAATGCTATGTCCATGGCTCTTTGGAAAGTTGCTCCTACATTTATTAGACCAAAAGGCATTTTCTGATAAGCATAGGTTCCCCATTTTGTTCTGAAAGTTGTTTTCAATCTGTCATCTGGATGAACTAAAACTTGATTAAAGCCTGAAAATCCATCAAGAAAGGACATGAGTTCAGAACCAGCTACCTTTTGAAGTATCTGTTCCATGGTTGGCAATGGGAAATTGTCTTTTAAACATGCCTTGTTTAAATTTCTAAAATCAATACAGATTCTTATATCACCATTTTTATTCCTTACAGGTACCATATTGGAAACCCAATTGGAGTGCCTTACAGGAAAAATGATTTTGGCTTTTAAAAGTTTATTAAGTTCTGATTTGATTTGACCTTCGAGATTTGGATGAACCTTTCTTAACTTTTGTTGAATAGGTTTAATATCAGGAAGCATTGGAATTGTGTGTTGAATAACCGAAGTATCATACGTCTTTAAATCATCATAATTCCAAGAAAAAACGTTTTTATATTTGTTCAGAAGTTTAATGAAAGCATTCCTTTCCTCTGGTGTTAAATTGAGTCCTAAATTAACGTTTTGAGGTTTAGAGTCAGAACCAAGATTTACTAATTCAAACTTCAAAGTGGAACTTTGAAGTTTAGCATTAGTGACTTTCTTGAATCTGTCTTTAATATCATATAAGTCCTCTAATTTAACAACAGATTTCGGAATGGGATTTTCATTACCTTTTGAGGCAATTTGTAAATCATGATCATTCTCATCAATAATTTGTTCATCATATGATTTCTGTGAAGTCATGAAATTTAAAATATCTTGATCATGAGAGAATACTCTCCAATTTGTGACATTATCTGGGATAGACGGGCGAAAAATCAATTCTACTGAAAATCTATCAGGACTGCAATCTTCAGCTGGAAGGAGTTTGGATGCAACATTTGCTAACAAATCAGCTGATGCATTTTGATTCCTAGGAATAGGAGAAATATTGAATGCTAAAAAATGAGTAGTAAGATCTTGAACTAGGGTTTGATAGTGTTTAAGATGTCCTGAAAGGCAATGGATAGTATTCCTAACTTGTTTTATGACAATTTTGGAATCACCAAAGACTTTCAAGTATTTAACATCTAACCCTATAGCTTTATAAAGTCCTTGAATCAAGGCTTCATATTCTGCAGTATTGTTCGTACACTCAAATTCTAACCTACATGATAGCATGGTTTTCTCTCCGTCTAGATCAATTAAGATGCATCCAGCTCCAGCTCCATCACTAGACTTTGATCCATCAAAATATAACGACCAAAATAAAGATTTATCTATTGGCTTATCTACAATTACATCAGAAATATTTACAATTCTGGAAGAATCAGATTGTGAAAAATTTTCTATTTGAGAAACAAAAGTATTTACAGAAAAAGGTGATTGAGGTGCTTTGAAGTTTCCAAGAAATGACTCAGCAGAATAACCTCCAAGAATATTGTTGTTGAATGCCACAAGCTCATTAGGTTGTTCAAATTCAGTGACAGTGTGCGTCATATGTTTTTCTCGTTCAACTTTGATTTGATTTGGTTTCCCTTTGTAAGGAAGCCACATATGTGAATAATCAGTTGCGATATAACCATTAAGTTTTGTAGACCAGTCCCTGCTTATGACTAATCCATAGAATTCAGGGATATCTGCAATTAAAATATCAATTCTTTGGACAATCCTAGGATCGGAAGCTAATCTGATAGTAACTGAATTGATTTCTCCTACAACTTGAACTTTAGAGCGATCCAATTGAACAATATGAACTGCCGATTTCTGTGGTTCGATATTCAATTTGGCACAAACATAAGTAGGCATTATATTAGAGGATGCTCCAGAATCGATTAAACAATTATGCAGATTTTTATTGTACATTTCATAAGTCAAAAGAAAAGGAGGAGTTTGAGAATTTGATTTTTCTCCAATGAGCACTGTATCAGTAGCATCTACCTTATCTGGTGGATTATCAGGTCCTTTAGCTACTTTTGCAACTACACCACTTGGTAAAGGAGCAATTGGTGTAGCATTTAATTCTTTTAATAGCAACTTCTGCTGGTGTTTTAGTTTGCTGAGTTCATGTAAGGAAATGTTGGCTTTAATATTTTTCATGTCTTCAACAATGTTATACTCCATAGGATCTGACACCACTAAAGTCTTTGTTGTCGATGAAGGAGGATTAGAAGAAGATGGCTGATTTTGAGTAGGTAACAGAGAAGTTTTCTTTGCAGGGGATTTGTCTTTGGTACTTGGAGATGTAATTTTCTTTTTAGGGACTGTTTGTACAGGCTTCGATGTAGATTTACTCCTAGTACTTACAGGCATAGCTTCTTGTTCTACCTCACTATCAGAATTAGGGAGAGTAAAATCTCACATTCCATGCAATTCGGCTATTTCTTCATCCTCTTTTTCTTCATCTGATACTAGAGATGTATCTTCTTCTTCTTCTTCTTCTGATTCTGCATTAGAGATTGAATTGGGAGGTTTAGATTCAGCTTGGTTTCTTCTAAAATTTCGGAATGGTTTTTTGGTAGAAGTTTCAGCTACTTGTTTTTTTATTTCAACCATTTCATTTGACATGGTTTTAAGAACTTTCTGTAAACCTTCCATGTCGTATGGGTCTTTGGCATTTTTCCTCGAATCATCTTTGAAGCTGACTTTTTTGGATTTCCTTTCCTCAATAGCATTTTTCTTTTCTAGAGAAATAATTCGTTTTTCTACTGCAATAGCCTCTTTCATATTCTCGGCCAACGTAGGTTTTGCAGCTCTATCTACAAAAATTGCTATGTTTGAGGGTAAAGCAGTTACATACCATTCACTTTTGACTTGTTCACTAGGCCTTGAATCTACGTGGATTTTGTTCAAGAGTTTGTTGAATCTAGCGTTGAAATCTTTAATGGGCTCCCTGGGTTCTGTCTTCAAATTTGAGAGATCGTTGATTAAAGTAGCTATTGATCTGTCATCTCCAAATTTGGTCAAAAAATGATCTGCAAAAATGGCCCAACTTGTTATGGATCCTGAAGGTAACGAAAAGTACCAGGATCCTGCTGCCCCTTGAAGAGTATAAGGAACTAGTCTAACTACAACATCTTCTTCTACGACTCCATTTAAATTTACAGCCAGCATAAAGTTATTGATGTGTTCTTCAGCTTGAATGTTAAGATCTGGACTGAACTTTGGAAGCCATTTTCTAGGATTGTCAGGTAAATCATGTAAAGGTGCAGGCATGTTGACAGCCCCTGGACTTGCCCATGGTCTTTGTGCCATTATTG
The DNA here is from genome assembly GCA_034641835.2 of Pinus albicaulis. Classification (NCBI taxonomy): domain Eukaryota; kingdom Viridiplantae; phylum Streptophyta; class Pinopsida; order Pinales; family Pinaceae; genus Pinus; species Pinus albicaulis. The sequence goes on from CM076576.1 coordinate 134,667,777, forward strand.
TAACAATTGTTGAAGAAGTAGTAGAGACTGTTGGTGTCGGAACAGAAGTGGTTGGAATAAATGATGTTGAAATAGATGATGATTGAGCAAATGATGTGGAAACAACTACACTTGGTTGAGTTGGGGTTTCAGAAACAGGTGATTGAATATGAGATGAAGAACTTATATCACTTTCTGATTCCGATTGAGTTCTTTTTGTCTTGACTCTACTAGGTAAAGGGAATTCTTTCGGAGAAATACCAAGTTTTTCACTTTGAAGCCTAGTAAGAGGTTTTGAAGGAACAAATTTTGAAGTTACACTACCTTAAGATATTTCAGACTCATCTAGAGATAATGAGAATCCTTTTAATTTATGTATTAAATCTTGTACTTCAGGAGACTCAGGATTTTGGTTGTCTGATTGTTTTGATATTCTGGTAGTGCGTGTCTGAATATTCTTCTCAATTCCTTCTATAGGATTTTGAATTTCGGAAGAAATTGAGGAAGTTCATGAAGGTGTTTTGCTCTCAGAATGGCTTGTGGGTAAAGATTTACTTGCCATTCATAGCTTAGGCCCTCCTTCTAGTGCCAAAAATGTTGAAGCCTAGAAAATCTCTGCTTCAAACATTGGGGAAAACCACCCGGTCGGGACCTTAGGATAGCTCCTTATCCGTTTGGTATGGTGGCTCCGACTGGATTGAAAGGACCAGTTTCCTTATAACTAATGGGTTGGTGATGGGCTGATTTGGATGAGTGAGAGTGAGACTAAATTGATTGAAATAAAGCTATTTAATTTAAACTAAATACTGATAAAGAAATTTTAACACTAACCCGGGCAATCATATGCGAATACAACTTCAGATTATTCCTTTTGAACAGTAACCATAAAAATGTATTATCGTTTAATCGAAATGTGCAGAAACAAATAAAGATAACTCTGTTTAAGAAATTAAACAGAGTTATATAAGCATATTGTATTCATCATAATATATCATCTACATATACTTATGAAAGATAACATTTCATTTATACTAAAAAATGATATATAAAGAAACGTTGTTAAAACCAAATGTATATAAATGATAGCAATTTTTAAAGTGAATATCATAAGACAAAAGAAATCAATAGTGAATAGATAGAAATACCTTATTCATCTTGAAATATTTCAAATGAACTATGATACTCAAATCCAGTAATTCTGATGCAAAATCAAATCCAAGGTACATAAATGCAACACTTTAAAGATAATTCCACATAAAATCACCAGATGTGATCCTTTATAAAATATAAGAGCCAGTGGAGTACAGAAATGTAATCTATATTAAAATCCAGGACCCTTCTCTAAATGCATGAGAAGGGTTTAAATACTACTTAGCTAAATCTAAAAATAGTTTATTACAAAAATTAAGGATTCAGTTTAAATGACCGTCCTTTTCCTAGGCAAAAATACAGTAAAACTAAAACTAAATCTAAAAATAAAGACTATCAAGTAATTACTTATGAGCTTGATCTTTAAACTTGCAGGCATCTAGCATTGTTTTGAGAAGATATGGTTGACCGACTTCAGATTTCAACTGTCCTGAAAAGACAGAATCGGCAAGTGTAGGCACAATCTTCTCAGCAGAATTAATGATACAATTAAGCGCACTGTGCTGACTGTGTGGTTTCACTAGGTATGTCCAGTAAGAATCCTAGTTTAATCTTGTCAACCCTTTGATTGACTTTGCTTTTTCTTCCGCTTTTTGCCTCCATTCTGTTGGCAGTTGATGTGCCTGTGGGAGATATCCCAGAACAGTTTCTGAAATCAAATTTGCTTTGTGAAAATTCTCATTTACACAATCGGTAAGACTGCTTGCTGTTGTAGCTGCCTCCTCTGCTGCTTTCTCTGCCCTTCTGATTTGTGCATCCCAGTTATTGAAAAGTATTTCTTTATGGTTTTCATTAATAATTGGTGCACCAGCTTTTCTTCCTTCCTCTGTCTTTTGCCATACCAAATAATCAAGAATCTTTTCATTAATTAAATCAGGCACTATTTCGTAAATCTATTGACAAGGTTAGTGATCTTATCACTTTCTTGACAAAAGAATTCTATTGTAAGATTTTTTTGTCATAATACTTTTCTTGCGTAGTTGTCACCAAAGAAAAGTAGTTTCTGGGTAAACCTGGAAGCGAGACCATTCTCAGTGTCGATCTTGGATAATCTGTATTTGTTTCTCTTTATCAGTTAAACTTTTTTGATATCCATTTTGCATTTCTTGAAGTTGTTGTTGTAACTTTTCAAGTTTCATCTGTGCTTCATTATTGGCCTGTACCTGTTGCAATTGTTGTTGCAGAACTTGTATCTGTTCTTCTTTTCCATTTAATAAGAGCCGTATCTCAAATGCTTTGTCAATAGTTGCAGAAGCATAAGCCCCTGTAATTTGAGATAACTTAGCAAGATCATCAGTAGGCTCTGTGGTAGGATCCTTCCACAAGACATCTAGTTGTTCCGTTTCGGGGAGGCAATTGCACCTTCTAACTTTCTTTTTCCTTTTTGTTTCTTCTGCACTACCGTTTTGTATTTCTGCAGTCAGAATGGGCATCTGGAGGAGTGAATGTCCTCACATTGCTAATAATTTTGACGGCAGGGAGTGATCGGTGGCGTGTGCCTGGCCGTGATCGTGCTACTGTCTCTGTACCCGACCAAATTTGGTATGTTCTTTTTGAAAAATTCTCCAAATTGTTTATTATAAGTCAGCTCGAGGTTCTAAACATAAGAACAATCTAAGAATCTTTCGTAGTGAACGACCCGATGAGCTCTTGATCTGGAGTTCTAAATTGCTTATCTGAAATATCGGTGCTGTCCAGCACCCATTTCACCATGTCTGTATACGGAAGAATTCTTGGTCTTGCCGCTATCCTATGTAGAAATGAACAAGCCAGTTCTTTAAGGGTTGCCTCAGATGAATTACTTGAGCCTGCAGTAGCCACAACTTGCATCACCATGGGATTTTCTTCTTCGAGAAAATTATACATTCCTTCCCAGGTGGTTATACCAGCATCCTTATTGCAAGAAGTATCTGCATACAGTGAAGCCATTTCTTTGTTTTCAAAACTTGAAATCTTCCCTTTCTTACCCATAATGTTCTGTGAACTCTTTGTATAGACTTTTGCTCCTTCGTACCTATGGTTTTATGAGTTAAGTGAGAGTAATGACATGAGAAGGGTGATGAGATAGTTTTGAATGCAAACAGCGGATGAAATATATTATTCTAATGGAAACAACCTTTCAATCAAAACAAAATCTTTTTTATTGATAATTGACAATCTATTCATTAATTCAATCATTTAAAGCGAATAACGGATATTGATTTATGAAAAGATTTACATTGGATAACGAGCTTTTAAGAATCTACGATATTACGATCTGCGATTTGCTATGCAATATCGCAATATCGCAATATCGCAAATCGCATATTTCTCAAAGCTTAACCATCGCAAAATCGCGAATATCGCGAAATCGCAAATATCGCAAATCGCGAAATCGCAAATATCGCAAATCGCGAATATCACATATAAAAAGTATTCGTTTAACATTTTTTTGCGATATGCAATTTGCGACCAGTGTTTTAACGTATAGGATTTTTGGGATCGCATTATCGCAATATCGCAAAGTCGCAGTTTAAAAGATTCAGTTTTACAAAAGATATCTACCATTTGCGATGGATGCGCTATTTCGCTCAAAGAAAGATTTTATTGTAATCTATCATAAACTTAAGTGTTTCTTAAGGATTTTCTAAGGAATTTCCCTAAGTTATGATAAAAAGTTTTATTTGAAAAGGGAAACAAATAATGATTGATTTTTTAGGATTTTTTAACTAAGGGTCCCCATTTATTTAGTATTATTACTAATATTAAATAAAAGGGGGGTTGTTGCTGGTCACAAAAATAGGCTGACACTATTAAATCCACATTCTCTTTCCAAATGTTTATTTTTGCATCGGGGACATAATATTTCTAAGGCTGCTTCAACTTCCTCTTGTGCCTTCTTTACTTGTAATGTAGTGATCTGGGCAGAGAGAGTGCTCAAGAGGTCGGTTTTAAAATCCTCGAAGAAGTTCTCAATATCTGCTCTGGTTACTCCTCCACTTGTGGACTTCTGTATTTGAAGTGCAGGGTCCCAAACTGAAACTCTCCCCTTGACCACTCCTCTTGAGCTACGTAGGAAAAGATTCATTATCTCATCAAACATTTCTTGCGATATGTCTCCCTTTCCTATTATGTTCAGATGTTATAGACAATCATCTCTTAAACCTCTTAAGAATATTGGCTTTAGAATTTCTGGGTCTAAGTTACTAAACTTAGACCTCTATAAATTGTAGTGGAATTTCTCCAGACAGTCTTCCAGGCTTACCTCCTCCTTTTGTGCAATTCTAAAAATTTCTTGCTTCAAATCTCTGGTTTGGCAGTAGTCCTGATACTTAAAGAGGAAGGCCTCTCTCATGTCATTCCATGTTTGAATTGTTCCAGCACCCAATCTCATGAACCATATTAATGCTGCTCCTTTCAGAGTAGCAAGGAATAATTTCAAATTTTGGGCATCTGAAGTATAGTCATAACATCTACACAGCACATCGAATTCGAACAAAAAGGTATCAGGATCTTCAACAACCATCCCTTGAAAGGATGGTAGGGATGATAAAAGGATGTTCTTCATAGGAGCCTCGTCTTGTGTTACTACTGTTGTGAATTCACAGGTAACAGAGCTATCTATTTTCACATTCTCATCCCCCATGGATGATTCTTCTTGATGAGATGAACTAGCCTCAGAGTGCATTGGAGATGGAAAAGTAGAAGGATCAGGCTGCTCCAGGATCAATTGTTTTAACAACACTACCTACGTCCAATTGATGATCAACTGACCATTGTTCCTCAAGTCCTTGATGATCCCCACTGGTCTCTCCGTGTCCTTCAATTCTCAGATCCTGATCAATAATTCTCCACTGCTATTTTGAATATGGAGTTTTGATATCGAGAGTGGATATGCTGTTTGAAGGATGGTGAGGTCCAGAAACAGAAGACACCGATGGTCCATGCCTTGATATGGTAGCTTCTTTCTATGGTCCTGTCTTCCTATTATCTCTATATGATGTGGACTATTCCTTTTATGCCCTTGAAATCAGATCTCCAAAGAATGTTTTCCTTCCCAAATATGTTCTCTTCTTTTCCTTCTTACGACCCGTCTTTCCTATAGTCAGTAGAGTGGGGGGCTGTTTATATATGTTGATGTTTCCCTACTGGCACACATGGGCCCTATGCATATCAATTCACCCTATAAGTGATTCAGTTTCTACAATAGTGAGCCTGCCCAAGCTTGTTAGATCGATGCACAGGTTCTTACCTCTCGTCTTATCGCCCAAAAAATGTATAGATGAAGGCACCCTAAAAAAAACACCCAAAATTCAATTCCTAAGTGTTCCAGCAAGACATTGGCAAGCCCGCTCAAGCCTGTTAGAGCGTGCGCAGGTTCTTACCTCTCATATTACTGCCCAACAATTGTGTTGCTGGAGACACTATATGAAAACACACGGAAATTGCACTTCTAAGAAACAACTCTGATTGATTGGATCGTCACTGCCATCCCCGACAACAGTGCCAAAATTTTGGACTATATAAATCACTTATTAAATGACTGAACAACATACATTTAATTATCAATCCAGGGACATCTGTTTTTTCCAATGACAGTTGCAATGTCTGTGCCGATACACCAACCAGAAGTAATTTTAGAGAAAAGAAATCGTTGCTGAAGTAAATGTTGGAAATAAATCACTCATGCGGAAATAAAAGAATCTACAAGATTGAGATCACAGTTCAATCAATATATCTAGCTCGCCACACAATAAGTACCCAGCTGGTGTCTCTATTATCATATATGTAACATCATATAAAGTTTTTAAATCAAAGCAGATATATTCTCAGCTGAACAACAGCAACATCACTCTATTGATACATAAACTGAAATACAATTACATACACACAACTACTTTAATCACTACAATCCCTACTAAGAAGGAGGGCCCTTCCTCCCTAGCAGGGCGCAAGTAGAGGAGGAACTTTAACGGAAATTAAATAGAATCACGCATGTAATAGCAATAATAAGATAATCTGTATTAATATGAACACAATTACAGAGCCAAAACAAGGCTATGCTCTGCTAACCTCTCAACCTCTAGGGCCGAGAACTATATAGTGGTTACATTAGAAAATCCAGGGATAGATCGGTCATGAGAATCTTACGATTCTCATACTGATCGAAAATAAAACACATATAGTTATAACCGCTTCCTAATAAAGTTCTGACTAGAAAATAAAAGATTACAATCGAAACTGCCCTTAGGCTGTTATCCAAAAAATACAGTGCTAAAAAACTCCTAAAACTATCATAATGGAATCACAGCTGTAGTGCAACGGCCAGAGGACAGATCAACAACAATATTGATGAAATCAGTCAATGGTACAACTATATCAACAGTTCACCAACGAGTCTGTAACAATAGAGTGTAACAGCATTTTGCCAACGGGTCTGTAACAGCAAGGTGTAACAACATCGCTTTGCTGTAACAGCACTATCTGAACTACTCATGTGAACTTTGTGTTTGGGATCTTTGGTGCTACAAATGACATCTGAAAAGACAACACAAAGACCATCGGTCTTCTCCAACATTCGCCATCAATTAGTCATAAAAAGGTACAGTTATTGTTTGGTGAATTGTTAAAGTAACAAAAGCAAGGTGAAACAACACAAGTTAGGGTAAAAAGGTAGGAAAAATGGGTAAAGATACTCCCATTGGTTATGGTTATGAGGCAAAATAAGGAAGATAAGTGTAGGAAAAATGTACAAAACTAGCACCCAACACTTGGTAGGCATATTTAATACATGGTGATGGGTGACACATAGCACCCCTCAAGGGCTTCCTTGTGGCATGATGATGTAAAGCTGATTTCATCATGTGAGTAACTACTGACCCTAGAAACTAGGTCATATGGTGTGGTCATATGGAGCAAAGGGGATAAAACATCACTATTGGGCACATGGACATTGATTCGACATGGTCATATGATTATTAAAATTTGGATATGGAGGGATAAGTGTTAGCCTCGTTTGATTTTAACACCAAGTTTCATGAGCATCATTTATGTATTATTGTCAAACCTATTATGCCCTCAATCGCCAAACAACTATATATATCTCCACCTTGGGCTAAAAGCAAATCATGTAATATATAGTTGGAACACAACATTAACTGGAATTTTTCTAGTTTAGAAGTAACAGTAGCATTTGCACCAAAAGGGTGCAAATATATGTCGATAGAAGTGTAGATGAATGTAAGGTGACATAGAGGTAGCATTGTAGGAAACAAGGATGCGGACATGGAAGGCATGAGGAATCAGGAGGTTAAATTATTTGTAAATTAAAGTTTTCGGAGTGGGTAAAAGTGCATTATAGAATATGCAATATATTAGATTTATATCACCAAACTCATAACTAAACTAAAGAAATATTCGAGAAGACATCATTTTGATATCCTACCATATTATCTTAACAACATCATGGAAATTACAATGATAAGTTGTTTGGATGGGGGAGGAACAAAATAATTGAGAAACATGCATTTCATAGGGTGCTCAAAAACCTAAATGAATTGAAATTGTATTTCTTCCTCTGACGCAGTTTAAAGAATCCCTAAGTATTTTTATCATGCTATGGTTTTGGATGGGCAATAAGTACTTAATTGATGCAAGATACTTAATTGAAATATTTTTAATCTAAAGTAAGGTGAATGATACTTTTAACATATGGCATCATTCAACTTCATGTACTTGATACTACATTAAGATTGTAAGTCAGATGACACAGGAAGTTGAATGATACAAGAAGCCCACTTATAAAATGGTCTTAAACAATATAGTGCTAAAGAAAAGTTGTGATACTTAGTAGTGCTTCTAAGAAAGCCATTTAAGTTTCTTTATGTTTCAATCCCAATGTCTATCTTGATATTTACATCTCCAATTAATGATTCAGGGCTAAGGTTGGGGATTTTTAAAACTAATAATTATAATTTTTTGTGTTTTGTTCATGGATTGGCTCCATGACAATATAAATTATGAGTTGAAATTAAATAAAAATAAAACATATTCTATTATCCTTCTCAATTTTTAAATAATTTAAGAAATATTAACATATCATAGGGATAGATGAACTTATCTCTAATTCAAAGGAATATAAAATGAAATATTTATACCTTTTTTGAAAATAAGTAATGACATGATGATCCAGCTGGATATCGGTGGCCACCCACCTATTCCATTTGGACCCGCACCATCAATTCTCTCAGTCTTCACTGTCAGCACAACTTACTATTTTTAGCAGGTTTTAGGGTCCTACACTCCCGAAGCCGTTTTGGGGACTTAATGATCCAGGTGGATATTGGTGGCCACCCACCAATTCCATTTGAACTCCCACCATCATTTCTTTTAGTTTGTAAGTTTCAGCACAACTTACTATTTTTAGCAGGTTTTTGGGTCCTGCACTCCTAGAGCCGTTTTGGGGCCGTAATGATCTAGGTGGATATTGGTGGCCACCCACCTATTCCATTTGGAACCCCACCATTAGATATTTCTATTTTTAAGTTTCAGAACAACTTACTATTTTTAGCAGTTTTTCAGGTCTTAAACTTCCGGAGCCATTTTAAGGCCCCAAACGACATTTTTTGGGAAAACTGGCAGTAATATGGGTCATAGACCAATGTTTCTCACACAAAAGTTGTATTTCTCATATATTTATTTCTAACGAGGTATTGAGCGCTTCAAACGGAGATCGGATGCCAAAGTTACGTCCCTGGGAAGTTGAAACACCAATTTACCCAAACAGGGCCCACAGTTTTGGCGCTTCATCTCCTAGGGTTAGGTTTTTGGATGTTTAGGGTTTTAAATTGTTTCTTAACAATAAATAGGCCTTTGAGCCTCATTGTAACAAATTTCAGGGGCTTGTAGCCATCACATCTCTTCTCAGAGATACGCTACAGTGCCCTCGCCCGCTCATTTCCACGATGTCTGTAATAGTCCTTCGAGTTTCAATGTAACACAATTCAGCGGCCAGTATCCACCACATCTCATCTTATAAATAAGCCTACTAGCGCCCTAGCTATTATTTTTATCAAAGCATATTTCAGTCATTTGTTATTAATAAAATGGAGCATTATTTCCATTGCATATATGTGTTTATGGTTATATGTGTATTTTATCGTTTTCATGCATAAAATCCAAATCAGTGGTATTAGAGTGGTTTTCTCTTTCTTTGTTGTTCTTTTCATGTCCCCAACGCGCCTAGGGTATAAGGAATTCAACCTTGCGAACCCCAAAGACCCCCCATGGTGGAAGGAAAGAAAGACGAGGGAGCAGGAGATCCTATAAAAATATTTCTCAAGGAGGCCCTCGAGAAGCAAAGGAACGCAATGATGGATAACGTTTCCTGGATCCTTCAATGGCTGCCCACCGATGACACATCTACATCCAGCATGTACGCCAACAAGTCTGCGACAACCTGGACAAATCCAATACCAAATTCAGCAGAATTTTACCCTCATGGAGGAACTTAACGCAATGGGGACCATTGCTTTCTAAGGAGGGAGGAATGATCCAGGTGGATATTGGTGGCCACCCACCTATTCCATTTGGACCTGCACCATCAATTCTTCCAATATTCACTGTCAGCACAACTTACTATTTTTAGCAGGTTTTCGGTCCTGCACTCCTGGAGCCGTTTTGGGGACTTAATGATCTAGGTGGATATTGGTGGCCACCCACTGATTCCATTTGAACCCCCACCATCAGTTCTTTCAGTTTGTAAATTTCAGCATAACTTACTATTTTTAGCAGGTTTTTTGGTCCTGCACTCCCGGAGCCATTTTGGGGCTGTAATGACCCAAGTGGATAATGGTGGCCACCCACTTATTCCATTTGGACGCCCACCATCAGTCCTTTCTATTTTTAAGTTTCAGCACAACTTACTATTTTTAGCAGTTTTTTAGGTCCTGGACTTCTGGAGTCGTTTTGAGGTGCTAAATGACGTTTTTTGGGAAAACAGGAAGCAACATGGGTTGTAGATTGATGTTTCTCAGTCAAAAGTTGTAGTCCTCAAATATATATTTCTAACGAGGTATTGAGCGCATCAAATGGAGATCAAATGCAAAAGTTACGTCCCTGGTAAGTTGAATCACCAATTTACCCAAACAGGGCCCACAGTTTTGGCGCTTCATCTCCTAGGGTTAGGTTTTTGGATGTTTAGGGTTTTAAATTGTTTCTCAACAATAAATAGGCCTTCTAGCCTCATTGTAACACATTTCAGGGGGTTGTAGCTGTCACATCTCTTCTCAGAGATACACTACCAATACCCTAGCTCGTTTATTTCCATTATGTCTATATTGTAACACAGTGGAGGGGCCTGTAGCCATCACATCTCTTCTCAGAGATACACTACCAATGCCCTCGCCTGCTAATTTCCATGATGTCTGTAATAGGCCTCCGAGCCTCAATGTAAAAAAATTCAACGTCTTGTATCCACATGTTGAAGCCGCGAAAATCGGGTCTACAACAAGGGGGATACCCACCCGGTCCGGACCTTGGTTAGCAGCTCCTTTTCCGTTTCGTGTAGTGGGTCTGACTGGGGATAATGGGACCAATTTCCCAATATGTGTGTGTGTGTTGAGAATAGATATTTCCTAGAAAAAGGTTCCTAAGTGAAATGCTTTTATTCTATTTCTAATCTAATCATATGCAAATTGTATTCTAATTAAAACAGAAATATCTAATTCTAAACTAAACCCGGGATAAAATCTTGTTTATGCAATCTAAAATGATTTTGAATAAAAACTGGTAATAAATATTATTCAATTTCTATAAGAAAAGAATTCAATAAAGATGAACCACTTTATATAAAAAGTTAGATGAAACAGTTGTGGAAAACATATCGCATAATAAGTTATTCACACATTAAGCATAAAAAAATAGTCACCACCGTACAAAAGTGCCAAATGATAACTGAAGCATTCAAGCATCAATATATAAATAACTCAACATAAATATCACTTTTAACACAGAAGCAGAAAAAGTTAAGAGATAAAAGTACCATTTATAACTGGTTCTACTCATGAGCTAGAAGCAATAATGATTTATATCTTCTAAATCCAACATCTACTAAGAGTACATAAATGCAACATCAGTAGCAGATATTAGACACAGATATCAATAAATCTCGTTCCATTCATTCATCAAAACCTCCTCTGAGGGTGCAGAAGTGTATTTTCTGAGGATAAGTTTTTGACAAATTTCAGGACCCTTCTCTAAATGCATGAGAAGGGTTTAAATACTACTAACTAAATCTAATTATAGTTTATTACAAAAATTTAGGATTCGGTTTAAATGATCGTCCTTTTTCTAGGAAAAAATAAAGTAAAACTAACACTAAATCTAAAACTAAATTTAACAACTAACTACTAGTTAATTTGGTCTTTGAATTTGCAAGCATCCAACATTGATTTGAGAAGAGGGGGTTGGCCGACTTCAGATTTCAATTGTCCCGAAAAGACGGAGTCAGCAAGTGTTGGCGCGATCTTCTCAACAGAATTAATGATGCAATTAAGAGTACTGCATTGACTGTGTGGTTTTACTAGATAGGTCCAGTAAGAATCCCAGTTTAATTTTGTCAATCCTTGAATTGATTTTTCCTTCTCTTCCGCTTTCTGTTTCCACTCTGTTTGCAATTTTTGTGCTTGTGGTAGGTATCCCGGAATGGTTTATGAAATTAAATTAACCTTGTACAAATTCTCATTTACACAATCAATGATGTTGCTCACCGCTGTAGCTGCTTCATCTGCTGCTTTTTCTGCCTCTATGATCTGTGCATCCCATTTATTGAAGAGTATTTCTTTATGGCTATCATTGATAATTAGTGCTCTTACTCTTTTTCCTTCCTCTGTCTTTTGCCATGTCAAATAATTAGTAACTATTTCATTAGTTAAATCATAATCATCTCATAATTCTATGACATGATTAGTGATTTTATCACTTTCTTGACAAAAAGAGTTCCACTGTGAAATCTTCTGGCATAATATATCTTGTTGTTGCAGTAGTTGATTATTCAAAGAAATAGACTCTGAGATAAATTCTGTAAGCTTGGGGTCGTCTTTATGCGTTTCTTGCATAATCTGTATTTTTTTCTCTTTTTCTGCCAATATTTTCTAATACCCGATCTTCATTTGCTGAAAATCTTGCTGTAACTTTTCAAATTTCATCTGTGCTTCACTGTTGACATGTGCTTGTTGCAATTGTTGTTGCAAAACTTGTATCTGATCCTCTTTTTCATTTAATAACAGCCTTACCTCAGATGCTTTGTCAATAGTCGCGGAGGCATAAGCTCCTGCTATATGAGATAATTTAGTAAGGTTTTCAGTGGGATTCGTAGTAGGATCTTTCCATAAAACATCTAATTGTTCTGCATCAGTAGAAAGCGTACTTTCTAATTTTCTCTTCTTTCTTTGCTTCCTTACTACTGCTTTATGTTGTGGGCTATAGAATATATCGAGAGGAGGAATTTCCTCTATTTTAAGTACAAGCTCGGCAGAGGGAGTAATAGGTATATGTTCCTTTTTTGTGACATTGCCACTTATTTCTGTAATCAAACCTTTTGCTGTCTGTACAGGAGTTTGTATATTATGTCCTTCAACATTAATCAAATCATTAAATGATTCACATTCTTTATCTAACTGAGTGCTGATGGATGGTTGCTGTACATTAAGAGGTGGGAGATTCAACTGTGGAGTAGTTGAAATATGTTGTTGTGACAACTCTTTTTATTGAGCTGTATCCTTGACTGAGCCTTCACTTTTATCCTGATTAGATTTTTTAGAATGTTCAGAAATTTCTTTATCAGACTTTGACTTAGACCTTTCTGAATCTGAGCTGCCACTGAGACTGACACTAGGAGTTGGTTCCCTTGCGGGTTCCAAGCGAAAATTATCCAAAGGAATAGTTGTCAATCTTCTTTCTCTGTATACTTTAAACTCTTGAAATTCTTCTGGGGAGAACCGTGCTTGAGCTAAATTCAAAATGTCTTTAAATGAACATTTTTCTTGAAACATATCATAAAAAAGATCTTCTTCTCCAGAAAATACTCTGACTTTGACAATAGTGGTGAAATCCTTGACAATACCATATGGATCAAATAGCCTTCTCGGAAACTTAAACAATTTTAAACATGTAACATTGCTTACTTCCTTAAATGCATGACCAACATCAAATAATGAAAATGCTCCGCAGGACATAGGAAATTGTGGCCAGATGGCTTTCTTTTTATCCTTTAATTCTTTTTTTAAACCTCCGTCTCCACATGTTTGATATGCAATTTCCCGAGCTATAAGTTTATCCGGAACATATAAGTGCAAAACATGAGGATAAGCAAAGCTCCCAAAAACCCTTACATAAGTAAACAGTTCTTCTCCAAACCATCTTGCGACGGGGATAATGTCTACTTCTGCTTCAGGAGGCAACCTTGGGGCATCCTTATTATACAACACTCTATATAGAGGCAACATTATGCCATGGCAAATCTTGTAAAAATGAGGAATGAATTTTGACTCCCACAATTCTTTGTGATAAACATGGATGGGCAGGGGATCCTGAATTGTCCATTGCCAACCCATTAAAGGGAACTTAGAAACAAAGCAGATTGAATCCATAACATAGGTAGATAGATAAAAAGGAGGATAAATCCTCTGAGAGACAGTCCATTTAGACCTGTAATTGAAAATAGCAGTGGCTATATTATCAGACAGTATTTTGGCCCAGTCCACAATGGTAGCGTTAACAACAGCATTCAATAGGAGAAGTCATTCAGGCAAAAACTTATTAATGTCAGGCTTTCCAAAAAGCCTACATAACATAGCAGCAGCAAAACAATATGGAGAAGTGAGTGAACCAGTACTGTACATACCGTGTTTATCTTTCTTTAGTGGTTCATCTCTTCTGGACCATTCTTTAGTGCATTCCGCTAAATTGGCATTTTCCTTGGCAAATTTCTCCATAAATTGTTTGTTGTAAATTGCCTGAGGCTCCGGCAAATGATACATAAGCCTCAAATCTTCTGGAGTGAATGACCCGATGAGCTCTTGACCTGGAGTTTTGAACTGTCTGTCTGTGATATCAGTGCTATCCAACACCCATTTGACCATATCTGTATATGGAAGAATTCTTAGTCTTGCTGCTATCCGGTGCAAAAATGAAAAAGCCAGTTCTGTAAGAGATGCTTCAGAGGAATTACTTGAACCAGCGGTAGCTGAAACATCCATTACCCTTGGGTTTTCTTCTTCAAGCAAATTAAACATACACTCCCAGGTGGTGATACCAGTGTCCTTGTTGCAAGCAGTGTCCGCGTATAAGGAAGCCATCTCTTTATTTTCAGAACTTGGAGCTTTCTCTTTCTTTCCCATAATGCTCTGAAAATTGCTTTGTATAGTCTTCTGTTTTTCGTGCCTACAGTTTTACGAATTAAGTGAGAATAATGACATGAGAAAGGTGACGGGATAGTTTTAAATGCTGAAGGCGTATGAAATATATTAATCAATCGTGAAATAAACCTTCGATCAAAACAAAATCATTTTCATTAATCATTGGCAATCCATTCATTAACTTGACATTAAGGCGCATTGTTTGGTATCAATCCAGTCTCCTAAATTGAGCTCATTTAATTGTCAACCAGGGTCAGTAAACTGCTGAAGTGTGGTGCACTATATGTGCCTAAGTAACCTCTTCCTACTTCGTTGTGTTTAGTGTTTTTATGATGTTTTTGGTTTTGTGATTTTATTTTGAAAAGGAAAAGAACTAAGTGCTAATGAAGGGAAACTATTGGTCAAAACAGAGTGAAGCCTAAACTATAGATGACAAATGACAAATGCAAATACTGAAACAGAATCAAACCTAAACTATGACTAGCAAACAACAAATACAAAGCTTGATAATGACTCTATGGCAAAGAAACAAATCACAACATGAACTTGAAATGAACTTGAGAAATGGAATGCTAAGTGTAAATGAAGTTCTCCTAACTAAACAATCAACTCATAATATTACAAAAATCTAAATTAACCTATGATGCCGAAGTTATTCTATTCTGCAACTTGATTTATCACTACTAAGCCTTATTCAGAAATTTAGAGATTTTCTAGAATAATGTTTGGGAAAAAGGCTATTGGTGAATTCATAAAAGATTTGCAGGATAATCAAAGCCTTAAACTAATATGACTGACCTCTGTTCATGTGATGATATATCAATATAGATTCAGAACAAAAGTAAGTTTTGTAAATAATGAAGGCTGTGAGTTTTAATGTTAACAGTTATTACTACTTAAAATGCAATGGATAACACTAGGTGAGAGTGCAATCTATCAATATGAAAATACAGTGACTACGACTAAGCTAGAATGCTATTAATCTATCTTCAAACAAAATGAACTAAAACTAAGCTAGTGTGCCACTAATCTACTTAAAACACAGTAAACAAAGTTGATGCCATTATCAAACTTGAAGTATGTTGACAGAGTTAAAACTAAATGCAAACAACCTCCGGAGTGTTATGACTAAATTAATCATGCAACTAGTCTATTGCATATTACAAAAACAAGTCTGGCTGTACTATCTAATGCAAATTGGCAGAAAACACAATTTGAAATGAAAACACAATTAAACTCCTAAAATACCACAGTTAATTCCCATTCATCATTACAGATATTTTGGAAGAATTCATTAGAATGAGACTAAACTGTAGAATTCAATACAAATGAACATAAAAACGCAGAATTCAGAAAATTAACTAAGCTAAGAATGACACGAGAGTTACTTATCTAAATTAAAAAGAACAGAGCTGCACAGGAGGCAGGGGCCCTCCACCACCTGGTAGCACGTAATCTAATTCAAAATCGACTCAACTCATGCAGCAGAATGATGCTTTTTCATTAAAGGAGAAAAATACTTTAAAACAGAGTATTCACGGTTGGCAGCAAAAGACAAAATCTAACTAAGATCTAACCAGCGTTGCTTGGTCTCCCAAGTCATATTTATAATGAAATTACATAACATAACTTGAGATAATGCAGGGATTACTGTCTTTCCCATTCCTATTCGAATTAAAACTCTTATTGAAGGCTGCGTGAAAAGGAAATGGACATCTGGACTGAGACAGTCCTACTAGAAGTCTACTTTCTTAAATATGTTCCCACGTATCAAAACCATACACAGAATTCATTTATTCCTTCATGGTGAGCAACGAACCATGTAGACATGACGTGGAATATGCCCATATGCGGTTTTTCTTGAGACGACACCTGGAACCCACTCAAACTGTAAAACAGCTGCGGAATTCGGGATCAACTACGGAATGCGCGATCAGCTGCGGAATGCCTGTATTCTGTAGCTATTTTGCAGAAAATTGTTAAAATAGTAAAAATCATGAAAATACAATATGTTAATCAATTTCATGTAATCTTTAAGCAATCCTAATCATTCTTCATTGATTTTAGGCTTATGAAGTGATAAAATAATGATGAAATGAAGTGAAGGTTTGTAAAAGAGAAGGCAATTCTAAGGCTCAACACGCATAACAGGTCTCGATTTACGAAAAGATTTACTTCGTATAACGAGCTTTAAAGAATTTGCGATAATGCGATTTGCGATTTGCTTTGCAATATCGCAAAATCACAGTGTCACAAATCGCAGCTTTCGTAAATTGAAATCATTGCAAACCGCAACTTTCAAATCATCGCAAATCGCAACTTTCATATCATCGCAAATCGCAACTTTCATAATTTGCAATCAATAACATCGCGAAATTGTAATATCGTGACATCGCAATATCGCGAAATCACAATATCGCGAAATCACAATATCGCAAAATATAATATATGAAAAATATCTGTTAATGTATTTTCGGCGATATGCGATTTGCGATAAATAGTTTTTTGGATCGTGTGCGATGGATGTGATATTCAAAGAAAGGTTTAATTGTAATCTATCATAAACTTAAGTTTATGTAAAGCTTTTCCCAAAGAAATTTCTTTAAGTCAATGATAGTGAGTTTTATCGAAAATGAAAACAAAACATCAATACATTTTTTGGATTTTAAACTAAGGGTCCCCACTTATTTAGTATTATTACTAATACTAAATAAGAAGGGGGGTTGTTGCTGGCCACAACAATTGGCGATTCACTTGGAAGAACCAGTTATCTCTGCTTTTTTTTTGAATTTTCTAAACTTTTCAAAACATAAAATTTTCTAGAAAATCAAACTTTATTATAAAAAGACAAAGTACATTATGCTTTAATCTAAAAATGATATTTCATTTCTTCTATGATCAACTTTGACTTATTCACTTCCTCAAGCTAGTCCTTGTATCTACATCAGTCATTACTTGGTTTTAAAGATAAAAACAAAAGGCTTCTCTGTAAATCAGTTTTAAATATGCTCATTTGTCGTAGGTATAGCCACTGCTGCCAGCAAGCGTTTATAGCCTCGACAGGGTTACCTATTACCCAGCAATGATCCTGTGTCCTACTTAGAAAAATATACAATTTTCAAAAAGAAATCCATATTCACACTTATTGCTTTTATTTTCTTTTTATCCTTAAAGAACAATGTCTTGGTTTGGTAGCCAATTTATGACAGTGCCATTCACTTGATTTATAACTTTGCTGAACAAGCTAGCTCGTGATGAGACCCCTTGTCTTTCGATTGCAATAATCTTAAGTCATTGCCCTGTTGTGGTATGCAGTATTGGCAAAGTCAGCAAGCTATAATATCAATGATCATGATAAGTCGGATCATGATGAGACCTCTTACTCTTTAAGTTAAAAGTGTATCATTGGATTATTCCCTGAACTTTGTAATTTTTTAGGTGGGGAGGAATTCATTGTTTCCTTAAGATAGCTCTGGACGACAATAATAGAGTTTTTTGGAAAAGAAATTTTCTACAGAGAATCTTCATTTTGTTATAGATACGTTTCATTGGACTGATATAAAACAATCGCTCACCAAAAGTTGTTTTCATCAAACTAATATCATTTCTAGATTTAGAACTTTTAACTGTATCTTTGAATAATAATGATCAATATTCTAAAAATAATTCTATTTTATTAAGTGAATAAATAAAATCTAAAAAGAGAACTTGTATCTTTTTCGTGAATTCCATATATAACCATTAACAACTGGTTTTATTATGACAAACAAAGAAAAGTAATCTACAAAATAAAAGAATGATCTCCTATGGAAAATATTTTTTAAGGATCTGTCCATTAACAGGTAAAGATTCTCTTTTCCCTGTTAAATCCTGTAATATAAAAGTTGATGGACCTATGATCTCTGCAATTTGGAAAGGACCAAGCCACATTCGTTGAAATTTTGTATGTTTTCCTTTTTCCTCATGAGCCTTGTCCCATTTTAGAACTAAATCTCCTATCTGAAAATCCTTCCTGGTTATCATGTTTGAATCAAAAGAAGCTTTAACTAATGCTTGATGATGAGCATGAGTTACTTTGGCCTTTTCTCGTTGTTCTTTTAACTTAATTATTTCCATCTGCCTTAGTTGTAAAGAAGAAGTTGGTTCTTCATCAATATATTGGACTAAGGCTAGAGAAGGAATCGCTAGATGAGTTGGAAGAACCACTTCTCTCCCATAAACTAAATTAAAGGGAGAAGTGCCAATAGAAGCCTTCTGCATTATTTGATTTGCCCATAAAGCATATATTAAATATTTATGCCAATTTTTATGATTTTGATCAATGGTTCGCTTAATGATTCTGATTAAATTTTTATTTGTGGATTCAGCTAACCCATTTCCCTGCGGATAATAATTGGCAGAATATTTAAGTTTGAAACCTCACTTGAGTGCAAATTAAGTCATAGCATGACCAGAAAAATATGATGCATTATCAAACATTAAAGCAGAAGGTAAACCAAACCTGGTGATTATGAACTGATCTATAAACTCGATGATATGCTCAACATTAGTAGTCTTGAGAGGGACTGCTTCTACCCATTTCGTAAAATAATCAGTTGCTGTAATGATATACCTATGTTGTTTATAAGAGTGAGGAACAATATCACCTATTATTTCCAATCCCCATTGATCAAAAGGCTGCTCAATGTTGACTGGTTGTAATGGTAATGATGGTTTCTTTTGTCTTCTAGTTGCAGTTTGACAAATTTGGCATTTCCTTGCATAGTTATGTGAATATTTGAATAATGTGGGCCAGTAATAGCTTGCACGGAGGATCTTATGTGCAGTAGCATCTCCAACATAATGTCCACCTGCTGGCCCATCATGAAGTTCCTGCAATAATTTTTCAGCTTCAGATTTCTCCAGACATCTAAGAAGAATAAAATCATAATTAATTCTAAAAAGAACATCATTTACAAGATGATATTGTTTGGCATTCAACCTTAGAGCTATTTTCTTGGTGTGATCGAGATTTGGAGGAGCATATCCATTCTTCAGATAAAATATGATATCAACATATAATGATTGAACATCGTTTAGGCTTACCTCATATGTTTGTATCTCTTCAGATGGTTTTTCAGAAATAAGCGATGCTCCAGCTAGTATTTTGCAAAAACCTTGACCTCTTACAATATTTGCTGGTTTGATTTCAACATCATATTCTTGTAAGATAGTAACCCAATTGGCTCTTTTCTCACCCACATCTTTTTGGACTAAAAGATTTCTTACCGCTGGAAACAACACTATGATTTTTGTATGGGTTTTAAGTAGAAAGGGTTTGAAATATTTAATTGCTTTGAAAACAGCATAAGCTTGTTTCTCCACATCTGAATAATTCAATTCAGCTCCTTGTAAATTTGAACTAAAAAAGGAAATTGGAGCTTCTGCTTTGTCTTGATTTGCTTGAGTGAGTATCGCAGCATAAGATTTATCAGAGGCAAATGTGTAAAAAATAAAAGGATCGGAAAAATTTGGAGTTGCTAAAGATGGAGCATTGATAATCGCTTGTTTGATCAGATTGAATGCCTCATATTCATCTTTGCCCCATTTGAAGTTTGCATTATTTTTAATCATTGCTTGCAAGGGCGATACAATTCTCGAAAAATATGGCACAAATATTTTCACAAAATTAATTTGGCCAAGAAAAGATTGCATAGCTTTTTTGTTGTGAGGTAAAGATATTTCAGAAATTTCTTTGATTCTATCAGGATCAATATGAATTCTAGATTTTGATACTATGAATCCAAGAAGTTTTCCTTCACTTAATGCAAAAAAGGAATTTTTCAGATTAAGTGAAATTCCATACCTTTGACAACGTTGAAAGATCTGCTTCAAATCTCTAAGATGATTGCTTCGTTTTTTGGAATATAAAGTTATATCATCCAAGTAAATTACCACTGATTTGTTAACTAATCCCTTGAAAGAAATGTCCATAGCTCTCTGAAATGTGGCACTAGCGTTGATCAGACCAAAAGGCATCTTTTGATATGCATAAGTGCCCCATTTGGTTATGAATGTAGTTTTTAATTGATCATCAGGATGGACTAACACTTGATTATATCCAGAGAAACCATCTAAGAAAGACATTAATTCTGATCCTACAACTGCCTGTAATATTTGCTCCATGGGAGGCAAAGGAAAATTATCCTTTTGGCAGGCTTCATTAAGATTTCGAAAGTCAATGCAAATTCAAATATCTCCGTTCTTCTTTCTAACATGAATCATATTGGAAACCCATTTAGAATGTCGAACGGAAAAAATAATCTTGGCTTTCAATAACTTATTGAGTTCAGATTTGATTTGGTTTTCTAGATTGGGGTGGATCTTTCTCAATTTCTGTTGGACAGGTTTTTCATCATTGATCATTGGGATAGTATGTTGGATGATAGAAGTGTCATAAGTTTTTAATTCATCGTAGTTCCAAGCAAAGACACTTTTATATTGTTTCAAAAGACGAACGTATGCTAAATTTTCTTCAGGAGCTAGGCCAAGGCCTAGGTTGATATTCTATGGTTTGGCATCAGTTCCTAGATTTACTAATTCATAATTCAAAGTCGAACTTTGCAGTTTTGAATTGGTAGATCTTTTAAATCGATCTTTCAAATCATAGAGGTCTTCTAACTTGACTACTGATTTCGACATAGCATTATTGGTGCTATCTTGGAGCAATTGTTTGTCATGTTGGTCTTCATCAATTATTTGATTGGTGTAAGATCCTTCAGATGTGAGAAAATTTACAATATCAGGATCATCACTGAAAATCCTCCAATTGGTAACGTTATCAGGAATCGAGGGTCTAAAGATTAATTCAATTGAAAATTGATTAGGATTAAAGTCTTCTGCAGGAATGAGCTTGGAAGCTACATTAGCTAGGAGGTCTGAGCTAGCATTCTGAATTCTGGGAATTGATGAAATATTAAATGCTATAAAATGTTCAGTCAGATCTTGGACTAAAGATTGATAATGCTTTAAATGACCTGATAAACAATGTATAGTATTGCGTACCTGTTTAATTACAATTTTCGAATCTTCGAAAACTTGTAGATATTTGATGTCTAATCCGATTGCTTTGTATAGTCCTTGGACTAAAGCTTCGTATTTTGCGGTGTTATTAGTGCAATCGAATTCGAGTCTGCAAGTTAGCATAATTTTGTTTCCCTCTGGACTAACCAAAACACATCCTGCTCCTGATCCTTCATTAGACTTAGAACCATCAAAAAATAATTTCCAAAATAAAGATTTATTTACAGGGGTATCTACAAAATTAATACATTTAGAACTGTCTGTTTGAGAAAATTTTTCTATTTGGGATAAAACAGAATGTTCTAAATAAGGTGAAGTATGAGCATTGAAATTTCCTAAGAAATAATCAACTGAATAATTGCCAATAATATTACTGCTGTATGCAACTAGTTCATTTTCTCCTTCCAATTCTGTTACTATGTATTTCTGATGTTTTTCTCGTTCAACCTTTATCTGATTTGGTTTACCATTGTAAGGAAGCCACATATGCGACCAATCAGTCGCAAAATATCCATGAAGTTTTTCTGACCAATCTCTGCTAAGAATTAAGCCATAAAATTCTGGAATATCTGCAACTAAAATATCAATGACTTGACATACCTTTGGATTTGATTGCAACCTTATGGTAACCTGATTTAATTTGCCAATTACTTCAACTTGCGATCGATCTAACTGAACTATGCGCACGGCAGATTTTTGTGGTTGAATGTTTAACTTTGTACATATTGATTTTGGTAGAATATTAGATGAAGCTCCAGAATCCAGTAAACAATTATGCAATTTTTTATTGAAAACTTCATAAGTAAGAAGAAATGGAGGAGTATGAGATCTCGACCTTCCTCCAATTAAAGCGATATTTTCTAGATCAACTTTACTGATCGCATTAGCTGGAGGTCTTCCCATCTCATTTGAAGCTTGAGAAATTACAGGATCAGGCAAAGGTTTTTCTGGTACAGCATGTAATTCTTTCAAAAGTACCTTTTGTTGGTGTTTTAACTTGCTCAATTCATAAAAAGTGATGTTAGCCCTAGTCTTCTTCATGTCTTCTATGATATTATACTCCATTTCATCTGGGACAATCAGTGTTCTCGATGGAGTTAATGAATCTTTCTGGACTGGGCTAGTTTGAATTGCTTTAGATGTCATTTTCTTGGGTGCAACTTTATCTTTAGTCAATGAGCTTGCACTTTTTGACTTAGGAGTAGTTTGAGGAGGATCAAGTTGATTTCTACTTCGAGTGCTAACTGGGGATGCTTCTTGATCTTCCTCATCTGGGAGGATGAAATCCCACATACCTTGTACTTCTACGACTTCTTCTTCATCAATAGTTTCTTCAGCAGCAGTTTCTTCTTCTTCTTCTTCTGATTCAGCATTAGTAATGGCATTTGGAGGCTTTGAATTAGTTGAAGGGTTTCTTTTAAAAGGCTTGAAATATTTTTTAGAAGATGTTTCTGCCACTTGTTTCTTAATGTCAACCATTTCGTTAGACATGGTTTTTAAAACTTTCTACAATCCTTCTAAATCAAATGGTTCTTTTGATTGTTTTTTCTTGGGTTCTTCCTTAAAAGTGACTTTCTTGGATTTTCTTTCTTCTATCGCATTTTTCTTTTCCAAGGCTATGATACGTTTCTTTACTGCTATTGATTCCTTCATATTTTTTTCTAAAGTTGTTTTGTTAGCCCTATCAACGAAGATTGCTATGTTTGATGGTAGAGCAGAAATGTACCATTCACTTCGCACTTCTTCACTAGGCTTGGAGGCAGTAGGAATTTTGTTTAACAATTTATTGAAACATGAATTAAAATCCTTGACAAGTTCTTTTGAGTCAGCTCTAAGATTAGATAGATCATTGATTAGTGTTGCTGTAGACCTGTCATCACCAAATTTAGTCAAAAATTGATCTTGAAAGATATCCCAAGTAGTGATGGATCCAGATGGTAATGAAAAATACCATGATCCAGCTGCTCCTTGTAAGGTATAGGGAAACAGTCGGACAACAACATCTTCATTAGTAACTCCATTGAGATTTATAGACAGCATAAAATTGTTTATATGTTCTTCTGCTAACATGCCTGCTTCAGGATTAAACTTAGGCAGCCATTTTTCAGGATGGGCTGGTAACTGACTCAAAGGTGCAGGCATTAAGACTGCCCCTGGATTATTCCATGGCATTTGGGCCATCGCTGAACTACTAACAGAGGAAAGTGTAGAGGATGATGTCTGTGATTGAGAAGATGAGGATATTACAATTGCAGATGATTGAGAAGGTGATGTGGAAGTTCCAGTGGAGTGAGGGATAATGGTCTGAAGTGGAGGGGTGGACGGTTGACTTCGCGGTGAAGAGGTCGAGATGGATGATGATGATGAAAGAGTCTTGCTATCAAACCCTTTAGGTGATTTCATAGCTCTCTTCCTTGTAGGTAGAGGTAACTCAGTTGGCTGAATGCCAAGCTTTTCACTCTGTAATCTGGTAAGAGGATGAGAAGGTGTTGGAAATATGATGCAGGATGTTGTCCTTGATGGCAACCCACTGAATGACTGTTGACATGTGTTTTCCTTGATGGAAATCCACCTGATGAAGTTATGCTTGACTTGATGGACTTAGTAAATGATGTAAATCTGATGTGATATGATGTTTGTTGACAATTTGATGCTAAGTGTTGTCCTTGAAAGGAAACCCACTTGATGAAGATGATGACAACTTATTTGATGAAGTTGTGCTTTAGAGAATGTGTTCCTAATGAAGAAAATATGATGTTTCTACAGTGTGTACAGAAGGCTATGAAGAAAGGATTTCAGAATGTACTCAAAGTATGATGAAAAAGAGTATGTCTCTTGGTATACGCGGATTGGCCTAGGGGAAGTCGCGTATGCACGCGGAAAAGAACGTGCCAAGTCGCGTATGGGCTAAAGCGCTCAAAAAGTGCAAATCCAAGGGTAACCACCATAGTATTGACCCATTGTATTGGGTAATTATCCGCCTAATTGACCCCGTCCAGGTAGTTTTGGGCTCATGGTATTGTTTTGACCCATGGTCTTGAAAAAGGGGGGCTCATGGTATTGAAAAGGATAAACCTATATAAGGAGAAGAATTTCATTGTGCAAATCAGATGTGTGGGTGCAAGATGTCTGAGCTTGAATGAATACTTCTCTCTGAAGTATATTTGAATGGAAAGGGTTACACTTGAATGATAAATCTGAATGTATGATGCACCAATGATGAAGAAGGGGATCTAGATCTGAATTGCTCTTGTATTTTCTAGATCTGATTATGGAAGGCTTAGATATGTGATGAGGCGAGCATCTAGGCGAACATCTGTCTGAAGCGAAAGGGTAGATCTGAACTGAATATCTGATCTGATGAAGTATGCTGCTCTGTAATGATTAAAGATCTATACGCTACTTCTCCGCGAAGGAAGCGCGTATATACGCGGCTTCAGCGAAGAGAAAGCGCGTATGCGCAATAAAATATACACTGAGGTATACGCTGGTTTGTGTGGACGGAAGCGCGTATATACGCGACATCAGTGAAGGAAAAGAGCGTATGCAAACTAGGGTTTGATGAAGCAAGGGGTATGAAACATCTGATCTATTCTGCTGTGTTTCTGATATCTGATCTGTGTTGATATGTATCTGTTGGTGATGTATGGTTGAACTTAAAAGTATGAAAGGGTCCAGTATGAAAATATGATGAAATGTGGCCTGCAAGTGGTGTTCTATTGAAGCTGTTGGATCCAGTGTGAAAATTGATGAAACGTGGTCCAAGGTGGTGCTGAAGGTTGTAGCCTTCAGTCAGGGGGTCGTAGCTCCCTTCCAGGTGAGGCTGGTAAATGAGATCGGGGGGTCGTAGCTCCCTTCCAGAAGAGGCTGGTAAACGAGTCAGGGGGTTGGAGCTCCCTTCCAGGAGAGGCTGGTAAACGAGCGCAGGTGGGTGCCTGCGTGCTGGTCAAGTCTGCGCCAGCACATATGTTGTAAGATGTTTTCTCTATAATAAAATATTAAAGGCTGAGCAACTGCAGCGGTGGTTTTCTCCCGATTTGGGTTTCCACCTAAAAATCCTGGTGTTCATGTGTGATGCTTTGTGTGATGGCTTGTTCTGTTCTTACTGCACATGTTTACTGTTTATTAAACATCTGATGAATAAATGATGGAACAATAGGAGTGAAGATTTAATGACATATCTAGATCTCTGTGTATACGCTAGTTTCATAAAGGTGATCCGCGTATATACGCTAGTTTACTGAATTAAAGTAGCGTATGGGTTTTAAGGAATGAAAAAATAAAAAGATTTGATTATGCAGTAAATACTGATTCACCCCCCCCTCTCAGTATTTTTCCCAACATATATATATATATATGTCACTGAAATATTATGTCAAATGGTCTTTGCTTAATCATCTTTAGAGATTTATTATTAACCCTCAAGAATCAAATACAATAAATGCCTCACAATGCCATTATTTGCTGATATTAAATGGAGTGATAAGAAGGACATGAAGGGAGGAAGCCCAAATTGATATGCTGATAAACATAATCTATCACTTTAAACTTCAGAGTAATTTTAAGACAAAGGAATAGTTAAAATGAAGGAGCACCCATTAAGGATATTTAACTCTTATTCACATATGTAAAAAGAGACCTACAACTTCATTACTTCATTTTATTCATAGAAATACAATAGATAAGGGAAACTGGAAAACATATCAATAACAAAAGATGCAAGAATCTTGATATTCATTCATTAATCATCTGAAAATTGAGTACAAAATTTGCAGTAGTCTGAAGGTCCAAAACTCGGAACCTTTTCCTCTCAATTCTTCTTCTTTAAATACAATGTAAAGTAGTTTGTAACTGTTGAAACTAATCCTAACTACTCAAACTACTTTAAACTTCTTCAACTACCTATTACATATCATCGAAATGTCTTATTACAATAAAATTCTCTTAAAAGAGATAAAATAAAACTTAAATCCTAATCTATTTTTTGAATATGGACTGGTCCCGCTACTGTTGTATTCTCTTGATTTGCTGACTTGTCTTTCTTTAAAGTTGAGGGATATTTAGGCAGAACAGTCATCCAGGCTCTACATTTATTCCACACCTCAATATTTTTCTTAGGTGAATTAATTAGCCTGTGATATTCCAATCTAAGTGCAATGATTCTGTTGAATGATGGTCTCTCTATAAATAAGGTCTTCACTAAGCATAATAATTGAAAATGCCTCTAAATAAAGTTAATAACTATTGCCCCTTTCAAAATCTGAGGCTTCTCGTGAGTGTTATCCACTT
This sequence comes from Pinus albicaulis, assembly GCA_034641835.2. Classification (NCBI taxonomy): domain Eukaryota; kingdom Viridiplantae; phylum Streptophyta; class Pinopsida; order Pinales; family Pinaceae; genus Pinus; species Pinus albicaulis. The sequence goes on from CM076576.1 coordinate 134,694,653, forward strand.
TGATTTTTGCGAATACTAGTAGTGGTTCATAAGAATCCCATGATAAAAGGCTTCCTCCAAGGCCCCAGCATGATGGTAATCCTGCCCTAGCTCTTTTGTCATACAAATTGTCAAATTTTCTTACTGCTTCATTAATCTCTATCAAATTTTTCTCTGTGGTATTCCTACAATCATTTTTAACGATCAATTTGTTAATCTCTACAACATATAAAATCCTATATTTAATCGCATTCTCCTCCAACTCTTGATCAGTCTTGGAATCAATGAAATCAACAAATTTCCTTGCCCAAATAACTCTATTAATTGTCTTCTACTTGTCTGCCATAACCTATTCCTCGAAATATCTGATAATGCTTCGTTCTTCTAATACAATAGTCAGAAAACCCCAAATTGGTTTCATCTCTTCAATAATATCATTCTAGATGATGTCCTTAGCCTATATTAGAGATATATTTCCCTTCAATTTTTCCCTTAGTCTTTTAATCTCAGCATCAACTATTTGGAAATCTATTCTGTATTCATTGATTTCCCCATCTTTGGCTTCCATTATCTTTGTTACTGTCTCTAGATCATTTTGTGCCATTTTGAGATCTCTTTCTTCCATCTTCAGTTCAGTACTCAATTGAGCTATCTGTGATGCTGGATCATCATTTCTAGATGGAAAAATAATAGTGCAGCAATGAGAATGAATTTGATTCTGTAATGAGAACACAATTTCCTTCAACTTAGTAATTTCTTCTTATTTCTGCAAGAGCTGCTCAAGAAGGATCTCTTTCTCATTTTCCACTTCTGTAACCTCTGTTGCCATAGAGTGCTCTCCTGTGGGTAAATTCAACTTTTTCTTCAACACATAAATCTCTGATTCTGCACTTTGGAGAAACTTCTGCACATCAGACCTATCATTTGGATCTACTCCAATATTTACAATTATCTTCTTAAGTTCTTCATTATATGTTTTCAAAGCCCTGGAGTTGGCTTTCTCCAACTTCAGCTGCTTGATGACCATCCCTAGCATGTTCTTAGCTTTAAGATCCATTGCATTAGTTTTGGTCAAATCATTCACTATTAGTTGACTTGTTTGCATATGTAAATTTACTTTATCAAGCAGAGGAATATTTCTTACATCAACACTTAGATTTATAGTATTGAAATTATTGAATGACCCTATAGTAATATCATAAGGATGAGAAAGAGCAATCTTAAACTGATATTTTTCAAGGTCCATGGCAGTTAGTAATCTTGTTTTATCTAGAGTTATTTGATACTCAGCCCATGCCTCCATGCTAGCCTTCATCTTTTGATTTCTTTCAACAATATTTCAAAATACTTACTTAATCAAGGTTACTTTCTCCTGAGCATCCCCATGTCTTCTTGGTGAGGCTGGGACATTTTTCTCATCTCCTAGTTGAAGTGAGAAACTAGGTTGAGCACCTACTAAGTATTCATTAAACTTTGTTCTCTTTTTGGCTCTTTGCTCTTCGTCTTCTAAATCAACAACTGCTGCTTTATTTCTCTTGTTAGATTTCTCATATATAATAGGATTTTGTATATTTGAAACGATAGAACCTGCAAAACCCTTATTTTTTAGCTTCTATATGTTAGGTCTGCTTTCATGAACAAATACTGAATAGCCATTTTCAATTCTCCTATTTGAAATCACTTTATGGGGGTCATAAGCCCACTTATATCCTAACAACAAATGCATTTCATCTAACATCATAGTGACTTCATCAACTACCTGTCTCATGTTAACTATAAATAGACCCACATACATAGGTAGCTTAAACATATGACCCTTTTTCATAGGCACAAAATGTATTTGGTCAACATTTAAACTCTGCCTAATGAACTCCAAAGAAAATAATCTGATAGGCACATATATATGAAGCCTATATAGTTCTACCCCAACCCCATAAAGTCTAATTTCTAAATATTCTTCAAAAACATACCAATCACAGAACTTACAATTTGTTCCCAGCTGCAAGAACTCTTGAGCCTTTGGCAGGAAGCATGGGGAGAAAACCCATTCAGAATTTTATATGTAGTAGACACAAAATGATTTTCAAAATCAAACAGACCCTCCTCATTCTGTTCTTTCCTTACTATGCCAGTCCAAAACACTACTAACTGTCTCTTTTTATTGACATCCATGATATTTAACCCCAAATGCAAGAATTCCTCTACATTTTGATATAAAAAGAGGTAAATAATAAGAGAGGGGAACTTGAATGACCCAATGAGTGATAAACTCATGATTTGAGTATTGACAACTTCTTGCCAATATGAAGGAATATCCAGCATGACCTTGGCTTCATCATCAATGTAAACATTCCCAGAACTATTTTTTCAATTGTGCTGTCATCTTCTTTTCCCAATATGTTTGAAATACACCTTAGCACCGGTCGGACTTTTGCGTCAAAAACTTCCATGGAGAATTATTTGCTGTCAGGTACAAACTGCTTTGTATCTGGCTTCAAGAATAAGACAAACCGATTGAATTCTTGACCTGCGAGACTATCATAATGTGCTATCAATGAATCGTCAATGAATTCAACATAAGATTCTGACTCAGGGTAACAGAGGGCTTGACGAATTAATAGGGGTGAGAATTGTAAGACATTTTATCCTTGATAATTCATTACAAAACACTTGCTAGGGTACATGATAGACACTAGCCAATAGAAAAACTCAGGAAAAAGGTGTGTTCTTGGAACACATGTAGAAAATACACCTGTTTTTGCCATGGCGGAAAAAATTGGAGATGCTTTTTCATTCAGACAGACTTGTTGATAGAATTGGAGGTGATCTAAAGACCAGACATTGTCTCGAATATCCCTCTTAGTGTCCATGAGAGGAATATGGTTGGATGAACCCGAAAGAGACAAATGCTTGGCCATAATTCTGCTTACGGTGGCAGACAACAATGGAAGATAGAAGTGTAGTCAAATTGACAAGTACAAAGAAAAAACAATAACGTTATGAAAATAAGAACCCATTTTAAATAGGTGGTGTGGGGCTTGTGAATTAAATTTTGAGTTGACGCGCCAAAATACCATTAAATGGTACCACAACGTGGCAGATAGTTGTCGCCAACCAGCAACTTATGTCACTGCAAAGGACTCAAATGTACAAAGAGCTCGTTTGGGTCATGCTCCCGTAGTTAATCCTGACCGCAGATATTGATCGGCCCCATAGTCAACGGGGTCAACTGCGGAGGCACACTCCTTGTTAACTCGCGTGCTGAATGTGCCCGCAAGTTGCTACTTTTACCTCCTACCAATCAAATATTTGGATCTCGTTGATGAACTTGCTTGTTTATTAACTGAGCGCTCAAACCCACCTTCCTGAATCTTTTAAAGATTTGAACTTTAAACTTATACAAATATTACATCTTTATGCTAAAGTATGATAAACATGTGCTTTAACATACATTTTTATATTTTTCCATTTTTTTTTTATTTTTGAAAAACCAAAATAAAGGATATTGCAAATGAGCCACAATATCTCGCTCCACCTGGGGATAGTATTTTTTTCCACGAAACACTAAGAACTGCAGATTATTGCCTTCACTTCGAACATGGAGTCAAATGCTTTTTGATGAAATATAAACAATGAGAAAACCGAATATGTACAATGGTGGACCATAAAATCTCAATGCTAGAAATAATGTTTCAGATACTGCCCATTCACAGGCAGCTCCACTATTTCTCCATCAAGATTCTCCACCACAAATGTGTTATTTGATCTAGCCTTAACAATCTTGTATGGGCCATACCATAGTGGATCAAACTTACCATGCTTTCCCTTCTCTTCTCTTATGGTATCCCATCTTAATGCCAAATCTTTGATTTGAAAAATAATCTCTTTTTCTTTTCTATCACAAATGGACTTCATCTTTTCTTGGTAGGTGATCAAATTTTCTCTCACTTTGTTCCTACTCTCACTTGATTCTATAACCTTGTTCATCCTTCTCACCAATGCATTAGGTTCTTCTTGTGCTTCTTGAAGAAAATAAATCATTGGTTTAGCCAATTGAGTAGGAAATAAAGCTTAAGTACCATAAACCAGTTCATAAGGAGACTTGCTTGTAGATCTTCCAGTAGTCACTCTCACTGTCGAAAGAGAAAATGTCAATTTTGAATCCCAATTTTTCTAATTTTCATTAATTGTCTTCTTCAAAATCTTTACCAATGTCTTGTTGGAAGATTCAGCTAGCCCATTCCCTTGAGGTTGATATGTTGTAGAATGAGATAGAATAACATTATATGTTTGACAAAAATTAATGAATCTGACTGAATTGAATACCTGGGCATTATCAGTTACAATCTTAACTAGACACCCAAACCTGTTGAAGATGTTTTCTTCCAGAAACTTCATTACTACCTCATCATTTACCTTTCTGGTAAGTATTGCCTCCATCCACTTTGTGAAATAATCAGTGGCAGTTAGGATCCACTTGAGCTGCCCACTTGATGGTGGATTGATTCTCCCAATAAAATCTAATCCCCATTGCCTAAAGGGTTCTTCAACAAACACTGGGAGAAGAGGTAGATGGGATAACCTTTTCTTTTCTGCAAAAAATTGACATTTCTGGCAGCTTCTAACCAGTCTGTATAGATCAGAAAACAAGGCAGGCCAGTAAAAACCTGATTTGAAGATTTTATGAGCAGTAACCTTCCAACTATAATGGCCTCCACATAGATTTTCATGATATTATTTTATAGCTTCCATTGATTCTCCTTCTGTTAAACACAACAATAAAACGCCAACAGGATCCTTCCAATACATCTTGGCATCAATTATGACATATGGCTGAGATTTGAGCTTAAGAGCTTTGTATTTTGTTATGTTTAGTGTGGTTGGGAAAGAGAAAAAACATAAGTAATGAAAAATATCCTTATACCAACCAGAACACATGAACTTGTATTTAATTGATGTCTTTGTACTGTTCTGATTACTTTCATCAGTGCATTCATCTAAAGGTGTCAGCAAATTAATTCCCAAAGCTCGAAAATTTGACTCTATCAACAAATTTTCCAAACCTTGACCTTTGAACAATTTGGTATGTTTGATATCTAAATCATATTCTTGGATCTTAGCTATCCATTTTCCTCTTTTACCTTCCACATAACTTTGAATCAACACATCCTTTATAACAGAGTTAGGAAAATAAGAAACTATTTGAGACTACAACACATAAGTTCTGAATGCTTTTAATGCTTTAACTAAAGCATACAACTGTTTTTCCAAAATGTTATATTTAAGTTCAACATCCCTGAGAACTTTACTGAAAAATTCCATAGGTTGTTCTTTTCCCTCTTCATTCTTCTGCAAAAGCACAACAAAAATGGTAGTAGGTGATGCAAATGGAAATATTTGAAAAGGTTTTTGATAATGTGGACTCATCAAAATAGGAGCTTCCTGAAGAGCTTATTTAATCCTAGCAAAGGATTCTCTAGCATCCTTGTCTCATTTTACTTCAGCATTCTTCTTCATCATATCTTTTATGTTCCTGACAATTTCAGCATAATTTGGGACAAATTTTCTCAAGAAATTTATTTTTCCTAAAAATCTCTGAATATCCTTTTACTCCCGGGCAAAGGAATTGTCTCGATAACTTCAACTCTTGTTGGATCAATTTTCACTCCTTGATTTGAAACTATATAATCCAACAACTTTCCTTCCTCCAAAGAAAACAAGGATTTTTTGGGATTCAATGACAACCCAAACTTTCTGTATTTCAAGAAAGCCTTCTACAAATGCTCCAAGTGTTCATCATTTGATCCTAAAAAAATGGTGACATCATCCAAATATATCACTGCAAATTTATCACCCACAAATTCTATGTCCATTTCCCTTTGTAAAGTGGCACCTGTGTTCACAAGACCGAAGGAATCCTGGCATACATGAGCGTTCCCCAAGGTGTGGTAAAATAAGTTTTCTTCTGATCTTCCTTTTCAACAACTACTTGGTTGTACCCAAAGAAACCATCAACCATAGACAATCTATATGCTCCTGTCACTTTCTCTAAAACATAGTCCATCTTAGGAAAAGGATAATTATCTTTAAGTGATGCTCTGTTTAAATTCATGAAGTCAACACATAGCCTTATCTCTCCATTCTTTTTCATCATGGGAACTAGGTTAGAAACCCAGCCTGAATATCTAAGTGGGACTATGATTTTTCCTGCAGTAATTTCTTCACTTCCTTTTCAATTGGAGCAAGGAGAAATGGATTAATTTGTCTAAGTTTCTTCCTGTGAGGCTTGAACCCATCCTTCAATGGAATTTTGTGCTGAATAATATCCAGATCATATGTTTTAAAATCCTCATAGGACCATGCAAATACATCCATATATTTTTTGAAAAGATCAATGTACATTTCTTTATAATTATTAGGGACTCCTTTGAATAACTTGACAACCTTGGGCTCCTGCTGAGTTCCTAGATTAAAATATTCCATCTCACCCTATTGAGGTATTCTTTTGATCCAGTGCTACATAATTTGGATCAAACAATCTTTCAAGAGGAACTAATCCTCTGGGCAAAATATTGTCTTTTAACTCGATATTTTTCTGATCACCTATTGATTACTTAAGATTTTTCAAGTCTTCATTTTGTTCATTTTCTTGATCTATTTCACTATCTTCAAAGTTTTCAATCATGGTCAGGAAATGATTTATCTGATCATCATATTCAAATACCTTCCAATGCTTAACATTGTCAGGGATTGAGGGTCTATGCCTCAACTCAATATCATACCTCAGTTTCGGATTGATGGGTTGCTTGAAAGTACTAGCTTCAACTGCCAGTGAATCTGCCATTCTTTTTTCTTCTCTTGGAATGAATTTAAGATTCAAAGCTTTAAAATAATTCTCAATTAGGTCCCATACTTCATTCCTATATGATCTCAACCTTGGATGTTTGGTTTGACAAAGATTTTTAATTTGTCTTATAATCAACTCAGAATCACCAAAAATGGAAATACAATGGATTCCCATTTGTTTAGCAGTTTGAAGATTCAAAATTAATGCCTCATACTTGGCTACATTATTTTTTGATTCAAATAATTCTCAATCAGGTCCCATACTTCATTCCTATATGATCTCAACCTTGGATGTTTGGTTTAACAAAGATTTTTAATCTGTCTTATAATCAACTCAGTATCACCAAAAATGGAAATACAATGGATTCCCATTTGTTTAGCAGTTTGAAGACTCAAAATTAATGCCTCATACTCAACTACATTATTTGTTGATTCAAATCCAAGTTTAAAATAAAAAGGCAAAATATTACGTTCTGGAGATATTAGTAAAAATCCAGCTCCTGTGCCATTTTTTGAATAGGCACCATCAAAATAACACTTTCAAATTTTGTTTGAACCCAGCTCATTATGTAAAATTACTGTAGAGAGCTGCTTCTCTAAGTCTTAAGCAAACTCTGCATCTTCATGTAGCATAAAACAAGTGTTATCACTTAAAAAATTCAAACATCATTTTGACAAGGTTAAATAGGTTCATGGGTCAAAATAGGGTTGTAGGATTCATTTTGAAGTTTGGTCAAGGGAAATGCTAATTTTTTTATGGTTTAAGTTTACCCTAAGGTCTAAACCCACTCATGTTCAAACTCCTTCATGTCGCATCATTCATCATTTTCTGATTCATTTCATTTTCTAAAAAGTTTGTACCAAAAGTGCCAAATTAGCCAAGAAACCACAGTTTCGTAGCGCAATGCACTGTAAAAATTCAATTTTTGCTACGAAAATGCTAATAGTTTCGTAGTGAAAATGATCAAATTAACACTAGAGGCGCTACGAAAGCATGGTTTCCTGTCTGTCTTGTCAGTCGAGCTGTAAGGTGTCAGAAAATGTTGGGAAAGGGTAAATTAGATGCTTTTCGAGTCATGGAGTGATGAAATCAAGGTACATGCCCAGGTCTGCAGTCATCGTGGTCGGTTTAGGTAATGTATAAGTCATCATTGAGTCATGAGAAGACATTTAAACTTCAATTCCTTTCCTAATTTAGTCATTCTCATTTCTCGTTCCTCCTTGCGTAATATCTGAGCTCTGGAGAGTTATTGTACTAAGCCAAACTTGTGGTTGGTTTCTTCAAAGGTTTAATTTGAACATTATCAAGCGAGCCTGCAAATTCATCAAGTGAGGCTAAACATTATCAAGCGAGGCTGAGCAATTCTTTGAGAAACTATGGAAGATAAAATAAAAATACACAAGGGTGGACAATGTCTCAGATATGAACCTGAAGACATGAAAGTGATCAATGAAGATACAACATTAATGAAAGCCTTCAGAAGTGCAGGTTGCCTATATTTTTGTGAGAAATTGCAAGGTTGTCATACATAGGTATCCAAGGAGTTTGCTTTGAATTTTAGTGGAACAACCACTAAAGTGGGAATGCTAAATTTGTCCATCACAGCAGAGGTTATTGTTGATGCTAAAAATATTCCAAGAGGTCAAGAAACCTGGTTCAAAGGTTTCAAGTTTAACATGGAGTAGTACAAAGAGTTCATGAAGCATGAACACACTGAGATGGATCTCACCAATGCTTTTCCAAGAAGCTGCATTAAAGAAAACTATTCAAAATTGTTGCTCATCATCCAAAATTATTTTACCTGTAAAGGTAGATAACAAAAATTCTACTCATACAATTTCAAATTACTTCTGCACTTCACTTTTAGATTTCCCTTGACTTACCTTTCTATCTGCATAGAATTTTGTCAAATATGGTTGATAAGGTCCAAGAAAAGTCCGAGGAGAGTGAGACATCAATATTTGATCATGGCTTAATGAAATTTTTGGTTTTAGATGAACTTCAAAGGTTAGGCATAGATTGGTCCTCATTCTTGTTTGTCAGTGGTTTTGAGTTGGATGCTCTAACTCCTTCAAAATCTCCTAAACCAAATAAAATTCCATCACCACTAGCAGCATAATAGAGCCAACCATTGGTTGCAAAACCAAATGAACTTGCAAGAGAAAAACCAAGTAAGAAAACTATGAAGGAGCCAAAGAAAATTCAGAGCCTTGATACACCAAATTTCCCACCTACAAAACATAAATCAAAGGTGGTCAAACCTGCAAAACAAAAACAAACTGTTAGCAAACAAGAGACCAAAAGGATGACTAGAAGCCATATAGTGGTTTTGGAAGAGAAGACAGTGGCTATAGAAGACAGAGCAGAAGCTAAGGGGAATCTAGAGGATATTTTACATGCCATTGATATAGAGGAAACACCTATTATTGAAGCTGAATTCATAGAATAAAGTGGGAAGAATTTAAAGAAGGCCAAATATGCAAGGAAATTAGAGTTTGAGGGAGAAGATGCAGGTTTCATGTTCCAAGCAAGAAAGCCTATCACAAGGCATGCTAGGAAATTAATATAAATCATAAAAGAAGTTCAAATACCTATTGAGATAGCTCAACTACCTCAAGAGATTATTGACCTCTCATCACCCACAGTAAAGGATACAGTCAACAATCAAAAAAGGGAAAAGAGAAGGTGATAGAAAAAACAAAGTTGCAGCTCCTTGAAGAGAAATTTAAATTGTCCAATCAGGAAATTGTTTTCATGAAAAAAGAAGCTAGGAAACACATTTTGGATAAAATTCAATTTGAAAAGATGAAGGCAGTTTGCAAAGAACAGGTTAACACTGTTTCTAAAACTTTAGACAATACACAACAACTTATCAAGTGGACAATTCCAACAAGGATAGAAGCCAAGCATGTCAGAAAGGTGAACACTCATATGAAAGCCACCAACAGAAGACTTAAAGACCAGGTCAAGGACCTTCAAGAGAAAATTGAACTGATACATGAAGAATTAGAGAAAAAAGGGCTTAAAATGACAGTGATTAAGAACCAATAGCCCAACCAATTGTAAATGAGGAAGAAATGCCTCAAGGAGAATAAGGTGAGTTGGTTTATGGTTGATGGAGGCTGAGGACATGTTAGATACAAGTTTTTGGCACTTACAGGTTTCATTTTTCAAAATTGTACAAAAATCTGCATTTTCAACACTTTTCAGCAGTTTCGTAACGTCTTTAGGCTTGAAGGGTAGCAAAGCGCTACGAAAATACTGTAGCTTCTCTTTTGACCTTTTTACCAATTTTTGAGGTTATTAAGAGATGAAATTGGTATGAGGGATGTGTTTGATGATGATGAACCTTATGCAAAAGGAAATAGTAAAAACGTTTTAGGTTAAAGGCATGTTTTACAGCGCTACAAAAGTGCGCTACGAAACTGCCTTACTTTCGTAGCGCACTGTATTTCAGCCTTTTTAGTAGGTTTTGGAGCATTTTTTGGACATGTGGAGGTTTGGAAGAGATAAAGAGCATGTCAAGAAATTATTCAATACTCAAGGAACGCGAATTAAAGATTAAATGATAGCCAAAATATTCGAAAAAGAAGAAGACAATTTTCCTAAAAAACAGGGTCTTGTTTCCTAGTTTTTAGGAGGTCAGTTAAGAGGTCATAATGTGATGAATCCCATCATCTAAATTCGACCATGCGAAAGAATACTTGTCAAAGATGTAATTTCTTTTAGTATATAAGTTTGTTAAAGATAATAATGAGTATTTTGAGTCCTATTTGAAATAGGATTATCAAGTAGGATAAGTGTTTGTTTGTCATAAAGTTGATGTTTTATGGTTATGCAAGGTGTCAGTAGGAGAAAATTTGATGTATCTAGCCTGGAGGTAGATATTCTCATGATGTAACAACTCTATTAAAGGCCACTGAGTCAAATTTTTCAAGGGTTGGATATTTTTGGCAAAATTGTAGCTTATTGTAAATTGATTGTTTCAACAATACAGAGATTTGTTACTTGACCAACTTGAGATTCTAAAGGAGTTTTTAGTGCTTACCTATTCTATCTATACCTTTTATGTATCTCACTTACAGTGGTTTTCATTTATATTACTCATAATTCATCCATTTGATAATTTGACTTCGTTTATAAGTGAATTGACTGTGTATTTTCATGTTTCATGTGTGTATGTCCTATTACTAAAAACTCTGACCTGCCCCAACTTCCATGTCAAGTAAAATCACTGAATCACTGAATTTTTTGACTCCATAAGCCCAATTTATACATGTTGATATTATTTTCAACCTACATTCATCATAACCAGTTTATTTCCTAAATAGAGTTAGCCATCTATATCTTTATTCCATATCATTAACCCTTGAGAGAGCCCTCTCAGACTAAGGAGGCTAAGCCTCAGTCAAAAGATTGGTTTGAAACAGCTACATGAGATTGTCTGATTAGCAGCCTATTAGGTCCAATTTTGTGATAACAACAAGAAATATCTTCCTTCTCTTGACCATATATAGGGGAATTTCATGCATCTTTCTTTGTGGTAGTTTTAACAAATGTTGTTTCTTTGTGTTAGTCATCAGTATTTTTCACTATCTTTGGATGACTATAAGATGGTTATAGTTTTCTGAAAAAAATATTCCTTGAATATCTTGAGTTTCATAAATCTCACTACCTTCATTATCTTCATAAAACCTGTTTCCCTATCTATCAGTTTGCCATCTGAAGGTCACCCTGTTGCTCTTAAAAGACTCATTATGGGATTATACTTCTCATTTTCATCCTTATTTCCTACCTAAAACCTGATTTCCCCCATTTTCCCCTGTCAATAAACTCCATCCTCCCTTTAAGTTTTCTTGTTGCTAACACATTCCCATGTCCCCTTGAGCACAATTTCCCTTTTGGAAATGCTCTTTTCACTTGAAAGTTTCTAAGTTAAATTTCATTCAAAAATCAGGTCAAAAAGAACTCCCATTAGGTCATTAGGGTTTTTCATTTTTTCAAGGTCATCCTTTCATTCCGATGAGGTCAACATACATTTGAGAAGGATTGATTATGACAAGCATCTTTCTAGCTCCCCAAAATCCTTGGATGTTTCAAACACTGCTTTTCCTTTGCTAGAATCTGGCTTATATGTAATAGAATGTCAAGACATGGTTATTCAAGAAGGACCTAAAATTTCCAAGGAGGATTATCTTCTCAGTTCAGAACCTACAAGTGAGAAGATGGGACAAAGTTTAGCACTTTTGTAGAGGTGTTGGAAGTTTTATCAGCAGAAAGTACTGATGATGTAGACTGTCTACTCCTGAATAAAAATAGTGTACAACAAGAGAAAGGGGAAAAACTTGGTCTTGTGGATGACAAGGGTTGTAAACTTGATAGTCTATTTGAGTGCCAAAATAGTGATTACTTGTAGTAAAATGACATAGAGAAAGCACACAAGGCCAAGCATGAAGAAATTCTATCAGAAAATATTGATGGAATATGGAAGAAACGTTAGGCGAACTGGACATAAATGAATGAACTTGAAAGGGCTATAGAGAAATTAGAAGACAACACTGATGATTGTTGTAAAGAACTGCAGGCACTTAGGGATTTGAAAAAGGTGGCTAGAGAAGGTGGAAAAGATGAGTTGAATTTTATGGTGAAAACTACAGAAGATTTTGAAGATGATACTATGTGTAATAATTAAATCTGAATGTTGTCAAAATGGATACGTCAAGCCCCAAGGAGCAAAAGAAAATCCAACTTAATGACTTCAACAACTTGCAAGCAAAAAGTATCAAAGAGTATCAATGAGAAAAGGAAGAAGACTTTAAAACATAAGAAAGTAGGTTTTTCGAATTAAATCAAATTCCACTTGTCTATCAAAGCCCATCAAACACTTCAAAAGGGTCATTGTTTCCTTTCAAAACATCAAGAGCGCTCAGCAAAGAAGAATTTGTGAGTTTTTGAGTGAAATTGTGCTAAGTTTCCTCGGTGCTGCACATTTTCACTAGCGCTGTGCTCCTGGAGATCGACGTTGCACCCTTGCTCGAGCTTCCCAACGCAAATTGTGAAGGTGATATGCACCTGTAAACTAGAGATACACACTTGTCGAAGCACTACGCCCTTTCCAGAAAGGACGCCATGTAATTTGTGTTGGAACTGCGCGCTCAGAGCTTGGTGCTATGCATTTGGGTTCACACTGCACCCTCAGCCAATGGCGCTGCACACCTAGACAAACAAGTTTTCCAAGGTTTGGGGCCATTCAAATAAGTTTAAATCTCCTTCAAATCTTTGCCAAAGTCCTCCAAAGCACTGTTAAGTGGTAAGTGCATACCATAACCCATTTTAAAGCTATTTTGGTCATCATTTAATCAATTGAAGTGTAACCCTAAGAAAGCCCTAATTTTAAGCTTGTGATCATTGTTTTACCCTTATTTCATTCTCCTATAAAGAAATTCAGTCATAAACAGGGGTAATTATATTGTTTGAGGGTTTTTCATTCATCTAAGCTTGTCCCCATACCCATTCCCTTCATTCACACTCGTTCCCTACACTTTTTCAAGCTAGTCATCTCATCTCCTTCCCCCCATTAATTCCACTTACACTCTAGGGTTTCACAAAACAAAGTTAAAGATGTCAGAGGAAGAAGACAGTGGCATGTTTGGTGAGGTAAAATTGCAAAGGATAAATGATCACAAGGGAGGGAAAATAAACATATTTGAACCCATCACCACAAGGGAACTCATGGCCTCTCCTCTTACTATCTCTTGCTTTGAACATGTGGGCTGCTTTAAATTTTGTGAGCGAGTGCAACAAGTCCAAAATCACCCAGAGCTAAAAAGACTATTCATCATCAATTTACACGACAAACAGGTCAATCTTTCTGGTGTTACTTTTGAGATTTCCACCAATGCCATTGCAGTTGCTAAAGGGATACCTAGTGTGGGAAAGAGGTGGTTTAAAAAATAAAATTTGGACATGAGTACTATGAACCATACCTCAAACCTAGGTACAAAGATCACAATAAGTACATTTTCTCTTTTTCTCATCTTCTTGACCGGTATGTACCCATGATGAGGATAATAATGAAATATTTCATTTGTGAGGGAAGGTTTTCCCGCCTCTACTCATATCATATCCTTCTTCTTATGCATTTCACTAGAGTTATAATGTTGCATTTTCCTTATTATATTTTCCGTAGCATTGAAAAGATGGCCTACATTGTAAAAAAGAGAGATTACAATCAACAAATGCAAAGCCTATTTCATCATTCACTCGTCAAGATGGTGGTCATGCATCAGCTCCAGCAGAAAAACATTCCATGGGATAACTTCATTGCCAATGAGGTTTTCACTACTCCAACTAGCCATCATCAGTAGAATATGCCTTCATATTCTCATCCTCCCATATCCACTTCTTCATCACATCCTACTTTTCATACATCACCATCCACTCACATATAGTCACCTCATATTGATCCTTCCTCATCACCTTTCCACAACCCTTCACCCTCATATCATGATACCGGAGCATCAACCAAGGAAATAAACATTGAGATAGCTGGCACTAAAATGATTGATATTGAGCCATTTCATTTGACATATCAGAGAGGCCATAGACATGTGTTTTCTTCAATTGATGTGAAAGGGGCCATGCCTTCTTCATCAGAAAAACAAGTTAATAAGGGCAAGGAAAAATTTACAAAGCATATCATTGCTGAGGAGGAGGACAAACATGAAACTAAGTTGAATTTTTAGTTGATTGACCTTGAAGATGAGGATGAGGAGAGAATTACCAATATTTTGATCAAAATAAAGGATGCCATGATTAGCGAGCTTCAAGCTAATCTTGGTAGAGCAAATAATGTGATTAAATTTCTTGAGCTAGAGAATCAGCAGTTGGAGACCAAGCAGACCATCAGTGAGCTCAGGGAAATTAGAGCTCAAAGAGAGGCAGGAAAGGCCAAGGCTTTGCTAGATGATACCTTGGGCAATTCTGATGACAATGATGATGAGGAATATCATCTTCCTAGGCAAAGACTAAATACCATTGGACTGAAGAGGGCTTAAGCCCAGGAAAGGCAGAAAGAGACAGAATTGGTAGAGCAGCTCACTCCAAGTGAGGTGCTTTCTATAGAGATTATCAAGGATAGAGAGTCTTGGCTAAAGAGAGCCAATTTTCACTTGGAGTGTCAACTATAGAAGGCAAAGAGAGACACTAACATTCATAGGAAGATGGCAAGACATTATGCCATGAGAAACAGGATTCCAAGGGCCAGGCCCAAACGAGCCCATGCAAAGATTCAGGCTTTGACCAAGGAAAAAGAGAAAGAGAAGCTCAATATTATTACTGAGGTGTTCCTCCAAGCCTCTAAACCTTGATCAGAAAGAAAAATTCCAATTTTGGCACTTTTGTGCACATTTTGAATTTTTGACAGTTTGGCATGCAGAAAATTAGCCAAATGCATAGCGCCATTGGCATTGCGCTCTTTTCTGGTCCACCCAAATGCAAAATGGTCATAATCCTCAGGTTCTTAGAGATTATTACATCAACCTCAAAAATTTGCAGAATATTTGGAGCAAAAATCGTCCCTCAATAAGGCCAAAACCACCAAAAAATCACCTTTCTGCCCTCTTTTTGACCCTAGCGCTGCGCGTTTACCAGTCTTGGGAGAAGTGATTTTTGATAGGGTATATGGGCACCATTTTTGAAATTGAAATTTTTTTTTGAAAATAGACTCAGACACCTTTCCAATGAGCCATCTTGGAGCTCATTTAGACATCAGGAAGGCCTCCAAAAGTTTGCTGCAAGACAGGCCATTTTTTCTCCCTTGGCACTGCGTGTTTGCACTGGTGCTGCGTTGTTACCAGGAGTTATTTCAAAATTTATTTGGAAGCCTTAAATTCAAACATATTCCAAAGTTAGCTGAGAAATTTTATTAGGATTTATTATTACAATGAATAATTCTTATATATTTTTCCTTGGGCCTTGCATGGTATCAAAGGTCAAAATGCATTAACTATGTAATAAATGACATTTGAAACCCTAGCTAGGGTTCACCTCCTCATTTTGAAGATACATACTACATGTATGCTTCATGTTTTTTGTTGGTTGGTCATTGAGATGAATACCTCATAGACTTTGAGTTGTGAAGAGTTTGGCTTTTGAGAATTGTAACTGTTTTGGATCGAATATCAATGGAACAAGCACATTCACAGGATTCATGGACTTTGCTAAATGGTGATGTTATTCCAATATTGTAATTATTTCCTTATGTTTTCCATTTTGTAAATCAATTTCTCTTGTAACAGAGCGGAAAATTTAGGTTAATATATGCGGTTAGAGGCACCTTAAGTCTACCTGCTTTATGTTGTTTAAATGTTTTCCTCCACTGGGTCTGATTGGAGAGTTTAGGAGTTCCTTGCTCTCCAGTTCCATATAGTTTGTTTTCTTGAGATTAACTTATTATATTCCATCCAAATAATTTTATGGTTTTCCCTATCCTTTGGTTCTACTTGAAATGTTATTCTCAAGGCTTTCTTTGAAGTTTTCTTACTAGGGTTTAGGCTAAAGAATTTTATGGTTTGCCCTATCCTTTGGTCTATCTTGGAAAGCCATTTTAAAGGTATTTGAAGTCTGATTGAAGAACTTAGGAGTTATATTCTCTTTAATCATTACTAAATTGTTATCTTAAGTGTTTTCTTTGTCTGAAAGTGAATAGCTAGATAATTTAGAATTTCCCTGCTCTCTAGGGTTTGTTGGATTGTTGTCTTAAAGTTTACTTACTAGGGTTTGGTTGAAGAAGTTTATGGAATGCCCTATCCTTTGGTTCTTCCTTAAAAATAGTAATCTTAAAGACTCTTCTTGTTCTAGTACATGTTAAAGGATTCTTACTTTCCCTTTAAGCTACTAAAAATCACAAATTAATGTTCATTTCACACTCACATAAGCTATTAAGATCCATTTGGCTTTGTTAACTTGCCCTGTGGAACACCCTTGACTTGTTGTTGTACTCTTCAAAACTTTCACATACTCCATAGCCCAATGGTTTGAACTTCTCTTACTCTATTTGTTTCTTCTTGACAAGCAACCGAACAAAACAAAACAAAAAAAACAATCCTTATCCTTTTAACTAGCCTAAAATCAACATCCTAAATCAGTAAAGTTATATCTTTTATAAAAATATAGAGAGAGCCCTGTATGAGTCCAGGAAGGCTAGGTCCTAGGATTTTAAAGTTGGTTTTATTTTACCCTTGTTTATTTGGTCTTGCCAATCTGAAAAATTACAGGGACCTAACATAATGGCGACTCTGCTGGGGAACACTTGTTGAAAAATATTAGTGT
This sequence comes from Pinus albicaulis, assembly GCA_034641835.2. Taxonomy (NCBI): domain Eukaryota; kingdom Viridiplantae; phylum Streptophyta; class Pinopsida; order Pinales; family Pinaceae; genus Pinus; species Pinus albicaulis. Next base: position 134,711,811 of record CM076576.1, read on the forward strand.
TTTATAAAAAACTCAGAAAGCCCAAAAATATCTCAAGATTGGTATCCAATTGTTGATGGTGGACAACAAACAAATCCTCAAAATTGTTGGCATCATCCACCTAGTGACTCCACTGGTTTTTAGTAAGCCTGTTGACTCCACTGGTTCTCATAGAATCCCCTGGCAATGTATTAATCAATCCTAATAGTATAAAGCCCAGTCACATACTGTGTGAATTCAATATTCTTACAGATTGGTTTTTTTTTCAAAACTCTTATAAAATTTCAGCCTCTTTGTGTTGTGGTATGAAATCTGGCTTCACAAAGAATCTTCACCAAATCTCACCCTGACCTAAACCCTCCTGCTATATTTGATGACCCAGAAAGAATCTTAAGAAAAAGATTCTATTGTCAGACCAATTCACAAAGAAAGTTCCTTCCCCAAAAACCTTAAATCCTTGCAAGATATCGAATTTGACTTACACCATAGAAGAAACCTATTCAGAACTAATTCTCAGAGTTGGATAGACTAGATAAACCTTGAGCCTAACAGCTTACAGCAGAGTCCTAGTAGAGAAGCCTCTCCTTCCACTCCTCCTGATCTTCAACTTCTCCAGCACTTTCACTCCTTTCCTTCCAAATCTGCTTAATATCAGCTAGCTGGTCCAAGTACATCTGCTACCCCCACTCATACATCCACTGTGCAAACCACTCCATTTCATACTCCACCCCCACTCATAAACCCTCCTCTTATAAATCCTCCTTGGGTTCCATTACCTCCCATCATGGCAGCATGGTATGCCCCTCTGGTGCTACCACAACCTTTACTGCCTATTCCCCAAGACTATCAATCTAGAATCCCTCATTATAATGGAATTGATCCTACAATTGCCCAACAGCATGTAGACAAGATGAATGATGCTTTTGATTACCAATAAATAGAAGATGAGACTATACATATAAGAATGTTTTCCCAAATTTTAGGGGGAGAAGAAAAGAAATGGTTCAAGAACTTAACTCCTAATATCATTCACGATCTCCCTTACCTTTATCAAACATTCATAAACAAGTGGGAAACTAAGAAAAATCCTCTTCAAATATTATCAGAGTGTGAAAACCTTAAGAGAAATGTTGGGGAGAGTGTTCAAGACTACTGCACTAGGTTCAATAGTGTATATAATGCATTTCCTCCCCACATAAAACCCCCACAAGGCCTAGCCCTAGTAAAATTTCCAGATGGATTTCATCCGAAAATGGCTTACCAATTAAGAGAAAGAGATCCCCTTACCTTAGAAGACACACAAAGGGGAGAAGTAAGTGTATAATCCAATCTAATTGCTAAAAGGGATAGAATGAGAACATAAAAGAGGGTTACATAAAAAGAGGAACCTATGGCCTCCACATCTAATGCTAAAATTGATAGTCTAGTTAGGACGATGGAAAGGATGATGGAGAGAATTAACTTAAATGAAAGAGCACCCCCTAGGGAAAACCAAACAAATCCTAAAAAAAAAAATAGAAACCAAAACTTCAGAAGAGACCCTCCTCAAATAAGACAAAGAGAAAATGACTAGCAAATCAGACCTCCTTTCCAAGAAAACTATGTAGATGAAGAGGAAAGAGATACTGAGGAGCTAGAAGAAAATCGTGTGAATCTAATAGGCTCTGATAGTGAGGACGTTGTTTTTCTCACAAAAGAAGAAAAAGGTTCGTTTTCCTCAAACCAAGCTGAAAGAAAATATGAGGATTTTGAAGAATACAAACTAGGATTTGAAAATTCTATCATGGAGGTTCATAGGCAGTATGACCTCAGAAGTATGAAAACCCAAGATATCCCCAAGAGGAACAAACTAGAAATTTTTGCTAGGAAGACCCCTGAAAACACTCCCAAAAAGATGGCAGAAAATACAAACACAATGGCTAATAATTCCGATCAAAGAAAAATAAAATCAACCAATAGGATGGTGACTAAAGTTGCCCTAGTACATCAACTAGTGGCCCTTAAAAAACTCTTTTAACTGAGATTTCGAGTAAAAATCAGTAAGCTAAAGTTTCTGAAAAAAAAATGTCTAGTAAAACTGATTTAAATCCACCAAGAACACAGGCACCATTTAGTATTGAGAGTGAAATTTCCAAGATAAAAATAGCCATACCTCTTCCTGAATTAATGACTCAAGATGTATATAGATCTCAAGTTTTGAAGGCTTTAAACATAAGAAATGACATCGATACTCTAAATCTGACCGATGACAAGCTAGAATTTTTGTTTGGACCAGAGGTAGAGGGAAAGTTTCAAGAGGGAGTTGTGCCTCCATTCTATGTCAGTTTGAACATCCATGACAAAATCCTACACAACGCCATGCTAGATTCTGGTGCTCCACATAACCTCATGCCAAAGGTAGTGATGGAAAGATTAGGCCTCGAAATAACTAGACCATACAAAGACTTGTACTCTTTTGATTCAAGTAGAGTTAAATGTTTAGGCCTAATCAAAGATCTATGTGTTAATCTAGCACAAATACCAGCCAAGAGCCTTGTCATGGATATTGTAGAGGCTGACATTCCACCAAAATATGGCATGATTTTATCAAGGTCACGGGGAGCCAAAATCCAAGGAACCCTCCAAATGGACATGACATATGCTACCATTTGTAATATTCCCAATTAGTCCTAAGTTAATGGGAATATTCTTTTTTTGTTTTATTTTTCTGTTTCATGAATAAAAATGTAAAGGAGGTTCACAAAACTCCTAAACAGTAAATAAATCAATGCCAAATGTGAAAGAGGCTATATCTTGGCTATGTAAGTAAGCACCCTTAGGTGTGAAAGGGGCTGAACATTTTGACTGGGTCAACCATGACCAAATATACAACACTGTTTTGGAGGAATGGCCATCAATGAGGCACAACACAACTTTAGATGGAGATGGCTCAGGTGAAAGAAGCTATTTCATTGAAGGTGGTTTAGGGTTTGCAAGATCTCAACTAATAAAAGGAAGAGGATGGCAGCATGAGAAGGTTGTTGTTGATATTGAATTTTCTGAATATATTGTCTGTTTAGACATATATCATTCTCTTGTTTTTTATTTGAGAATAATTCTGTTTAGCAATGGGTGTTCCTGATCAGGAATCCCACCTCTTTCCTTGAGAGGCCTCTTGGAAGATTTTCATTTCTTGTCCACTATCTGGCTGAAGGCCAAGCTTCTTCTTCTAACTAAAACACAGATCCTGCTGAGGGTTTGGTTTTCTTTGAAAGCTACAGCAAGTGGAGTCTATATCTACTCATATCTAGACCATTCTAATGCTCCTTTTCAGTGGGAAAGTCTTCTATTCCATTGGCAGGAGAGTATTGGATCATTGGAGTTACATTTTTAGATCTTGGCATGTGGCCAACCATACTCTAAACCCTACAGTGCAGTATTTCTTTCATAACTGCGTTATTTCTTTAGGTGTTGTTGTAGGGAGTTTTTTCACATCAGTTGAAGAGATGGTTTTCAAGTGTTGGGGATCTACCCTTCACTATGAATATCCATTGAATGATGATATATTTCTTGTCCTATCAGATATGATCTGAATACTGTTGTACATTTCTGAATATCTGAATAATTTTGCAGATCTGCAATCTTAGATCTTACATCTACTGCTACTACTTGATGGAATGCTGAAAACCCCAAGGGGATCTAAAAGAAGAGCCTATTTAGTGTATGGATCTAACTTTTCATGCACAAATCTGCTCTAGATCTAAAGTGTAATCAACAGCTGTTGCAACCAATAAAATAACGTTGTCAAGCTCTTTTCAGTTTTAATACATGGTTGTAGCACCTCCTTGTGAGAATTTTATTCTATAGGAGACTTATATTTCCTATTTTACATCTTATGAGCCTCATTGTACATATATTTTGTTGTTGTAAATGTGAAAGAAGGGTCTCCATATTGGCCTCCTACTATAATCTTGATTATATGTGTTATTTTCCTGCATAACTTTCATATATTACTTTATTCCCCAAAATGGAATATTATAGTGGTATCAGAGCATAATCTTGGCTCAGCCTGTGCATTCAGCCAATATGTCACCATATGGAGAAGATTCTCTCAAAGAAGAAGAGATATACAGAGAAAATAGAGAGATGACTCCATTGATTGGAGGAAGGAAGGAAGAGAGACTCTCGAAGCTTCTTTTTCAAACTATGCAGAGCATTCATGGAGATATCAAGAAGATGAGAAGGGATATGTGTAAGGAATATCCAAGGGAGTTTGAATCTAAAACAAACTCTAGATTTTCACATGATGAGGGTGAGCATGCAAACACACACCATGATTCACAATGCAGTCTTATGCCCAGATTTACTATGAGAGAGAGGAAGGAAGAATAAATTCCAAAGATGGAAACTAGTAGTGATTATCTGCAAGAATATGAATCTCAAACTAAGAGGTTCAAAGATCATATCAACTTCCATGAGTTTTGAAAAATCAAGGTGGAGAGGAGAAAGCAACATGATCTGGGTAGATTTTTTCTATCTACTTTTGATGGTTCACCTAAATGTTCAGCTAGAGCTTGGGTGGAGGAGCTAGACACCTATTTGTAGCAGCACCAAGTTTCAGAGAATGAAGCCATCAAGGTTGCAACGCTGCATTTTGGAGGTAAGGCCTATGCTTGGTAGATATTTTAGTCATTTTCATTAAAAAAAGAAAATAATTCTTCTTATGCAAAGTTCACTACGATATTAGTGGAAAGGTTTGATGGAAAAAATTCTAAAACATTTTTGGTGGAGCCAAACAAACCAAAACAAACAAAACCTTTGCATGTGTTGGAGAGATCTATAAACCCAACTCCACTTCAGAAAAATATTGAAGAGGTTAACATCTTGCATAAAACCTTGCTAGAGGCAAGATTCTTATCTCATACTCCTGGAAAAGAGGGCATGGAAATTTTCTTTTCAAAAGAGGATCCTCTTATTGAAAAGTTTCCTATTCATATTGGAGAGGAAGAGAAGGCTAGAGATAACAACGTTGTCATATCTAGAGCATATCTAGCACCTCATGAAGAGGTGGATGGAGCACTTGCTCCAACAAGAGGAATTCTTGTATCATTGCAAGAAATTCCTAAGGAGTTCATATGTGGAGGACAAAGAACAATAAATGAACATCATGATTGTGAAACCTTGCATATGGAAGGAGAAGGTAGGGAGGATGGCTAGCATTATATGATGAGAAGCACACACCCCTATCTATTTAAGAGGGTTGATACACAGAAGAGGCAGACTGATTTTCATAGTGAGGAGAGGGAAAAAGTTGTCCATCCATATGTACAGTCTACTCTTGACATTGATGTCTCACTGCATGGAGGCATTCCATCAGGGAGACCACCAGATCAGGAGATGATGAGAGATGCTTCACATTCGTTTGCACCACTCATTGGTTCTAGAGGGGTGAGGACCTTGGGAGGACTTTATATAGTGCAGAGATTCTGGGGAAGAATCAAGAAGGAGGGAGACATTCTCCCATTTTTAGCAGTACCTACTCTCACTATATGTTCTGCGCTGATAGAAGTTTCTGCAATGATGAGGGATGGAACCACCATGGTGCAAGGGAGATTCTCCATGGATTTGGAGAGACAGAGGTCACTTCCCTTGAGGAAGGAATCCTCCATAAATTTGAGTATATGGAGTCCACTCATGCTTACATTGGCCAAGATCAGGAGGTTCTTTTTAGATGGTAGCTTCTCATGGGAAGCCAACTTCTAAGAGCCACCACTTCTATTTGAGAATAAGAAACTGCATGATGTGCATGGAAGCACTTTGGAGGATGAATTTGGCATGAGGGATGTCAAAGGAGAAGACAACATCATGCGGGGAGCTTCACATTTCAGATCTTCAGCGTTGTCTCTTAGGAGGGTTGATCCATATTGGAGGTCTCAGCTTTTGGTAGAGTACTCCAAGGATCTTGATGCTTGCATGATTCTTGATGACCCGGAGGAAAATGATAGATAAATGGTGGATGATGAGGTCATATATTCATATGGAAAAGTCTTCTTGACCAGAGCTTCTGAGCTAAAGGAGAAGCTGCTACATGTAGCACATGTGGACTTTCTTTTCATGCACTTTGATGCATTTCATTCTTTGATAGAGGAGTTCACTTGGGAGGGAATTCAACATGAGGAGAGATGCATAGGCTGAATGGTAATGGAGAGGTTGTCACAACCACTTCCCTAATCATTGAGAGTGAAGGAGAACTTTTAGTTGAGCCATTTCAGCTCAATCACCAAAGTACATAGTAGAGAAGGTACATTTTGGCATTATGATTTGTACTTCTTTACATTATATGAGCAGCATGTTGTACCAAGGAGGATTATCCCTTCTTGTATATTGTATTTTAATGTGCTAGAGGCCATTTTCAACATTGATGTTGTCCATGCTATTGGTGGTTTGTGGGGGAGGCCACATGATTCTTGGTGTGCACCATTGGCACCACATTGTAATTTTATGATCCTATCTTGTAGGATGATTGTGGCAGAAAAAAAATGGTTGAAAAGACACTCGTTATTATTTTTTTGGAGGCAGGAAGGGAATTCACTGTGCTAGTTCCATATGTGGAACTATGATCCACCTCCCGGTTGTCATAAGGCAACTTGTTTTCATTGGTTTTTTCTTCCATATATTGATGATGGTCTTATGTTTATGAGAAGCTTTGTTGGGAGAGTGGCACAAGAGTTGGAGGTGCCCATTGGGAGTATGATTCTCCCTATTTTATATGTTGCATGTTTTAGGAGAAATAATGGGAAAAACTTGATTGCCACACTATGTCTCTTATCTTCATGTGGGAGGAGCCATTTGGAGAACTTGAGTTCTTGGGAGAGACACTTCATGGAAATTTTAATTGGTGGGGTAACTTGGGCCATTCTTGGAGGCCATGCCATTTCAGCCCAAGATCAGTAGCAGCCCCATACTTACAATAAATGAAGAGAGAAACAACTTGGGTGGAAGAATTTAATCTCTCCATGCAGCCCCAATACATTGCATAAACCGGGGGTTGAGGATCTTTTTGATGAGCTACCTAGAATGGCTCATTTCATTTGGATGATAGCATGCGTTTGGGAGTTTCTCATTGGGAATGAGATCCCCTATGCTTTTCATCACTCCTACCTTGAGCCGAGGCCATTGGACAGTGTTGGGGTTCCCATGTTTTGGCCAGATTGGCAAGACCAAAAGATGAGACAACATCAAACCACTTTCAGACCTTAGGATCTAGCCCTCCTGGGTCCAAAGAGGGATCTCTCTATGATTGTTAAAGGTAATGTCTTTAAAGGTCAAAGGTTTAAGACATTAGGCTAGTTATATGCATATGGTTTGTTTGTTTTTTTGTTTGTTTGGTTGCTGGTCATCAGGAAAGAAGGGCTCAATATAAGACAAGGATGAGAAAAGAGGATTTAGGAGGAGGTGAAGTATTCTAGGGAGCATTCAAGACCATTGGGAAATGGAGTCAGGAAAGGGTTTACTTGCTATTCAATGTGGAGGCTTTTAGTTGGGCTAGTCATCTAAAACATTGGATCTTAAAGATGATAGTGTGGTATGGAATGGTAAGGGAGGAGGAACAATAAACATTTAGAACAGAAAGTTAAAGACCTGAGATCAGAGAGAGACTTTGAACTCTCAATGCTTCGGCCTCCAGCTTGAGGGATCTTAGAAATATTCAATTAACTGAAAAGGATCCTAGTGACATAGATACATGTTTCTAGACCTCCTAGTGTTCCCAATTCATTCAATTAAATTCTAACAAGAACATCTAAGAACAGATTCATTTAATTCATACATCAACTAGCAGGAAATAACATCCACTACACTGGTTAAATTAACTGAAATCAACTCTTAGATAACACATTTAGTAGAAAACATTGAAGGTAAGGAGAGCAGAAACATAGGGTACCTAACAAGGGTAAATCCTATGCCAGATTTCTGATGCGAGCCAGTAGAAATGAAATGAAACGAAATGTAAGTTAAACACAAATACAGAGATAGAAGAACATCACCGCTACTTTAGATCGGGATCCAAAGAAATGTGCTTGTCATATTAAAAAGCAACACCAGTCAAGTACAACATTGCCAATAGCTGGATACTCAGTCAGAAAACATCTTCCTCAGCCTATCTTACAACTTCACACAGAGACTATGTCTCAAAAGAAACAGCTTGCAATTCTCTGATAACTGATCAACAACCTTTACAATGAGCTTCTCCATGAATTTTATAGCTGAAGAGAGTGGAGGAGGTATGTGAAAAGCTAAATGAAGCATTAAACTTAGAAAAGAAAGAGGGCTGAAGCCCATTCTGTTTAAACCCTGTGCATTTATCTCTGGCACTCTTTTGGATGCAAGAGTGGTCTTCTTCAGGCTTCCATTTACTCCGGGCATGTCTCTGACGTACTCTGATGCAGCATTCTGTAGTACTTCTAGTGAATAAACAAAAAGGTAAATAAATGATGCTAGGGTCTGCCATACTGTGAATCAAATGTTATGATAGCATATGGCTATTTTCAGGGCAGAAATATTCTCAGGAACACGGCATAGAATAAAATCAATATGGGTACTGTGTCCTTTTATGGAAGAATGTTCTGCTGATACGGAAACCCTAATAGTATGGTTTTCTGTGCATTGGACCTTCTGAGTGATCCACGGGGTCTTTGATTCTGGTACCTTGCCTTTGAATAATTGGATTAAGGCTTATAATTTGCAATTACAGGCCTTAAACGCTCTATTTTTCCACTGATACTCTTTTCTGCTTTCTGGATTTCCTCTGACTGTGAAATCTGTGATTTAATGGCGCCTGAGAGGTTTTGCAGAGCTTGAATTCTCTCCTTCAATGAAATTTATGTCGCAGACACCTTTCTGGACATTTTCCTATAATATCAGGCTCTAAATTCAGCTTCTTCTGCGCACTGTACCACCACAAAAGTGAATATGAATCATGGCGGTTTTTTGCCGCCTGTAACTCTGCAAAACATGAAAAAACATTAAGAAAAACATGCATGGGGAGGGTGGCATGGATAACTGCAAAGAATGGTGATGTGGCATGATGAATGCAGAGGATTTCATGGAAGAACATGGTCGATCAATGGGGTATGCTCTGGAGGCCGGCGAGGTGGAAAATTTTAACATAAAACATTAAAATGTGACCCTTGAACGAATTATAAAGGGGGATGGATGAAAAAGCGACGAACACATGTGGAATAGGTGACGTGGCAGTATGGGGTTAATGGGTGGGTATGCATTTAATCTGGGCCGTTCGATCTTAGGAGGAGATTGACGACTGAGGACATGGCGGAGGGCGAATGAATCTGGACCGTCCGATCTCAAGAGGATATTGACGGTTGAAAATGCATTGGAGGGCGACGGATGGCGGGCCAGGGGTACGGCTGCCTTGGTTAACTCCCGTGCAAATTCGTGGTGTGATATCCGTTGGATGGGTGATCGTAGATCAAACAGTTTATATGCATATCGTGCCAGATCAAATGTCGAACGATAATGCACGATGGTTGGGCGGTTTTCAAACAGTGTCGCTGCCACACGTCGTGCGATGAATGTAATCGCTGGCCAAACGAAAATTACTGCCCATCTCCAAATGTGGTGCGATGGAAACCGGTGGTTTTCAGATATGTGTGGCTGCGGGGACCACCAGGCGAGACGTAACGCAGACCGTTGATCTACGGGTAAACAGACGGTGGAGATGCGATCTGAGTGGTGAAAGAAAGTGGGTGATGGGCGCTATGGGGAATGCGAAAACCGTCCGATCTACACAGATCGACGGTTCAAAATGCACCCGATACATATTGGAGATGAGCGCTTATTCAGGCTGGCGGGTGGTTCTAGCGCTAGGCCACATGGGGGGAAATACAGTTTTGGGGCTTAGCCGAAGGGGGCTAAGACCTCATAAGGTGGAAAATTGATTTTGGCCCATTTTAATGAAATTTGAGGGCAGAAATAGGTAACGTTAGAGGGAAAAAGGGGAAAATAGGCCAAACAAGGGGTGTGTGCAAGATGTAAAGGGGATTTTGGGAAGATTTAGGGAATCAGAGGGGAATTTGACAAGGGGAAAAAGAAGGTTGAAAAGGGATATTTTGTAGGGACACAAGCGATAAATGTAGGCCTTTTGGAGCACAATTTTCTGTAATCAGGGAAACTTTATAATGGAAATCAGCAGAGGGGATTTATCAAAGGCAAAGGCACAGGAGACTTCAAGGATGATGTGTTTTTAGGGGAAATGAATTCCTTGAAGGCTCAAAAACATTTTAGCCCCTGTTTGCTTGTCAAAAATTTATAGGGGGCTAACAGTGGCTCCACATAGGGATGGCTTCTTCTTGAAGGAGTCAAGAATTCAGAAAATAAATCTTTGGTGTAGTCCGGATGCCTGGTACTTGACTCATTCTTTTCTTCTCTTGGATCAGCTACCACATATTGCGAAGACATCAAATTAGCAGAAAAACTCTCAAACAATCTACCTACCCATCCTACAATCCTAGCATTTTTTATTCTAGGGTGCATTTAAGCTAGCAGACCCTTTACATCATTTATTTTTATAAATAGAAAATAAACCTATTCTAAATCTACCCTTATCACTCCATGAGACCAAATTAGACTGTTGGTCTCGTATGTTTCTCTACCTAATCTAATATCTGCTGGGATTAGACTGTCCAGCAGATTTATTCTCTATATTCTAAGATATAAATTGAAAACAGTCAAGCCAGGATTAGACTGTCTGACTTGCTGGAATTTGCAGGAATTAAAAACATCTAACTACATGCTCATATATTGAGCTTATTTGAGCTTTTCCTACCTACCCTACTTTAACTGGAAATCTATGTTGCTCTAGGTGATACGATAATGCCAATGCAGCCAGTCAAGAAATAGCAAAAAAGGGAATAATAACTAACTGCTCATTAGAGATAACCATAGGATGCTCTGCATGTGGCTCTTGCAAAATATTAATGCTTGAGGGGCTAAGCCAATCAGGGCCTCCATGTATTCTGCCATAGGATCAATAAAAACATGATGAAATTTTTTTTCTTCAAAGCCTCCCATGACTGATAGGCTGTCTTCATCCTGGGAAATTTCAATCATTTCATCTGCAATGTGGCCTCTGTAATCACACTCCTCGTTTTCCTTGTTGGGAGTATTTGGCAGATGAGCATAAACCGAGAATACATCCTCTTCCTCTGGATCAAAACAAATATGTCTGTGGGAAAGAAGATCTCACTCATCTTCACTGCAGCCTGAGCTAGAGGGCTCACTATATTCGACAGTGCTATCCTCTAGTAACATAGGCTGGTTCTGCGGAAACGAACTAAACTCTGTGAAAACATCAAAATATTCTTGAGAGGGGGCTTCTTTGATTACCTTAATCCTTTCGGGAGAAGGCTCAGGATATTCATTCCGCTCAAGATTTTCTTCATCTCTTTCCTCCTTGTCCTCTACGCTGAAGAGCTGCTGGCCTCCGTCCTCTTAGCAAGTATAAATGATGTTTGGATATAAAGCAGAGAGAAGATTGAATGAACCTTCGTCTACTATCATGCTTTCAATGCTTTCTCCATCAGTATCGTAGATGGCTTGCATTGGCTCATCATTTTCTTGGAGTTGATGATCGTGATCTTCCTTCCATGAATCTGCTGATGATGGCTCTGCAAACTCAGTTTCCCTTTGGAGGAAATCATCATTAGACAAATCATCATTAGAGAAATCATAATTATAAGCAACGTCACCCATCAAATCTTCAGGACTCTCGGCAAGTCTTTCTTCAAAATAGTCTGCAAGTTCATTTTCTGATTGTAACTCTTGTTTATCATACATGCTTGGCATGTTGCTTACATCTTGCAGTGATATGATTTTTCTTTATTGAGGACAAGGAGAAGGTATTTTCCAGTCATCATTTCTGGTTTCAGCCTCATATTCTTCCTCTTCTGTGTTCAGCAGAGTGTTGACAGTCTCTATCAATCTTTCCAGCTTGCTTTCTAAAGAGACCTGCCTTATTTGCTCTGCTCGGTCTTTATTTGTAGCCTTTAATCTCTCCTCCCTGCACTTTATGTTGAATTCGACAGTAATTTCTATGCTCTGCATTTCCTCCAGGCTCAAAGGCTCTCTTTCTCTTATATGGAATTCCACCTTGGGGTCAAAAGAACTCGGATAGTACAATAGGACCCACCCTAGAGGTTGTTTTATATCAGAAGGTATTGCATGATATACCTTATTGAACCTAGCTGAAAATTCTTGTACTGTCTCTCCTGGCTTCCTTTTCAAATTTTGATGCTCTCCTAGGATGAGGAGAGCATTCTTAGGGGCTGCCCATTTATCAAGGAAAACTTGAGAAAATTGGTGAAAGCTGAAAATGCTTGCCACTGGAAGGCCTTTGAACCAACTTTTAACATTTCCTTGTAAAGACAAGGAAAACATTCTAATGCACACATAATATTCTTATATTTAATACAATTCATGTAAATCCTCAAGGTTTTGAACATGTTCTTCAGGAGTGGCCCCTTTATTTTCTCCATCAAAAAGAGGCAGCTGGTTTATAAGTTCTGAAGGAAGGCGTTGGAAAATAAGAGGTAAAACCAGAGGCTTATATCTTTCTATGACCTTTGTAGGTGTAGGTGGTATAAAAACGGGCTCATGGTTGCTTGAAGCTTCTTCAGGAGTGGGAGATACAACATGAGCCTCTTGTTCCACCAGGTTCTTCACAGGAGTATAGGTCTGCTCATGGTCTAAACATTGAGGCTTGAGATCTTTCCCATATTCAGTGTGGGTCTCATCTTTGTACATTTGATTAGGCTTAAAGTAGGAAAAAACATAGTGCTATACAAAAAAAATGAATTCTTTAAACTAAATCCAATCCATGTGTTCTACCCTTCTATGAGATCTGGCCATATTCCAAGTTCTTCCTCCAATGGATTCCTTGAGAGTTATGGAGTGTGGAGACACCAGGTGGATGTATATGAATGTTTGAAGTAGGATGCTATCCACCATTAGCAATTGAATTCCAATCTAACCAGATATTTTGGGTCTTTTGAGTGCCTAAGAGTATGTAAGATGAAATGCACTCAATTCCCCAGCGGAGTCACCATTATGTTGGGGTTCCCATGTTTTGGCCAGATTGGAAAGACCAAAAGATGAGATAGCATCAAACCACTTTCAAACCTCAGGATCTAGCCCTCCTGGGTCCAGAGAGGGATCTCTCTATGATTGTTAAAGTTAATGTCTTTGAAGGTCAAAGGTTTAAGATATTAGGCTAGTTATAGGCACAGGGTTTGTTTGTTTGTTTGTTTGTTTGGTTGCTGGTAATCAAGAAAGAAGGGATCAATATAAGACAAGGATGAGAAAAGAGGATTTAGGTAGAGGTGAAGTATTCCAGGGAGCATTCAAGACCATTGGGCAATGGAGTTAGGAAAGGGTTTACTTGTTATTCAATGTGCAGGCTTTCAGTTGGGCTAATCGTCTAAAACATTGGATCTTAAAGATGATAGTGTGGTATGGAATGGTAAGGGAGGAGGAACAATAAAGATTTAGAATAGAAGTTAAAGACTTGAGATCAAAGAGAGACTTTGAACTCTCAATGCTTCGGCCTCCAGCTTGAGGGATCTTAGAAAGGTTCAATTAACTAAAAAGGATCTGATTGAGATAGAGACATGGTTCTAGACCTCCCAGTGTTCCCAATTCATTCAATTAAATCCTAACAAGAACATCTAAGAATAGATTCATTTAATTCATACATCAACTAGTAGGCAATAACATCCACTACACTGGTTAAATTAACTGAAATCAACTCTTAGATAACACATTTAGTAGAAAACATTGAAGGCAAGGAGAGCAGAAACATAGGGTACCTAACAAGGGTAAATCCTATGCCAGATTTCTGATGCGAGCTAGTAGAAATGAAATGAAATGGAATGTAAGTTAAACACAAATACAGATATAGAAAAACATCACCGTTGCTTTAGATCATGATCCAAAGAAATGTGCTTGTCATATTAAAAAGCAACACCAGTCAAGTACAACATTGCCAATAGCTGGATACTCAGTCAGAAAACATCTTCCTCAGCCTATTTTACAACTTCACACAGAGACTATGTCTCAAAAGAAACAGCTTGCAATTCTCTGATAACTGATCAACAACCTTTACAATGAGCTTCCCCGTGAATTTTATAGCTGAAGAGAGTGGAGGAGGTAGGTGAAAAGCTAAATGAAGAATTAAACTTAGAAAATAAAGAGGGCCAAACCCCATTCTGTTTAAACCCTATGCATTTATCTCTGGCACTCTTTTGGATGCAAGAGTGGTCTTCTTCAGGCTTCCATTTACTCCGGGCATGTCTCTGACGTACTCTGCTGCAGCATTCTGTAGTACTTCTGGTGAATAAACAAAAAGGAAAATAAACGATGCTAGGGTCTGCCATTCTGTGAATCAAATGTTCTGATAGCATAGGGCTGTTTTCAGGGCAGAAATATTCTCAGGAACACGACATAGAATAAAAGCAATATGGGTACTATGTCCTTTTATGGAAGAATGTTCTGTTGATACGGAAACCCTGATAGTATGGTTTTCTGTGCATTGGACCTTCTGAGCGATCCACGGGGTCTTTGATTCTGGTACCTTGCCTTTGAATAATTGGATTAAGGCTTATAATTTGCAATTACAGGCCTTAAACGCTCTATTTTTCCACTGATACTCTTTACCGCTTTTTCGATTTCCTCTAACCGTGAAATATGTGCTTTAATGGCACCTGAGAGGTTTTGCAGAGCTTGAATTCTCTCCTTCGATGAAATTTATGTCGCAGACATCTTTCTGGACATTTCCCTGTAATATCATGCTCTAAATTCAGCTTCTTGTGCGCACTGTACCACCACAACAGTGAATATGAATCATGGTGGTTTTTCGTCGCCTGTAACCCTGCAAAACATGAAAAAATGTTAAGAAAAACATGCATGGGGAGGGTGGCATGGATGACTGCAAAGAATGGGAACGTGGCATGATGAATGCAGGGGATTTCGTGGAAGAACACGGTGGATCAATGGGGTATGCTCTGGAGGCCGGCGAGGTGGAAAATTTTAACATAAAACATTAAAATGTGACCCTTGAATGAATTATAAAGGGGGATGGACGAAAAAGTGACGAACACATGTGGAATAGGTGACGTGGTGGTATGGAGTTAATTGGCGGGTATGCATTTAATCTGGGCCATCCGATCTCAGGAGGAGATCGATGGCTAAGGACATGGTAGAGGGCGAATGAACCTGGACCATCTGATCTCAGGAGGAGATCGACGGTTGAAAATGCATCGGAGGGCGACGGATGGCGGGCCAGGGGTACGGATGCCTCAGTTAACTCCCGCAAAAATTCATGGCGTGATATCCGTTGGATGGGCGATCGCAGATTGGATGGTTTATATGCATATCGCGCCAGATAAAATGCCGAACGATAACGCGCGATGGGTGGGTGGTTTTCAAACAGTGTCGCTGCCATGCGTCGTGCGATGAATGGAATCCCTGGCCAAACGAAAATTATCGCCCATCTCCAAACGCGGTGTGATGGAAATCAGTGGTTTTCAGATATGCATGGCTGCGGGGACCACCAGGCGAGACGTAACGCGGATCATTGAGCTACTAGTAAACGGACGGTGGAGATGCGATCTGAGCGGTGAAAGAAAGTGGGTGATGGGCGCTATGGGGAATGCGAAGATCGTTTGATCTACACAGATTGACAGTTCAAAATGCGCCCGATACATATTGGAGATGAGCACTTATTCGGGCTGGTGGGTGGTTCTAGCGCCAGGCCACATGGGGGGAAATACATTTATGGGGCTTAGCCAAAGGGGGCTAAGACCTCATAAGGTGGAAAATGGATTTTGGCCCATTTTAATGAAATTTGAGGGCAGAAATAGGTAACGATAGAGGGAAAAAGGGGAAAATAGGCCAAACAAGGGGTGTGTGCAGGATGTAAAGGGGATTTTGGGAATATTTAGGGAATCAGAGGGGAATTTGACAAGGGGAAAACAAAGGTTTAAAAGGGATATTTTGCAGGGACACAAGGGATAAATGTAGGCCTTTTGGAGCACAATTTTCTGCAATCAGGGAGACTTTATAATGGAAATCAACAGAGGGGATTTATCAAAGGAAAAGGCATAGGAGACTTCAAGGATGATGTGTTTTCAGGGGAAATGCATTCCTTGAAGGCTCAAAAACATTATATCCCCTATTTTCTTGTCAAAAATTAATAGGGGGCTAATAGTGGCTCCACATGGGGATGGCTTCTTCTTGAAGGAGTCAAGAATTCAGAAAATAAATCTTTGGTGTAGGTCGGATGCCTGGTACTTGAATCATTCTTTTCTTCTCTTGGATCAGCTGCCACAAATTGTGAAGACATCAAATCAGCAGAAAAAATCTCAAACAATCTACCTACCCATCCTACAATCCTAGAATTTTTCTTCTAGGGTGCATTTGAGCTAGCAGACCCTTTACATCATTTATTTTTATAAACAAAAAATAAACCTATTCTAGATCTACCCTTATCAATCCATGAGACCATATTAGATTGTTGGTCTCATATGTTTCTCTACCTAATCTAATATCTGTTGGGATTAGACTATCCAGCAGATTTCTTCTCTATATTCTAAGACATAAATTGAAAACATTCAAGCCATGATTAGACTGTCTGACATGCTGGACTTTGTAGGAATTAAAAACAGCTAACTAAAAGCTCACAGACTGAGCTTATTTGAGCTTTTCCTACCTACCCTACTCTAACTAGAAATATCTGATGCTCTAGGTGATACAATAATGCCAATGCAGTCGGTCAAGCAATAGCAAAAAAGGGAAGAAGAACTGACTGCTCATTAGAGATAACCGTAGGATGCTCTGCATGTGGCTCTTCAAAACTGAGGCCACTAGCAGTGGTGACCAATTCTGATGTATGTGGCTCTTGCAAAAGATTAATTCTTGAGGGTCTGAGCCAATCAGGGCCTCCATGTATTCTGCCATAGGATCAATAAAAACATGATGAAATTTTTTTTCTTCAAAGCCTTCCATGACTGATAGGTTGTCTGCATCCTGGGAAGTTTCAATCATTGCATCTGTAATGTGGCCTCTGTAATCACACTCCTCCTTTTCCTGGTTGGGAGTATTTGGCAGATGAGCATAAACCGGGAATACCTCCTCTTCCTCTGGATCAAAACAAAGATGTCTGTGGGAAAGAATATCTCGCTCATCTTCACTGCAGCCTGAGCTAGAGGGCTCACTATATTCGACAGTGCTGTCCTCTAGTAACGCAGGCTGGTTTTGCGGAAAAGGATTGAACTATGTGAAAACATCAACATATTCTTGAGCGGGGGCTTCTTTGATTACCTTAATCCTTTTGGGAGAAGGCTCAGGATATTCATTCCGCTCAAGATTTTCTTCATCTCTTTCCTCCTTGTCCTGTGCACTGAAAAGCTGCTAGCCTCCGTCCTCTTGGCAAGTATAATTGATGTTCGGATATAAAGCAGAGAGAAGATTCAATGAATCTTCAACTGCTATCATGCTTTCAACGCTTTCTCCATCTGTATCATAGATGGCCTGCATTGGCTCATCATTTTCTTGGAGTTGATGGTTGTGATCTTCCTTCCATGAATCTGCTGATGATGGCTCTGCAAGCTCAGTTTCCCTTTGGAGGAAATCATCATCAGAAAAATCATCATTAGATAAATCATAATTATAAGCAACGTCACCCATCAAATCTTCAGGACTCTCGGCAAGTCTTTCTTCAAAATAGTCTGCAAGTTCATTTTCTGATTCTGACTCTTGTTCATCATACATGCTTGGCATGCTGCTTACATCTTGCAGTGATCTAATTTTTCTTTCATGAGGACAAGGAGTAGGTCTTTTCAAATCATCATTTCTGGTTTCAGCCTCATATTCTTCCTCTTCTGTGTTCAGCAGGGTGTTGACAGTCTCTATCAATCTTTCCAGCTTGCTTTCTAAAGAGACCTGCCTTATTTGCTCTGCTCAGTCTTTCTTTGTAGCCTTTAATCTCTCCTCCCTACACTTTATGTTGAATTTGACAGTAATTTCTATGCTCTGCATTTCCTCCAGGCTCGAAGGCTCTCTTTCTCTTATATTGAATTCCACCTTGGGGTCAAAAGAACTCGGATAGTGCAATAGGGCCCACCCTAGATGTGGTTTTATATCAGAAGGTATTGCATGATATACCTTATTGAACCTGGCTGAAAATTATTGTACTATCTCTCCTTGCTGCCTTTTCAAATTTTGATGCTCTCCTAGGATGAGGAGAGCATTCTTAGGGGTTGCCCATTTATCAAGGAAAACTTGAGAAAATTGGTGAAAGCTGAAAATGCTTTCCACTGGAAGGCCTTTAAACCAACTCTTAAAATTTCCTTGTAAAGACAAGGAAAAAATTCTAATGCACACATCATCTTCTTCTATTTCATACAATTCAAGCAAATCCTCAAGGTTTTGAACATGTTCTTCAGGAGTGGCCCCTTTATTTTCTCCATCAAAAAGAGGCAGCTAGTTTATAAGTTCTGAAGGAAGGGGTTGGAAAATAGGAGGTAAAACCAGAGGCTTATATCTTTCTATGAAATTTGTAGGTGTAGGTGGTATAAAAATGGGCTCGTGGCTGCTTGAAGCTTCTTCAGGAGTGGGAGATACAACATGAGCCTCTTGTTCCACCAGGTTCTTCACAGGAGTATAGGTCTACTCATGATCTGAAGACTGAGGTTTGAGATCTTTCCCATATTCAGTGTGGGTCTCATATTTTTACATTTGATCAGGCTTAAAGTAGGAAAGAACATAGTGGTAGACAAAAAAAATGAATTATTTAAACCAAATACAACCCATGTGTTCTACCCTTCTATGAGGTCTGGCCATATTTCAGGTTCTTCCTCCAGTGGAGTCTTTGATAGTTATGGAGTGTGGAGTCGCCAGGTGGATATATATGAATTTTTGAAGTAGGATGCTATACACCATCAGCAATTGAATGCCAATATAACCAGATATTTTGGGTCTTTTGAGTGCCTAAGAGTATGTAAGATGAAATGCACTCAATTCCCCAGCGGAGTCGCCATTATGTTTGGGTTCCCATGTTTTGGCCAGATTGGAAAGACCAAAAGATGAGACAGCATCAAACCACTTTCAAACCTCAGGATCTAGCCCTCATGGGTCTAGAGAGGGATCTCTCTATGATTGTTAAAGGTAATGTCTTTGAAGGTCAAAGGTTTAAGATATTAGGCTAGTTATAGGCACAAGGTTTGTTTGTTTGTTTGTTTGGTTGCTGGTCATCAGGAAAGAAGGGCTCAATATAAGACAAGGATGAGCAAAGAGGATTTAGGAAGAGGTGAAGTATTCCAGGGAGCATTCAAGACCATTGGGAAATGGAGTCAGGAAAGGGTTTACTTGCTATTCAATGTGCAGGCTTTCAGTTGGGCTAATCATCTAAAACATTGGATCTTAAAGATGATAGTGCGGTATGGAATGGTAAAGGAGGAGGAACAATAAATATTTAGAACAGAAAGTTAAAGACCTGAGATCAGAGAGAGACTTTGAACTCTCAATGCTTCGGCTTCCAGCTTGAGGGATCTTAGAAAGGTTCAATTAACTGAAAAGGATCCTAGTGAGATAAAGACATGGTTCTATACCTCCTAGTGTTCCCAATTCATTCAATTAAATCCTAACAAGAACATCTAAGAACAGATTCATTTAATTCATACATCAGCTAACAGGCAATAACATCCACTACACAGGTTAAATTAACTGAAATCAACTCTCAGATAACACATTTAGTAGAAAACATTGAAGGCAAGGAGAGCAGAAACATAGGGTACCTAACAAAGGTAAATCCTATGCTAGATTTCTGATGCGTGCTAGTAGAAATGAAATGAAACAGAATGTAAGTTAAACACAAATACAGAGATAGAAAAACATCACCGTTGCTTTAGATCAGGATCCAAAGAAATGTGCTTGTCATATTAAAAAGCAACACCAGTCAAGTACAACATTGCCAATAGCTAGATACTCAGTCAGAAAACATCTTCCTCAACCTATCTTACAACTTCACACAGAGACTATGTCTCAAAAGAAACAGCTTGCAATTCTCTGATAACTGATCAACAACCTTTACAATGAGCTTCTCCATGAATTTTATAGCTGAAGAGAGTGGAGGAGGTAGGTGAAAAGCTAAATGAAACATTGAACTTAGAAACGAAAGAGGGCCGAAGCCCATTCTGTTTAAACCCTGTGCATTTATCTCTGGCACTCTTTTGGATGCAAGAGTGGTCTTCTTCAGGCTTCCATTTACTCAGGGCATGTCTCTGACGTACTCTGCTGCAGCATTCTGTAGTACTTATGGTGAATAAACAAAAAGGTAAATAAATGATGCTAGGGTCTGCCATACTGTGAATCAAATGTTCTAATAGCATAGGGCTATTGTCAGGGTGGAAATATTCTCAGTAACACAGCATAGAATAAAAGAAATATGGGTGCTATGTCCTTTTATGGAAGAATGTTCTGCTGATACGGAAACCCTGATAGTATGGTTTTCTGTGCATTGGACCTTCTGAGCGATCCACAGGGTCTTTGATTCTGGTACCTTGCCTTTGAATAATTGGATTAAGGATTATAATTTTCAATTACAGGCCTTAAATGCTCTATTTTTCCACTGATACTCTTTGCCGCTTTCTCGATTTCCTCTGACCGCGAAATCTATGCTTTAATGGCACCTGAGAGGTTTTGCAGAGCTTGAATTCTGTCCTTCGATGAAATTTATGTCGCAGACACCTTTCTGGGCATTTCCCTATAATATCAGGCTCTAAATTCATCTTCTTCTACACACTGTACCACCACAATAGTGAATATGAATCATGGTGGTTTTTCGCCGCCTGTAACCCTGAAAAACATGAAAAAACGTTAAGAAAAACATGCATGGGGAGGGTGGCATGGATGACTGCAAAGAATGGCGACGTGGCATGATGAATGCAGAGAATTTCATGGAAGAACACGGTGGATCAGCAGGGTATGCTCTGGAGGCCGACGAGGTGGAAAATTTGAACATAAAACATTAAAATGTTACCCTTGAATGAATTATAAAGGGGGATGGATGAAAAAGCAACAAACACACGTGGAATAGGTGACGTGGCGGTATAGGGTTAATTGGCGGGTATGCATTTAATCAGGGTCGTCCGATCTCAGGAGGAGATCGATGGCTGAGGACATGGCGGAATGCGAATGAATCTGGACCGTTCGATCTCAGGAGGAGATCAATGGTTGAAAATGCATCGGAGGGTGACGGATGGCGGGTCAGGGGTACGGCTGCCTCAGTTAACTCCTGCGCAACTTTGTGGCGTGATATCCGTTGGATGGGTGATCGCAGATTGGACGGTTTATATGCATATCATGCCAGATCAAATGTCGAACGATAACGCGCGATGGATGGGCGATTTTCAAACAGTGCCGCTACCACGTGTCGTGCGATGAATGGAATCGCTGGCCAAATGAAAATTACTACCCATCTCCAAACACGGTGCGATAGAAACTGGTGGTTTTTAGATATGTGCGGATGTGGGGACCACCAGGCGAGACGTAAGGCAGACCGTTGATCTACGGGTAAACGGATGGTGGAGATGCAATCTGAGCGGTGAAAGAAAGTGGGTGATGGGCGCTATGGGGAATGCAAATACCATCCGATCTACATAGATCGACGGTTCAAAATGCAGCCGATACATATTGGAGATGAGCACTTATTTGGGCTGGCGGGTGGTTATAGCGCTAGGCCACATGGGGGGGAATAAAGTTTTGGGGCTTACCCAAAGGGGGCTAAGACCTCATAAGGTGGAAAATGGATTTTGGCCCATTTTAATGAAATTTGAGGGCAGAAATAGGTAACGATAGAGGGAAAAAGGTGAAAATAGGCCAAACAAGGGGTGTGTGCAGGATGTAAAGGGGATTTTGGGAAGATTTAGGGAATCAGAGGGGAATTTGACAAGGGGAAAACAAAGGTTGAAAAGGGATATTTTGCAGGGACATAAGGGATAAATGTAGGCCTTTTGGAGCACAATTTTCTGCAATCAGGGAGACTTTATAATGGAAATCAGCAGAGGGGATTTATCAAAGGCAAAGGCACAAAAGACTTCAAGGATGATGTGTTTTTAGGGGAAATGCATTCCTTGAAGGCAAAAAAATATTTTAGCCCCTGTTTGCTTGTCAAAAATTTATAGGGGGCTAACAGAAAACAAGAAGGTTTCCACTTACACCTTCCACCTTTTCATGATGTGAGCCATTTTGTCTTTCATACTTGGGAGGAAACATTGGAGGGAAAATTTATTGAAGATTATTTTGAGCAGTGGTGGGGAATATTGATGAGGAGGCCACAAGAGGAGGAGGGGAGGAACTTTTCTGCACCTTTACAGTTGCTTGAGGACAAGTGTAATTTTGGACGGGAGGATTGTAATATCCCAAAAAATTTAGCCTTCAAAAAAATGGAATATTATAGTTTGTTTTATCACTAGGTAGGTGAATAAGTGGGTGGGGAGGCCCATAAGTCTCCTTAGCAGCAATAAAAACACTTCAAGTGTGAAAGGAGACCTTTTTATTAGCTAAATAAAGTACCTTCAATTGTGAACAAGGGTTGGATCTTGTTGATTCAATCAACTTTGACCAAGTCAACAACGATGTTATGCAGGAGTGGAGATTAAATGAGGAATAACACAGTTTTGGAGGGAGATTGATTTCATGAAGGAAATGACCTAATTGAGTGGGGAAAAGGGAAAGGAAGCTCATAATCTATATAAGGAAGAGGATGGCAGCCATATGGGGTTATGTTTTGGATTATTATTTTGTATATGGTCTGTTCAAACTTCTTGCATTCTTCAGCTATTTGGTTGAGATTGTTGTGTTGTTTAGCACCAGGTGTTCCCGAGCGAGAATCCCACCTCCTTCCTTCAGAGGCATCTTGGAAGAGAATTGCTTTCATTTCCACATTTAGGTTCTTAGGCCAAGCTACATCTTTCGTCATCAGCGCAGTTTCTACAGGATATTATGTTGTGTTGCAGGGTGTTGTAGTGGAGGGTTTAGAAACCCACTTTCTGAGCTAGTTTCTCATAGGAGGAATGATTCCTTCTCCTGGGAGATCAATTTGGAGAGCTCTTGGACACATTTCAGATATTTGGCATCAGGCCAACTATTTCCCATCATTTACAACATTTTTCCATCTGGGAATTGTGTTATTTAGGAGGACAGCTTCAGTGAGGGATCTTGTGGCTCCTTTGGAGTGTTTTCTTGTGGTTGAAGGGTTCATCCTTTCATTGGAGGATACCTTTGAGGGGATCTACATTAGATCTAAAATATTTCAGACTTATACCCTCATTTGATTTAGTTTGCAGTGAATCTTCAGCCCTAGGGCTTTAGATCCCATCTTATTCAGGGTGTCTTTCTAAAAACCCCTTTCCGGGTTCTTTGTAAGAGATTGTGTAAAACCTAGATCTGTAATTTTCATATATTTTGAGGCATATAACAGCCCTACATGCTCTTTACATTCCTTTTCTATATAAGTGCACTTATAACTGCACTGTAGTAGTCTTTGGGAATTTTTTATTGTAGTAGCAGTTTATATTCAGCAGTGATTGCTTATGGAGGGCTTGTTTCCTCATTGTATATGATTCATGCCTCACTATTTTGTATTGATTTGATGATCTAATACATGATGCTATGTCTCCATATTGGTTTCCAATTTTAATGAGTTGATTTACATTGCTATTTCCAGTTTTGTGTTCATATATTGTTGCTTCCCCATTTGGGAATATTACACCATTCTTGTCTTTAACAAAATGAGAAGACTATATAAAGAATCTCACATGAAATACATGGTAAGAAGCCAAGATAAGCCAAATAACACCCCTCTCTATTCTATCCATTCAAACCTTGATTATTTTATTTTTTACAACGAAGATGACATTAATGAACAAGTAGCCGAAAAATAGGAAGATCAAGACTTGTCAGAACAGTCAAACCAAACACAAAATGAAGAACATAACAGTCAAAACATTACCAGCCATGAACAACGAGACCAATGGCGAATCTGAACTTGAAACTCTTTAGAACATGAGCTTTGATGGTTCTTGTGGAAAATTTGGTTCAAGAGTAGGTGTTTGGATACACAACACTAATGAAGGTCACTCTTACAGGCTAGATTTTCAATGTACAAACAATATAGCAGAATATGAAGCTCTTCTCCTAGGTTTACAATTGCTGAAAAATATAGGAGCTGAGAAAAATTCTGTTCAGGGAGATTCTGAGCTAATTATTAGGAAAATTAAAGGAGAATATTCAGCCAAAAATCCCAAGTTAAGAGAATATAGAAATGCTGCCTTAGACCTCCTAATAACATTTGAAAAATATGAACTTACCTCTATCCCAAGAACTCAAAACAACCTTGCAAATGAACTAGCCTTTGTTGCCAGCACTTGTAAACTCCCTAGTGCTAATGAAAAATACACAGTAAAGGTCAAAAGCAGACCGAAAGTCCCTGATAACATAGATTATTGTCAAGTTTTTGAAGGTGAAAAACATATTGAAGACTTCCTACAGTCCAAAAATGAGTTTGAAATGCCAAAATCAGATTCGGATCATGAAGAGGACTACTCTACTGAGGAACAAACACACAAAACAGAGCCACCTTATGCGGCTAATATAAATCTGCTAGAACACCCTCATGAGGAAAAATTGTGTGAAGATTCAGATAAAAAGGACCTTGAAGTATTGCAATGCAAAAGACAAGGACTTGTCCCCTTAGAAGAATTGTTTGATTTCAATGATGTTGCTAGGAAGCTTAAAATAGAATCCACTGAAACAGATATAGAAGAATACAACATAGGCACTGAACCTAAAATGATAAAATTGTCCAAAACATTGCTCTTATAAAACATAAATAAATTGATTTGTTCAAATAATTTAAGGATGTGTTTGCATGGGGCTATGAGGAATTGAAGTCCTATGATACAAGCATCATTCAACATAAGATTCCTCTTAAGGAAAACCAGGAACCATTCAAGCAGAAATTGCGCATAATAAACCCTGTCCTAATGCCTCTGATTGAGAAAGAAATAAAAAATATGTATGATGCTGGAATAATAGTACTACTCAGGTACTCGGAATGGGTCTCAAATCTTGTATCAGTGAGGAAGAAAACGGGGGAAATTAGGCTATGCATAGACTTTAGAAATTTAAACAAAGCTTCCCTGAAAGAAAACTACCCTTTACCTAAGATGGATCATATACTGCAAAGGGTTGTAGGCTCCAAAATAATATCTTTGCTTGATGGATTTTCAAGGTATAATCAGGTGTTAGTACATCCAAATGATCATCACAAAACCACCTTCACTACACCTTGGGGCACCTTCATGTATGTCAAAATGCCTTTTGGGTTAATGAATGCTGGGACCACTTTTCAAAGAGCCATGGACATTGCTTTTTCCAAAGAAATAGGTTACTTAATTGTGATATATCTTGATGACATAACTGTCTATTCAAAAACTGATGAATAACACCTAGTTCACCTAAGAAAGGTCTTTGAAAAATGTAGAAAGTATGGTCTATCTTTAAATCCTAGGTAAACTATGTTTGGTCTTCAAGAAGGAAAAATTCTAGGCCACATCATATCTGAAGAAGCGATTAAGATAGACCCAAAGAGGATTGAGGGGATATTGCAGATCAGTCACCCTAGGAACATCAAAGAGCTACAATCTTTGATTGGAAAGATCAACTTCTTAAGAAGGTTCATACCAAACCTTGCAGAACTCCTAAGAAACATTACTAACATGCTGAAAATAGAAATAGGAGTCAAATGGACCATAGAATCAAAACAATCCTTTGAACTGGTAAAACAATCACTTACCCAAACACCAATCCTCGTCAGCCCTGACTTCTCTAAGGACTTCTTCATCTTCTCATTTGCATCTGTACACATAATTGCTGCAGTGTTACTACAAAAGAACGTAATGGGACAAGAACAGCCCATAGCTTTCTTCAGCAAGGAACTAAGAGATGCACCTCTGAAATACAACATTATGGAAAAACAAGCTTTTACCTTAATAAAAGCCTTGAAATATTTTAGAGTATACATCTTGCATTCACACATCATTGCTTTTGTTCCTCATGTAGTTGTTAAGGACATACTAACGTAGGATCCCGATGGTATGTTGTGAAACCAGCTCCAAAAATAAAATAAAAGAGATATCAATGCCTTATAAATAAGCCACTTCAAGGGGGAAACCTCCAATACATTACATGAATGAACAATTCTTGGATGATACAAATTACAAAACCTCCTTTCTATATTTAGGAGTCCATGGGGCCAAAATGTAATCCTAGTCAACCTAACAATAACAATTTAAGGGCACAATAATAACAATATGGGGGTTATAGGGGTACAATAATAACAATAAGGGGGTTACACTAACAACAATAAGGGACTATAATAGTAATATAGGGACCTAACATTCCCCTCTCCTTCAAAAAGTGTTGTCCTCAATGCTTGAGTAGCTCTGGGTGCCTCTGTATAAAATTCTCATCCTCCCATGTAGAATCTTCAGTGGGTAAGTTCTTCCACTTGATGAGATACTATGAAATTGATCAATTCCGTAGCTATCAAGTTCTTATTTCCGTGACCGATTTAGGTTCCAATATTATTTTTCCTTCCTCATCAAATTCTGGAAATATTGTTTGAATTGGAAGATTTTCACCTATAACCTTCTTTAAGCATGAAACATGGAAAACTAGACGCACTCGTGAAGAAGTAGGAATCTCCAATTTGTATGCCATAGTACCAATATTTTGCAACACCTTGTAAGGACCATAGTACTTTGGTGATAATTTATTATCCTTATTAGATTGCTTGATGGATATTTTTTTGTATGGTTGTAGCCGTAAAAATACCCAGTCTCCTACATCAACACTTCTCTCGCTGCGATGTTGATCTGCCTGTTGTTTCATTCGATTTTGTGCCAAATTCAGGTTATCCTTTAAGAGTTGGAGAACTTCTTGTTGATGCTCGATGTGATCTTCTACTACTTGAACCTTTGAATTTTCTCTTAAATATGATGTGATGGATGGTGGATGATATCCATAAAGTGCCATAAATGGGGTCATTTTTGCTGCAGTATGGAAGGAAGTGTTATACCACATTCAGCGAGAGGTAACCATTTGACCCATTGTGTTTTTTTATCAAATACAAAACAACGAAGATATCCTTCCAAACATTTATTTACTATCTTATTTTGACCATTAGATTGAGGATGATAAGATGAGCTATGAGATAATTGAGTACCCAAACAAGAAAATAACTCCATCCAAAAATTTCCAGTAAAAATGGAATCTCTGTCGCTCACAATAACCCTTGGGTTTCCATGTAGCTTTTGAATTGTGTCCATAAATGTAGTAGCAATTGTACTTGCTTTAAATGGATGAGATAATGACAAAATTGTGCATACTTGGTAAGTCTATCAACTACCATCATGATGACACTATTTCCTTTGGACTTAGGTAAACCTGTGATAAAATGCATTTGAAATATCCTCCCAACGTTGACTTGGAATGGATAAAGGTTGTAGAAGACTCGGGTTCTTAATTGTCTCAAATTTATTCTGCTGGAAAACCAAACATTCTGCCACAAAATTTTGAATATCAGATTTAAGGCGATCCCAAAAAAAATCTTTCCTCACCCTGTGGTAACTTTTTAAAAATCCTGAGTGTCCTCCTAAAGGAGAAGTTTGAAATTCCAAAAAAATATTTTGTTTTAGTTGGGAATTCTTACAAAGATATAAGCGATCTTTGAACCATAAGGAATCATTTTTCCAACTAAATGTATCAGATGTACTAGGATCTTGCTGCAACTTTTTAATGAGTGTCCATACATCTTTGTCCTTCTTCCATTCATCTCTTGCTTCGGTTATCCAATCTGGTTGGATAATAGAAATGGCACAAAGCAATGCTTCCACCTCTTCATTCTTTCTTGAGAGTGCATCTGCAACAACATTTAGCTTCCCTTTTTTGTAAATTATTTCAAAGTCATAACCCAACATCTTTGTGACCCATTTTTGCTGCTCTTCTGAAGATAGTCTTTGTTCCAAAAAGTGTTTAAGAATATCATGATCATTTTTTACCTTGAAGTGTCTTCCCATTAGATAAGGTCACCATTTCTTTAGTGCATGTGGTATTGCTAACATTTCCTTCTCATAAATAGCTTCATTTAAATACTTTCTTTGATTCGACTACTTTCAAAAGTAATGGGTCTTCCTTCTTGCATTAAAATGTCACCAATTCCATTTCCTGAGGTATCACATTCCACAATAAGACTTTGGTAAATTAGCATCTAGCTCAGACCAATTTGTTATTTCCTATTTCCTCTTTAAGATAGTCAAATTTGTAGTTGCTTCAAGTCCATAATCCATCTCTTCATCAATTTTGTTAAGTCTTTAACTATTTTCTCCCTCATTCTTAACAAACGTGATAATACAGTACTGAGAAATCTGCTAACTACTTAATGGTTGTGGGGAATTTCCATTCCTTAATGGCTTTAATTTTGTTAGGGTCTACCTTAACACCCTCGTGAGATACAATATGACCCAGATATTCCACCTCTTGTACTCCAAAGAAAAATTTGGATGTTTTGCATATAATTGTTTCGCCTGCAATAGTTTGAGCACCTTGTCAACATGTTGAACATGATCCTTCCAAGACATTTTGTAGAGTAGTATATCATCAAAAATAATAGCACAAATTTTCTAAGGAAGGGTTTGAAAATGGAATTCATCATTCCTTGAAATGTAGAAGGTGCATTGGTAAGGCCAAAAGGCATGACCATAAATTCATAATGACCCTCATGAGTTTGAAATGCCATTTTCAGAATATCTTCAGTCTTCATTCTAATTTGATGATATCCTAAATGAAGATCCAACTTGGTAAAATAAATTGCTCAATGTAATTCATCCAATAATTCATCAATCACAGGAATGGGAAATTTATCTTTAATGGTGAGCTTATTGAGCTCCCTATAATCTGCACACATGGGCCATGATCCATCCTTCTTGTGTACCAATACTACAGGAGCAGAGAAAAAACTTTCACTAGGTTGAATTATACACGCCTCTAACATTTCTACAATCATACCTTCAATTCCGTTCTTTTGGACATAAGGATATCTATAAGGCCTGATGTTTGGAGGAACATTTCCTGGAATCAAATGAATAGCATGATCATAATCACGAATAGGTGGGAGTCCTTTGGGAGTTTCAAACACCTTGGAATGATTTTCCAAGACTTTTTTGGAGATCTGCAGAAATAGATGATTTTGATGTTGGAACTTCTAGTGAGCATAATTGTGCAATTACACCTCATTGTTATTTATTTAGAAGCTTTGTCATGACATTAGAGCTTATTATCTTTCTCGGCTTCCCTGTAATACCTCGTAATTCAACTTCCTTTCCTTCTGAAAAAATTTCAAGAAAATTTCTTGAAAATTAAAAGCTACCATCCCCAAAGATTGTAGCCATTGTACTCCTAGTACAACATTAGCACCTCCCAGAGGAATGGAAAGAATTTTTCTATTCAATACATATTTCCCCCATGGTTAGCTTGATATTATGGCATTTTCTAGAGTAATTTATAGTTCCTCCATTTGAAACCATCACTTGACATTCTGGTGCTGGGTATAGGAAACAATTCAATTCGTTGGCTACCTTACAATGAATAAAATTATGGGTGCTACCTGAATCAATCAACACTATTACATTTTTCTTCTTGATATGTCCTTCTACCTTGAGAGTTTGAGGAGTGGTAATTCCAGCCAATGCATTACACGATATGGTCAGACTCATTTCTTCCTCTTCTAGGGTTGGTTCCTAGTGTATATCCTCTTCTTTTGAAGATTCTTGTTCATTTTCTTCTTCCTCTTCACAATCTATGTAAAATAATTTCTTCTCAGCACACTTATGACATTTAGTGTATTTTCTATCACAACTGTAGCAAATACCTTTTGCTCTTTTTTCTTCCAATTGTTGTGGTGTCAACCTTGTAGGTTGTGGAAATCTAGGAGTAGCAACACTTCCATATTTATAGAAGTGAGTGGTAGGCTTCCCTGTCACCATAATTTTACATTCATTTTTTCTTGCCAACCTGAATGCCTTATCCAATGAATCAGGTTCCAAAACGTGAACTTCATGTTGGATATTATCCTTTAAAGTACCTATGAAGAGATCAATCCTGTGTTCCTCTGGAATATCAGTTACCCTTATATTCAATTTTTGGAAGTCCTCAATGTGCTCCCCCACTGAACACTTCTGTTTGAGATTTATTAATTGGCTAAAGAAAGTGTTGCTCTTTGTATCCTCATAATGTGCTATCATTTCCTCCGTAAAAATTGACCAAGTGACAATTGTTTTACGGGAGCAAAGCCATCGACACCATACAAATGTATTTTGTTCTAAATGTAAAGTTTCAATGCGTAACTTTTGTGTGTTTTGCATATTATTGAGATCAAAATATTGCTCCATCTATAGTATCCATGTTACAGGATCCTTTCCATCAAACTTCCTCATATCCATTTTTGGAATATGGTGGTTCTTCCCTCCAACATTATAGTTTATGAAATCACGATTAACATTTATTTTGTTCTCATCATGAGTTTCCTCTACTATATTTTCACTATTAGGAAACATTTCTTGCATCAAATTTGTCAAACCTTCAATGTTTTCTTTTAGATCATTCTTCATGTTTTCCATCTTAGCTTTCATGTCATCCATCTTAGATTCCATGCTAGCTTCCATGCCATCCATCTTAGCTTCCATGCCATTCTTCAAACCATCCATCTTAGATTCCACACCTTTCTTCAAACCTTTCATGTCATTTTTTGTTGCTCTTTGCGAGAGCGAAATTTGTTGCACTTGCTCTTGTAATTTTGATATGTCATGTTGCCATTCTTCGTCTTCACAAGTCATAGTAGATCCTTCTAAAGGCTTAATGGGTGTTGAATTCTTTTTAGGGGCCATTTGAGAATCCAATTTTGATATCTATTCTACAATATTCCCTTGGAATCAATTCAACTTGATTCTTCAAACGAGACTTATGCAATTCGGAAAAATAATACACACCTTTTACTTGCTTTTGAGGAGCTCAATATTGAAATTGACTTATCTCTGAACTTGCAATCCTGAATATCTAAATTTTGGCACTATAGTAGTCCTCTGAAGCTTCTTTCAAATGCCACAGGTCTGACTTGATTTGGATTCTTCAAGTCAAAGTTATGTCCAATCTCCCGCAATGACCTAATTATGGACTGGTTCAGTAGAGAGAACTTGTACGACTTGCCACGTGTCACCATTTGCTCCTTTGGCTCTGAAATTTATAGATAGGAAACTACAGTCCATATAATCCCAGTCAATTTTTACATAATTCCAATTTGATGCTCAGAGAGAGAGTTATGAATATTTTCCCACAATCACCTCTTTGAGATGAAATTAGGGAGCCTGAAAAAGACCTAACTTCCACAGATCATATCTCTGAAAATATTGCAAAACAAGCTCTGCCATTTTGCGAAGATGTTCCTCCAGATTTTAGCTTCGTGCTCTATAACGTTCATATTATGAACCTTCATAGAAAAAAATTTATAGTGAAAATTCCGCGATGACCTGTTTAGGTGAAATTCAGGAGCATGCAAAAAGCCCTAACTTCCATAGATCATATCTCTGAAAATATTGTGAACCAAGCTCTGAAATTTTGCGACGATGTTCCTTGGGATTTTGGCTTTGCACTATAAAAACTTTAGCTTCTGAACCTTCATATAAAAAAATTTATTTCGAAAATTCCACAATGACCTGTTTGGAGCAGCAAAACCCTAGAATCCAAAGCTCTGATACCAAATGTTCTGAAACCAGCTCCAAAAATAGAAGAAAAGAGATATCAACGCCTTATAAATAAGCCACTTCGAGGGGGAAGCCTCCAATACATTACATGAATGAATAATTCTTGGATGATACAATTACAAAACCTCCTTTCTATATATAGGAGTCCATGGGGCCACAATGTAATCCTAGTGAGGCCACAGTGTAATCCTAGCCGACTTAACAATAATAATTTGAGGGCACAATAATAAAAATATGGGGGTTATAGGGGTACAATAATAACAATAAGGGGGTTACACTAACAACAATAAGGGACTATAATAGTAATATAGGGACCTAACATGGTAAAAGAGGTAAGTGGATTTCTATCATCTTAGAGTATGATCTAGAAATCAAGCCCACCAAGCTAATCAAAGGGCAAGGACTGGCCAAACTGATGGATGAAGTAAACTTTCAAGCACTGGACATAAAAATGATACATTCCTTGGATGAACAAGAGGAGCTGGCGACTCCACC
The DNA here is from genome assembly GCA_034641835.2 of Pinus albicaulis. NCBI lineage: Eukaryota > Viridiplantae > Streptophyta > Pinopsida > Pinales > Pinaceae > Pinus > Pinus albicaulis. Next base: position 134,744,213 of record CM076576.1, read on the forward strand.
TATTGAAGAAGAATTTCTGAACTCACTCTGGTATGTTGATATATTATATGTTCTTTTTAATATAAATGCTCCTCCTGGTTTGTCCAAAACAAAGGCCAGATTCTTGAAACTAAGAGCTGCAAATTTTTGCATTCTAGATAAAGCTTTATATTGGAAAAATTCTATTGGTATCCTACTTAAATGTTTACTTGAAGAAGATGCAGATAGAATCATGCATGAGTTTCATGAAGGATAATGTGGAGGTCATCTCTATTGGAAAGCCACTGCCAACAAAATCCTTAGAGTTGGTTTCTATTGGCCCACTCTTTTCCCTAATATCCACAAGCTAGTAGTGACTTGCCATAAATTCTAGATCTTTGACGGAAAGAGAAAAATACTTCCTTTTCCTTTACAACCTATCAGTGTTGAAACTCATTTTCAGCAATTGAGTTTAGATTTCATTGGAGAAATCCACCCTACCTCCTCTGCTCAATATAAATGGATCCTCACTGCAACTCAATATTTCACCAAATGGATAGAATTCATCCCTTCAAGGACTGCCAATGACTCAGTAATCATCAAATTCCTTGAAACCAATATTCTTTCCAGATTTGGTTGTTCAAGAAAAATCATCACTGATAATGCTACTGCATCTAAATCCAAGAGAATGGTGGACTTTTGCCACAAGTATCACATCACATTGGGGAATTCTACAACTTATTACCCTCAAGGTAATGGGTTGGCTGAGTCTTCTAACAAAAGTTTGGTAAATGTCATCAAGAAGTTTCTGGAAGAAAACAAGAGGTCATGGCACAACAAATTAGTGCATGCACTATGGGAAGACAAATTAACAAACAAAAAATTAATTAACATGTCTCCCTATCAACTAGTGTATGGCATGGATGTAGTTTTTCCAAAATCCTTGGGAGTCCCAGTGATGAACCTTATTCAAGAGGTATAGTTAGAGGAGAACGATATACAAAGGAGGCTGAACCAAACCATTCAATTACAGCAATCACGAGAAGAAGTATACAACAGAACACAAGCAGTACAATAGAATATTAAGAAAATATTTGATAAGAGGAATGAAGCCAATGATTTCTAGATTGGAGACAACATTTTGAAATGGGATTCAAGAATAGAGGACAAAGGCAAGCATGGGAAATATTAAAATCTATGGAAAGTTCCATACATCATCCATTCTGCAAGAGGTAACAATGCATTTTTCCTACAAGAAATGGATGGAACAGAATTATATGGAGGTCTTGTGAATGGCAGGATGCTCAAGCATTATTTTTGTTGAAGTTATTAGTTTAAAGCTTTATTCATTGTACATAACACTACTTGAATAAAATATCAGAAAAATGAAACACAAAAAACAAAGAAAAGAAGAAAAGAGGGCATGATAAAAGAAAAGGTAAAGCCCCATACCAAAAAGAATGTTTCTGAAAGTGTGCAAGTCTAAATTCCACTACTTTGAAAAAAGGAATTTTTGTTCAGTAATATAGCCTAATCATGATTGGACAAGTTTCAATTTTTTGCTGATAAGTTAGAAAATGAATATTTTCTAAATTTTTTAAACTTGGCTTATCAGGAGAATAGGTTAGAAAACGTCCCAAAGCTCAAATCTGAACCAAAAAGAAAGAGAGGATGAATGAAATTTTTTAAATTATAGCCCTCAAGTTTCTAGTTTTACTTTTGCAAAATAAACATTGTGCAGCTTATCCAAAATGCCACAGCTCATGACAAATCAAGCTTCTTAACCTTTATTTGGTCATGTTTTAAATTTTATGTTGATAGATTAGAGAATGAAAATTTGTAAAACTGTTTAATCTTGACGGATAAGTAGATTAGGCAGAGAATAAAATATCTCATCAGTCTAATCTGAGCCTTTGGATGATATAAGGGTAGAAGTAGATAGTTTGTGCTTTCAAAAGAAAAAATGATTTCCAGGGTTTGTCAATCTAAATGCACCCAAATGAAGAAAAATGTTAGGAAAAGTGTGATGGGTAGGAATTTATGTTGAAGCAATCATGTTTTTTCAGATTTTAGAAGATCAGAGCTTCCAAGAACAAGAACAAATCAACAATTGAAGAAGGAGGAAATCTGCCAAGCAGAAACAAGTCACTGATTTACAAATTCCAGAGATCTGAACTTTGAGGTTCTTGACACCTCCTGAAGGAGTTGCCCTCCCAAAGTGGAGCCACTGTTAGTCATCAACATTTTTCTCTATCTTTGGATGACTATAAGATGGTTATAGCTTTCTGAAAAAAATGTTCCTTGAATATATTGAGTTTCAATAATCTCGTTGCCTTCATTATCTTCATAAAACCTTTTTCCCTATCTATCATTTTTCCATCTCAAGGCCACCCCGTTGCTCTTAAAAGACTCATTATGGGATTATACTTCTCATTTTCATCCTTCTTTCCTACCTAAAACCTCATTTACCCCATTTTCCCCTGTCAATAAACTCCATCCCTCCTCTAAGATTTCTTGTTGCTAACACATTCCCATGTTCCCTTGAGCACAATAGCACTTCTAGAAATGCTCTTTTCACTTGAAAGTTTCTAAGTCAAATTCCATTCAAAAATCAGGTCAAAAAGCACTCCCATTAGGTCATTAGGGTTTTTCATTTTTTCAAGGTCATCCATTCCGATGAGTTCAACATACTTTTAAGAAGGATTGATTATGATAAGCATCTTTCTGGCTCCCCAAAATCCTTAGATGTTTCAGACACTACTTTTCCTTTGCTAGAATCTGGCTCAGATGTAATAGTATGTTAAGACATGGCTATTCAAGTAGGACCTAAAATTTCCAAGGAGGATTATCTTCTTAGTTTAGAAATTGTAAGTGAGAAGATGGGACAAAGTTTAGCACTTCTGTAAAGGCGTTGGAAGATTTATCAGCAGAAATTATTGATGATGTAGATTGTCTACTCTTGAATGAAAACAATGTACAACAAGGGAAAGGGGAAAAAAATGTTCTTGCAGATGACAAGATCTGTAAACTTGATAGTCCATTTGAGTGCCAAAATAGTGATTACTTGCAGGAAAATGACATGGAGAAAACACACAAGGCCAAGCATGAAGAAATTCTATTAGAAAATATTGATGGAATATGGAAAAAGGGTAAGGTGAAATATACAGAAAAGAATGTACTTGAAAGGGCTATAGATAAATTAGAAGACAACATTGATGATTGTTGTAAAGAAATGTAGGCACTTAGGGATTTGAAAAAGGTGGCCAGAGAAGGTGGAAAAGAAGAGTTGAATTTTATGGTGGAAACTACAGAAGCTATTGAAGATGCTACTATGTGTAATAATTAAATTCCAAAGTTTCCAAAATGGACATGTCAAGCCCCAAGGAGAAAAATAAAAGCCAACTTAATGACTTTAGCAACCTGCAAGCAGAAAGTATCAAAGAGTATCAATGAGAAAAGGAAGAAGACTTTAAAACATAAGAAAGTAGGTTTTTCAAATTAAATCAAATTCCACTTGTCTATAAAAGCCCATCAAACACTTCAAAAGGGTCATTGTTGCCTTTAAAAACATCAATAGTGCTCAGTAAGGAAGAATTTGTGAGTTTTTGAGTGAAATTGTGCTAAGTTTCCTTGGCGCTGTGCGACTGGAGATCAGCATTGAGCCCTTTTCCGAAATTCCCAACGCAAATTGTGAATGCGTTGCACACTTGTAAACTAGTATTTTGCCCTTGTCGAAGCACTATGCCATTTCTAGAAAGGACCCCCTATAAGTTGTGTTGGCGTTGCATGCTCAGAGCTTAGTGCTGCGCCCTCAGCTAGTGGCGCTACACGCCTAGACAGAGAAGTTTGCCAAGGTTTGGGGCCATTCAAACAAGTTCAAATCTCCTTCAAATATTTACCAAAGTCTTCCAAAGCACTGTTAAGTGGTAAGTGCATACCATAACCCATTTTTAAGCTATTTTATCTATCATTTAATCAATTGAAGTGTAACCCTAAGAAAACCCTAATTTAAATCTTGTGATCACTATTTTACCCTTATTTCATCCTCCTATAAATAAAATCAATCATAAACAAGGGTAATTACATTGATTTAGGGTTTTTCATTCATCTAATATTGTCCCCACACCCATTCCATTCATTCACACTCATTCCATACACTGTTTTAAGCTATTCATCTCATCTCCTTCCACCAATTAATTCCACTTACACTCTAGGGTTTCACAAAACAAAGTTTAAAGATGTCAGAGGAAGAAGACAGTGGCATGGTTGGTGAGGCACAAATGCCAAGGAGAAATGATCACAAAGGATGTAAAATAAACATATTTGAACCCATCACCACAAGGGAACTCATGGCCTCTCCTCTTACTGTCTCTTGATTTGAACATGTGGGTTGCTTTGAATTTTGCGAGAGAGTGCAGCAAGTCCAAAATCACCTGGAGCTAACAAGACTATTCGTCATCAATTTACATGAAAAACAGGTCAATCTTGTCGGTGTTACTTTTGAGATGTCCACCAATGCCATTGCAGCTGCTACAAGGATACCTAGTGTGGGAGAGAGTTGGTTTAAACAAGAAAATTTGAACATGAGCTATTATGAACCATACCTCAAACCTAGGTACAAAGATCACAAGAAGTTAATTTTCCATTTTTCTCATCTTCTTGACCGATATGTGCCCATGATGAGGATAATAATGAAGTATTTCACCTGTGAGGGAACGTTTTCCCCCCTCTACTCATATCATATCTGTCTTCTTATGCATTTCACTAGAGTTATAATGCTTCATTTGCCTTATTATCTTTTCCGTAGCATTGAAAATATGGCCTACATTTTACAAAAGAGAGATTACAATAAGAAAATGCAGAGCCTATTTCATCATTCACTCATCAAGATGGTGGTCGTGCATCAGCTCCAGCAGAAAAACATTCCATGGGATACCTTCATTGCCAATGAGGTTTTCACTACTCCACCTAGCCATCATCATCAGGATATGCCTTCATCTTCTCATCCTCCCATATCCACTTCTCCATCACATCCTGATGTTCATACATCACAATCCACTCACATCTAGACACCTCATATTGATCCTTCCTCATCACCTTTCCACAACCCTTCACCCTCATATCATGATACTGAAGCATCAATCAAGGAAAGAAACATTGAGACAGTTGTCACTAAAATGATTAGCATTGAGCCATTTCCTTTAACATATCAGAGAGGCCACATGCATGTGTTTGCTTCACTTGATGTGAAAGGGGACATGCCTTCTTCATTAGCAAAAGCGGTTGATAAGGGCAAGGAAAAGGTTACAGAGCATATCATTGTTGAGGATGAGAACAAACTTGAAACTTAGTAGCAGTTTCAGTTGATTTACCTTGAAGATGAGGATGATGAGAGAATTACCAATATGTTGATCAAAAGCAAGAATGCCAAGATTAGAGAGCTTCAAGCTAATCTTGGTAGAGCAAAGAATTTGATTAACTTTCTTGAGCTAGAGAATTAGCATTTGGAGACCAAGCAGGCCATCAGTGAGGTTAGGGCAATCAGGGGCTAGCCTCTCGCCCATGGTCCTGCCCACAAGAAGTGACTAGGGCTGGGGCTAGACCCCGACCCCCTCCCCCATGACAGAAAACATATGTTAATAAAACTATGTGGAACCCATCATATGTTAAGAACCAAATGTAATGGTGCAATGGTAAAGATTTTTCCTCATTGCTTAGAGGTCACGAGTTCGACCCCCACCCACTCTGCTCGGACTTTAAACAAAATTTTGGTGGCCCTCGGGCTGCCACGTGGTAGCCCATGGCTGGGCCACATGGTAGCCTATGATCAGACACCATAATATCCAATAAAATTTTTCCATCTCAAACAAATGGAGACGTGCCACTTGGCACAACATCATTCACCAGTCAAAATCCATTGACCTAGTCAACCTACCACATGGGCATGCCCAATCAGCTGTGCAGACTGCTGACTAGGCTGTCTTGCTTTTTTTTTTTTAATTTTCCTGTTTGACAGACAGAGCATGTTTTTGGGAACATGCGGTGTCATTTTTACGCGAAAGGAGTTGTGAAAGATTCAAAATGACGAGATATACATAGTCGTTCAGGTTCAACACCATTTTGAAAATTTTCATTTTTGAGCATAATTTTGAGCACCTGATCATATGACTAGTTTAACTATCCCACCATGCCTCACTCCTTGGATTAACATGAAAAGGAGAAGTATAGTTCAGGGGTTGGATCATCATTTAGAGGTGGACAGTTAGAGGATGAGAGTAGGAGGCATTTCTGCTGGTGGAGACCAGGATTTAGATGTTAGAAGCTTGAGGAGGAGGTTGAGTAGGAGGACACGGTAGATGGTGAAGGGCACATCGATATACCCAATGTGGCACAAGAGTCACCATTATTGGAGACCTCTTTGATAGAACCGGCTGATACCTTAACAAAGAGAGTGGAGCATACACCCATAGATCCATCTGATGATGTGGTTTCCATCGTTGATGAGGTACCATCCATTGTTGAAGTATCCATTGATGAGTTGTCTAGGATTGTGTCTGAAATTTTAGGTGATGGCAACCCGCATCTGATTAGGGAATTTTTGGGAGACACATCAATTAGTGAGGTGTTGATGGGAAAAAAGGTACCTAGATCCATGATAGATTTCTCAAACAACAACTATCTACAATAACTTTGAGAGCACCTTGAGGTGCGTGAGCTATATGAGGATGTTATGCTTGATGAGCTACTTGTGGAGGGACAACTCGTGACTCTTGTTGTTCTTATGGTAGAGGAGGATGGGAAATCATATGTTGGATTTGACATTGATGGGGAGTATATTGATGTGCAAGCAGGTAGCAGATCTGCAGTACTTCGAGTCAATAGCTCTCTTCACACTTACGTAGATGGGGCATGTAGTATTGTTAGGTTACTTCTTCATGTTGGAGGGAGATTGGTTGGGTTAACTAGACAGGTTGTATAAGATGACTATGCCAGTGAGATTAGGCGACTTGTCTTACGTAGGGCGCAACACTTGCATGATATACTTTTAATGCACTCGGAGAATCTTGCATTTGATCCCTCTCACGGGGTTGTGTGGCAAGAGTCATTGAGTTGGTACATGATAGGGTTGACTAGGTTCTTGGATACATCCATTGTCAGGAGCATAGTTCAGTAGTGGTTATGGTTTTATAGAGGGGTTCATGGGTTGGATCATTGTCGGGACCTAGGTGGGGCTCCCCACCACTCCATGGATTGGGCCAATCATGGTATTAGTAGGATGGTGGATCCAGCGAATGGACTCACCCCCATTTTCGTATTCCCACAATTTTTTTGGAAAACACCTGTGACAGGTCGAGCTGATAGAGGAGCATATAGTCTCCATGAGTTTTCTTGACATGTTGGCCATGTGTGGGGGCATGGGATGATTAGTGTACCTTGATAGGAGGTTGTGAGAGAAGGTCACATAAGCAAGCCACCAGATATTTCCTTATATGGAGAGGAGGATTTCCCATGTAAATATGGGGCACAGGGGTCATTGAGGAGCAGATCCTTAGGGATGCCCCCACAAGTACATAGGGAGATTCACATGTCATATATATAAGGGAGGATCAGGAGGGGAGGTCCGCTCATCAAAGGTTATGGATATACATTCATGAGAGGGTATGGTGATGTGACAGTGGAGGTGATGATGTCAGCTAGGTACAGGCCAAATCATATTGTCATAACTTTGGGCCATGACATCCAGGGATGTGTAGTAGCATCCAAAATTTAACAATGGTTCGCATGTGGGCATAGAGTTTAGATTGCTTTGTGGAGTGGGAAGATCAGCTCACATCGCATTGAGTACACACAAGGAGTGACAGGTGCAGTGATACAGGAAGGACATGATATGACACATGATGGTACAATAGTAGCAAGGGGTATCCATTGGTGTACAAGAACAGGTAACAACGGACAACGGCATTCCAAGGAGTTTAGGGATACTTGGGGGTATGAAGTGGCATATGGTGCGGCACAGTGGGCTCTTGGAGTGTTTCCTCCAAGGAGACTTATGGGCAGGTAAATTAGATGTTCCATTGGGTGCATCTCACCCTGGATCAATGAGGACATTGTTGAGCTTTAGGGGATGACATGTTCAACAGAGACAAGTCTTTAATTGGGTTATCAATAGATCTGAGGTGGAGAGAGGGACACACATAGGATTATTATTTAGTATCCCAACATACCATTGATCATACCCTCGGGGACCTACCCACCCATCACTCTCCAGTATTGCTTACAGTCACATAGCATTTGGTTGTTGCCCTTTGATGCTATCAGTATAGGAAGTGAGACATGGGAGGCTCACCCTAGGTGGTTGGATGAGACACAATGTGTCATGGTGTTGGGCGCAACCTAACTTGACCTATATTTTGGCTAAAACTCTGCATTTTGAGGAGCATAGTGTGAAGTGGACTGTGTAGCAGAGCGCGAGGTGGACCGCACAATGAAGCATGCTAGATATACCATGTAGTATCATAGGGGCTTTAGGGTGGGTCGGTGGCCCTCCTTTTAGTAGTGGGTTCTGGTTTATATTTGCTTGTTTTTTGGAGCCCATGTCATTGTAACAATGTAATAATATAAAAGAGGTTGTAATGCTATGCTAGATAGGCAATAGAGACAATGAAATGAGGATGGTTATGGTTAAGTCTTTGTAATATATATTTTGTAGAGAGGGGAAGGCTATATGGTTGAGTGCACAAAAACCTTGGAAGAGTCTGCAACTTAGTGCACAAACCACATGTAGCTTAGTGCATAGGTCAAAGAACTATTTGTACTCAAAGATCCATCATAATAAAGAAGACGTTTTGTGGATGATATTAGGTGTTCTTATGTTTTTTCTGCTATCTATTATAGTGAATATGTTGTGTATATTTTCTTGATACCTATTATAGTTGCATGTTATATCCATGAAAAAATGGTTTATGATGTTATATGACTTGTTTATGAGATATATTGAATGTGGCGAAGTAAGTTATCAGCGTTAAGGGTAAGATAATAATAAAATACCACATCTTCCAGTCCCTCAAGGCTACAAAAACTTGGTTCTTCATCCTCCCATAACCTCTTCAGTTGTGACTGCGATATGCTTGCAGTTCATTTCCAAAAGGGCGAGTGATTGAGGGTTTCATTGGTGTGCAGTATATTTTGAACCTATGTCAACCCAAATCAAGCCAACGAATGGTTTTGTTTCCAAGAACAGGATCTGTTCGAGGGAAATGTGGATGTGGCACTCATCAAAGAAGGAAATTCAATATTGGTTAGTCCTAAAAGAGCAAGAGTTTCCATATCAAGAAAAAAGAAACCCTCGTTCGACATTTAAAGTGTGGTTATAGAGGTATATTTTCATAGAGCACTACAAAATTTTCTTCAGTTATTTTCCTAACGAGTTGTACGATTGTATATCAAGGTTGACTGAAAGAAATGATTGTTTTAAGAATGACAAACCTACAGCATGGACTCCTGATCTTATACAATGACTCAAGATCACTAACAACATGATTTCAAGGGTTTTTGATTTCTGGATTGATAGTGTCTTTGGAGGATTCATTATCAAGTTCACAGTAGACTCGTATGTGTCTTATTGCGAACAAGAATGAAAATTATACAAAGGACTGTGAGGTAAGTATATTAAATCTTTGAAACTGTGGATTAAGATGCTTCTGTGTGAAAAAGGAGTTTTACGGATGCAATCATATTGCTAGTTTATTAATGTTTGGGGAAAGAAAAAGTAAATTTGATCCAAAGATCGGTGCAACATGAAGTGGAAAGAGATACAGAGTAGATGCCAGAAAGAGATATCATATACACGATCCAAAGAAATTTTTAGAAACTGATTATATCCCTCTGTGGAGTGAATCTAAAAGTGAAAGAGAAGAAAGCCAACCCTAGGAAACTTCAGAGTATACCCCCTTTGAGCCTGAAAGTTTTCCGAAGCTAGAATATAGTAATATTCAGGGTGTTGGTGGTATCCTATCTCTCCCTGCCCCTCCTACCCCCCATCCCCTCACATTCCCCCTTCCCCTCCACATTTCACCCCAAGAAGAGGTATGGTTGACGATATTAAGCTACTTGTTTTCAAAGGAACTCGAATGGAGGATCCAAAGAAGTTTTGTTTTTTATGAGAATTTGTATGGGCATCGAAGCAGGTCAATGATGAAAATATAAAGAAGGTGAAACTTGTTACGACACTGCACGAAAGAGAATTGGCATGGTATATGAAGTTATCAACTAATCCAAACATAACTTTTGGAGACATTAAAACCATGTTTTTTGGAGAGTTTAAGAAGCATAAGTCTTAGTCGCAGTGCATCACTGAGTTGAAAGAAATCAAACAAAAGCCTACTGAGTTTATTTAGGATTTGGATCAAAGATTTAAGTTGCTATTGGATCAGGTGAGCTTTGACATAGCTCCACAGCAACATCAATAGTGGTTTATAGTTGCTCTTCTACCGCATATCATATTTCCAATGATGCAGCAGAAGATAGACTCTCAAGATGAAGCTCTGGAGATTGCAATGAAGTTGGAAGCTTCGCCTATAGGAGATACTAATGAAGGTATGGAGCAAATCTAGAATCAGTTGGTCAACCTGACTCTTAAATTACAAGACATCAAGAAAGGTGAAGAAGTTAGAGAAGAAGTATGGTGTAAAAAGTGCAACTCAGAGGGTCATTCGAAAGAGCAGTGCCATGTCTTCCGAGATTACATGGCTAGTGGAGCTCCAAATCCCTTGAACACGGGATCTAGCGTGTGGTGTGAAATATGCAGGAATAGAGGCCAACGTCGCTCATAGAAATTTTACCTACTGCAGAAATATGTAAAAACTCCAAAGAATCTAGTTTTCAAATTATGTAAATCAGTAGGAAATGATGAGAACAATTTTCAAAGTTATGACCTAATGATGGTGCATAGTATTGATGTTTATAAAATTCAAGAAGAAGAGTATGGACATGAGGACAATGGAAAATTTGGTGGTCGAGGAGGCTACCAAGAAAGAGGTCAAGGAGGTAGAGTTGGTCGAGGACATGGAAATATCATAACTATAGCCAACCAAGTAATTTTTGCATGAGATTGTCAGAACCCCACTATAAAATGTAAGTATTGTAAATATTCTAACAATGTAATTGAAGAATGTCTTGTACTTATGGAAAATATGCAAGAAAAGAGGAATAAAAACCGAAGAAGAATATTAAAATGATTACCAATCAAAGGAGGAGCAATGAAACTCAAATTATTATTGTTACTAGAAGTGGAGCTACAACTAGTAGTGATAAGGAGGATGGAAAAAAGGAATTTGAAAATCTAGGTGCATGGGTTGGAAAGACTGCAGAGAAATTTAAAGTTTTTTATATTTAGAAAGAAAAAGGAGTATCCATGGAAGAAAAATGAAGTTTTATGGATATAGGAGCTTCGACCTCTATTGCACAACCAAGACCTAGTAACTGTGAAATGTCATCAACCACGACACAGATCCAAGCTCCGACGCAGGATCGAGCTCCGACACGAGGCCATGAGTCATCAAATCAAGTAAGTATTTTAAGGTCTTTTCTAAATACTTGTATGAATTTGTTAAGATATCAAAAGGTTGTAGAAGGACTTAAGGAGTTGATAGATTCTTGTACAGCTAAAGAAGCATCACGAAGAGAGATGCACATAGTCAATAACATGCATCAATAGAAGAGAACTGGAAGAGAAATGAGGTTCAGTGCACATATAGGATAATACGAGATGGACCAATTTATTTTGGATCTGGGATCTGATACTAATGTCTTGACAAAGAAGACATGGGAATTGATGGGTAAGACAAAGCTACAATGGTCACCTATTCAGCTAAGGATGGAAAATCAAAAAAATATCCCCCCAATGGGAAGATTACCAGGTTTCACAGTGGATATTGGAGGAGTGCACACTACTACTCATTTATAAATAATAGAGGTTTTCGATGACAGTAACAGTTATCTTGCATTACTTGGACTTGACTGGGAATTTGACAATTTGACCATAATTAATCCGAATAAGAGACAAATGATATTTGAAGGAAAAAATATGAGGGTAAGTGTTCCATTGGATCCATCAGGAGTAAGATACAAAGAACCAATCAGAGAATAATGCTATGCAGCAAACATAGACAACATTAATCAAATGACAACAAAGGAACAATATTGGGTTAACCCTACTATAGAAGGCGAGTTGAGTTGGGAGCATGAAAATTCTTGTACCTCAAATTCATTAGAAGATTTGGAGAATTGGAATCATAGGCTTCAAGAAGTGACTACAAGGCGCTATAAGAGGTATGTAACTTGCCTTATTATGATGGCATAGGATATGTGAATACTTTTCTCAATGATTATGAAGAATAGGTTCAAGAACATAAACGATTGTTAACCTTGGATGTAGCCCTCAAAGCTACCCTTGCTAGATGGTGGAATGAACATAAGAATAATATAGGAGGTTGGTAGGAATTTCAAAGGTTAATGTGGATAAGGTTTGGACATATAGAAACAGAAATGGAGATAAAAGATGATGGTCAAACCAATCCTAGGGAGCATATCCAACTATGCACTTCAGCATGGAAGGAGATTCCACACTAGGAGTGGGTACATGGATTCATTCATACATTGTAGAAAATCCCCAAGAACTAGTACCTGGAGACCAAGCTTCGACATGGTACTAATAATTGGGAAGACATGGTTAATGGCTTCATATTAACAGTCAGCTTTCAAGACAATTTCCCACACATAGATTTGGCTCTTCAGACAGTCAAGAAGAATATTTTTGAAAATTTCACCTTAGTAACATCACAACATTTACCATATTGGGTTGCACGGATAGAATATGCACTAGAATGCTATAATATTATCACATATGGAGAAGAAGAAGATCCTAAAAAAATCGACAGAGAAGAATACGAAGGATACTGCGAAGTCACTAGACCTGAGATACAGATACCATACATAACGAAGCCACTTAAGACTAAGAAGGTAAACCTAGGATTAGAGGAGGATCCCAAGTTTCCAACAATAGGATATTACTAGGGTGAAGAAACTATCAGTAAAGTTATAGAGTTACTTCATGAATATAAAGAAGTGTTTCCCACCAGGTTTTTAGAAATGAAGGGTATACTAGGAGATCTAGGAGTCATGAAGATTCATTTAAAGCCTGATGCAAAGCCAATCAAACAAATACCTTACAGACTGAACCTGAAGTATAAGTTGAAAGTGAAGGTAGAACTTGATAGGATGATAGCAACAAGGATTATTGAATCTGTCGAAGAATTAGAATGGGCGAGTCCTATGGTGGTACAAGAAAATAATACTCAAGGAGAAATTAGGATCTATGTTGATCTAAGGAATTTGAATGATGCATGTCTACATGATCCATTTCCTACCCCTTTCACAGATGATGTGTTGCACAATGTGTTATCACTTAGATTTTCCTTGAAGTTGTTGGAAGAGGAAAGGAGTCCAAGGTAACCACAAACCAATCTTTTAGGTACAGAATCTAGCCAATCTGTACCCAGAGAGGGCTCTCTCTATAAAATTTAGCTTTGTTTTTTAAAATATTAGGCTATTTATAAAGTCCAGGGGTTTTGTTTGAATTTGGGTGGTGGAATTCGATAATTGAGGGCAAGATTAAGTATTTTGGGCCATTGGGCTATGGAGTCAAAAAGATGGCTTCACTGGATTAAGTTTCTAAATGAAAGATGGCTTTACAGGGCAAGATAATCAAACAGAGAACAATCTTAGATCTTAAAGTGAATGGAATGGATTTTAAACGGATGAAAGGCAATTAAGAATCTTTCAACATGTTTAAAAGAGGGAAAAATGACTGATTATTAACAAAGAGCAATTAAAAATTCTTTATTAAATAATCAAAATGCTTAAACCAGAGAAACAGGAGCAATTAAGAATTCACTGTTTATAACCAGTTTAGAAGAAAACATTTAGAATAACAATGATTGAAATCAGATTTCACTTAAGTACCTTCTAATTTATTCCTTTTCATTAATCATTTAGAAATGAAACACAATGATATAATAAACAAGTATAAAACTTCAAAACATAAGATAGAGGTGACTTATTGATCTGTAGTCCGACACATGAATCCTGTAAAAATTCTTTAGCATCAATTCATCATCCAGCTAGCCACAAAGAAATTTCTCCAACAACACTTTATTCTAAAATGTTCAATGTTACAGAAAATTATATGAATCCACCCTTACTACTCCAATTGATGGAGTATTTATACAAAAAATTACATAAAATATCTCATAACAAATTGAGATATTATCTAGGATGACTGTTACACAGTAATTTGTCACCATCCCTGCAATCCCCGTCCCGCACATTGGAGGATTCATTTCATGACCTGTGAGCAGTGACATGCCTTGAAACCACTTTCATGACATCCCTCTGAACAAGAGCTTTCATTTCCCTGAAGACATCTCCTTGTGAAAAACCCTAAAAATGGCCCTTTTAGCATTGGCGCGAGCAGGCAGTTCAGTACCCGCGCCAATGGGGAAAATGCTTCAAAGAGGCCGCGCCAGTTGGTGCTATGTCCCAGAGTCGCACTCGCACCAGCCAATTTAAGGATTGTTTTTTAAAAATAAATGGTGGAAGATTCGTCCTAACTGATCCAGGAAATGATATCTATCTTTAGTTGGGAGGTTTGGCTACGGGTTTCCATAGAGAGGAAGTGGTTTTCCACCTCTCATGGAAGCTTCCTTGAAGATAGGGCCAATCCCATGATTATAGGGATCCCAACTCCCCTTCCTCCATCTATAAAAGCTTGCCCATCTCCATTACAAGCTAGTCTTCAAGTTCCCAAATTTCCAAGAGCCTTATGCTGCAAGAGCCTCCATAATTCCCTTAAGGAAAATTTCAAGCAAGGAGACTATCGTCAAGATCCGAAGAGAGAGGTTTGTCCCATCCTTGACAGGATTTTTGAGATGTGTTCTGTTGGCGACCCTCCGAAGGATAATTCAACATTAGAACTATGGTTGTAATTTTCCTTTGATTGATTATTAATGAACGACTATTGGTTATGGTTCCACTCTTGTTGTTATTTATGATGATGAGTTATGTCCTTTCTGACTGACATATAGTTGCATCTACTGGATTTTACGCTTGTGTTTGTTTTGTTTCTCGCATGTGCAGGTGTCCCATCATGGAGATCATGGGGATCATGATCTGCCAGAGCTAAGGAATGGGAGCGCCACCTCTTCTACAACGACTGCGTTGGATTCCAGGTAAGCATTCATCACTAGTCGGTTTATTTGCAATTAGGAACCTGCACTATAGCGTGTATGATTGTTGCTACACCCGGTCTGGGCTAGTAGGGTTCGCCTCTGTCTGCAGAGGGGATTTACCTCCACAACAAATTGGTGACTCCACGGGGGATCATTGGCTTGTTGTCGTTCATTTTATAAGCTATAGACGGAGTCTGAAGTTGGCCAGATAGCCTTCGAAACACTTTTGCTCTGCAATCGCGAAGTAGATCAACGCTGCTTCAGTCAATCTCTGGTTTAGTTTGTAAACTAAACCCTTTGAGCATTGTCTTGTCTTTTCGGTTGATTCTTGATCCTCCTTGCTTGATCAGCTCTTTTGGGCTGGTTCCTTTTGTGAATTTGGGTCTTTGATAGCTTGATCATTCATTGGTCTGCTTGTTGGATTGCTTTTTTTTGTTTTTTACTGAGAAACTCGACTGGCGCGCTTTTTAGCTTGATATTCATGCCCATTGGTGCATGTTGCTTGTGTATCACTCGTGCCAATTCCTTTCTGGCAGTAGTTACAGCCTCACAGTCGCGCCAATCCTATGAGCTGCTAGGGTTTTCTCAGTTTGGAGCCTCTTGAGCCTGATCTGTGTGTTTGGTCTGGATTTTTCCATTGTTTGAGTGTTTTGGAGCCTTGATTGACTGATTGTTACCTTTGTCCTTTGGTTTTTTTCCCATTTCCATCGATTTTTCATTCTAGCCCTAGGTCATCTAGGTGCTTTTGTTTTTCGAGCCTTCCTTGGGAGTTTTTGGTTCCTATTAGTTCAGTCAACCTTGTATTTGCTTCTTTGCATTCGTTTGACGTTTTTCCATTGCCCCATCGCATTGTTTGAGTGATCTTTCTCTATTCCATTCAAATTTTGCTTTGTCTCGTTTGGGCCTAGATTACACGGCTCATTTGGAGTCTTGGGATTCTTTTCGTTTTGAGAAGCTTTTGGTCGATTTGAGGTCTGATTGTGTTTGCTATTGAGTGACATTTGTTTGTTTTTCTCTCTTATCATCATTTCTCGAATCGCTCTTGCATTAGTTTTCATTTTTTAGTGCACTTTGCTCTGAAATATTGAAAATACAAAAAAAAAATCTCTTTTTCTTTTCATTAGTTAATGTGAATTAGATATTTTCGGTGTTATAAGTGATTAGTGACATTGAGCAAATTTTTTTTAGTTTTCATTAGTTTCATTAGAGGTATCATTGGTTGTTTTCTATTCATTTAATTGTTGTGTGAAAAGCTCTCAACTCTCTTATAAGTAGCTTTCATCGAATGAAATGATATACTGTGGCATATAGATTGCATTTAGGATATTTTGAGATATTACATTCGCTAGGGCCTGAAAACTGAAACGTGATTGAAGATAAACTTTAAAATTTACTCAATTTACACTAAGGCAACATTGAAATCTAACGAAACACATTTAGAGGTCTAGGCTAGAGACGTGTTCCGGTGTCTTAAAACCTAGTAGCTGTCGTTCGCCTCTTGGCTTTAGACAGCGCTAGTACGGACTTGTGCTCCCCGTACCGTCGCGTATATAAAGGGAGACCCCACTAGGTTTCTATCCTTTATCCATAGGAAGCTGAGTTTGCCACCCTATACCCGTGATACACCAGACACAACATTCGGGGAGACTGCCTGCATGTACGGAAAGTCCTTGGTTGATTTCTCTTTCATTTTGAAACCAGGGTGTATATTGCAGTTCACAGTTATTTGGTACACTCTTTGCCTAGTATTCCTGAGTAGACATTTGATATTTTCTGACTCCTTAAATTTGAAAGGATCATCAAGCACTTGTCCTTTCACGCTTGCTTCAAAACTGAAAGATATAGAGTCATATTTCATCTGTTTCTCGACTCTTAAAACATGAAACGGTGAAGTTTCTAAGTTTCAATGTGGTAAAATAAATCACCTGTGATCACACGCCCTGTTATAATTTGCTTGTTGGCCATTTGATTGTGTGCCTTGGTTTTTAGCCCATGGGTGATTTTGAGTTGTTTCAATGGCAACTTTTCCGGAGTTCACCAACCAAGGAATCCGCTCCAATGGGAATCCTGGTCCTTTTCCTCCTTTTGGAAATGTTGCTGCTTCTTATATGGCAACATTGTCCCTTCCTGGGTTAACTGTTGGGTTGCATGTTTGGTTGTTTTCAACCTCTGTGGTCCCGAATGTCCCAGCTACTGGTCAATCAGTTCCTCTGCCTGAACAACATCATGTTGATTCTAAGGTGGACCTCTCCCCTTCTTCGCCTGTTTCTGCGTCCTCCTCTTCTACTTCGCCTGGTGAAAGTCTAGATTCAAGTAACTAGGTGGCTAAGAAGAAAAAGAAGAAGTATGATAAGAGAGAGGCTAAATTTGTTGCTACTGCCTCCGAGAAGTCTTCTCTTGATAAACCTTCCAACCCTCCATGAAAATTCAAGTTCCCTTGCATGTTGTGCACAGGAGACCATCTTCTTTGAGACTGCCCTGACATTCCTAAGGTGCTCGAAGTATGGTCCAACGGTCGCCTGCCGTTTGACTTCTGGGAATCAGGTTGGGGGCACATCTTCAACTGGTGCTGGTAAGGCTCCTAAAAAGCAGGGTAAGATTACCAATCCCTGTAAGTTGTGTGAAGGGCACCATGCCATTCACCTTTGTCCATATATGGATGAAGCTAAGCGAGTTTTGGACAATGCAACCGTTTCTACACCATGCCTCCCGACTGGTTATAAACAACTTTCTTTGAGTCCTCCACCAGCTGATCCTACGGTTGGTCAAGAGTCATCCTTGGTCAATCCCACTCCCTTGGAAATTCCCATTCAGGAATCCATTCCTGACCAACCATTGGTCATGGGATCGGTTGAGATGGTCCCTTCTATGGTGCACCAAGTCTTTTCCGTCGAGAGTGGATCACATCCCCCTCAGGTTCTTATTGTCTCTTCAGATTCCTTGGACTTGGAGAAATATTCTCCTATCCCTATATCTCAGGAATTTTCTCCTCCGCCTCCCATGATCGAGGTCCCAGAGGATACTCCTCCCACTTTCGAGATTGAAGTCGTGGAGGATGCTCCTTCTTCTTCTGTAACACCAGGGGAAGACCATCTCAATTCGATGGTAGCCCCTCTGAGTAGTTTGGTCACTTCCTTTGATTGGAATTGATTTGCAGGATACCGCCTTCCGTCTTATGTGCCTTTCGAGATCACAGTACAGGCTTTGGTCTGGTCGTACCCAACACCATTATAGATAAAGGTGCGTCTGTTAGTATTATGTCTTCCACTGCTTGGCAAGCTTTTGGCTCACCGCTGCTTGCACCTGTTACGCAGAATCTGTTGGCATTTAATAGAAGAACGAGTCAACCGTTGGGGATCCTTCCAAGGTTACCTGTTACTTTGGGAGGTAAAACCGTCCATATGGACGTGATGGTTGTTCCAGGCCCCTTGGATTTCAATCTGCTCTTGGGGCGCGATTACACCTATGCCATGGGAGCGCTTATCTCTTCCCTTTTTCGTGTGGTTTGTTTTCCGCATGAAGGACGGATCGTGACCATTGATCAACTTTCGTTCTTTGGTCCTGATATGGCAGCTGGCCTGCCATCATCCCTTCCTGGTTTTTATCCACCTGTTGTATCTGCCCCACCACAGGTCAACTATGTGGCTACCTACCCCATGCCTGTACTCAATGATAATGTCGTTGCGCATCAGGTGCTGGGGGCATTGGGTCCTGACTTCTAGGATGTTTTCCTTCCATCGGATGGAAAATCATTGGAAGCGATGACTTCTTGTTCATTATGATGAGGTCGGTCGGAGCACAGTTCCTTGTCTTGTGTCAAGCTCCTTAAAAAATGAAACAAGGTTGTCGGAGCACAGTTCCTTGTCTTGTGTCAAGCTCCTTAAAAAATGAAACAAGGTCGTCGGAGCACAGTTCCTTTTCGTGCTAAGCTCCTTAAAAAATGAAACAAGGTCATCTGAGGATAGTTCTTTTAATGTGTCAACCTCATTAAAATAATGAAACACTTTCCCATTCAATTCAAGTCTTTGATAAGATCTTGTAAAATCCCAGTCGAGTCTGTCTCTTGATCTCGCAAATTGAACCTTCACTCCATCTGCCTTTCATATGGATTGAAGCTTGGGGGGCATGTACCTCGAATTGAGTCACCATGATAGGGGCATGCTTAATTTTTTCAAGCATAGTTTGTTTCTGTTTCAAGCTTCTGTAAAAATGAAACCGGTTTCAAGCATAGTTTATCTTTGTTTCAAGCTTGTGTAAAAATGAAACCAACTTCAAGCAGAGTTTCCTGATTTCAAGCTTGTGTAAAAATGAAACCTTTCCCATTTTACCTCTTGTGATCGCCATTTTATCAGCCTGTTTTTGCCAGATGAGCCTTGTTTTTCTCTTTCCATCGTCACTATCTGCTTGGCCGATTATATGCCTTCACTTGGTTGTTTTACCCTTTCCTGAGGAACCGCTGCAATGAGTGGTGTTTTTAGCCAACCTCTTAACCTTTACTAGTTTTAAGCAGTTCCACCATCATCAGAACTAGTTGCTACCTTTTATACCACTCGTTCCTCCAGGAGGAGTCATGTTTCAGCTCTTTTTTTACTCTCTAAATATGAAAAGATTGTCGAGTCCCTTGTCATTTCGATCTCGTTAAAGTGGCTGCGAATCGACATCTACCCAGTATACGTTTACCCCTTTTTTGGGCTGGGATAGATTATTTACGAAAAAGGAATACCCTAGCCTATCGCGACTAGGAGGTTTTCTCAGATATTGTTTTCTACCTTTTCAGATCTGAGGAACTATTTACGAAAAGGGACCTCTGGAGTTTACTTTTCAGCTGTCTTTTCAAACTCTCTAAACATGAAAAGACGCCGAGTTCTTCCTTTGTCATACTCGTTAAACCCTGATGACATCGGATTCAGTTGAAATGACGCTACTCGAGTCGCTCCTTCCTAGGGCTCGTTAAATGTACTAGGATGGACTTACATCACAAGCATATGCTATCCCCTTCAAGCTTGTTATCAAAAATAATTGGGGTACTCGCCATAAATGGTGGGGAAAAAATGGAACCAGCATCATTGTCGTGTCGGTAGTATGTCGCTCTTGAACATGGCACCTGTCTGCATTCGTGTCGGGTTGGGGACATCTCATCTCGTTTTCTCACTTGCCTCCATGGGTTTGGGTAATCCCTTATGACCTCTCATCTGTTCTTTGCCTCGTCGCCATGACCTCTGATCCGTTGATGTCAAATGCTGCCAAATCCACTGTCGTGCCGTTTATATGTTCAAGAGAAGTTGACCTCTGCAAGTATCAACCTCCCTCTGATTCTCATCTGATCGTGATTCACAAAAACATTATGTTCCTCTGTCTCGTATTGATGATGTGGGAAACATTATGGCCCACCTTTGATCAAGGTCACTTCCTGTCGACTTCAGCTCATTATCCGGGAAGTTGATCTAGAGACTCTCTTCTGGTGCCTTGGAGCCTGCATGCCTCAATGGCAGGTTCTTTGCATTCAACGCGAGGTTTTCATCACTGGCCTCCGATCGAATGATTCTATGGGTGTTCGACGCCATTTCCTTGATTCACATACCGTAGATTGTACTTGTAGTACCTTGAGGGCCATCGTCATTATTGGTGGTACCTCTCGCGTCTGTTAACAACTTTCATCATTGGCTGGTAATCAGACGATGCTCTTGCATGTTCGAATTTAGCTCATTTATTCGCATGCTTGAACTTGTACTTTGATCGGGTCGAGATGGAGCGCAAGACTCTGGATTGTGTCTGTTGTAATCCAGGTTGCGATTTTGTGGATTATTATGATTAGTTACATGACTCACTTACTGGATGGCTGCGACCATACCTGAGTCTATTTATCGATCTTCTCTAAATGGCTGCGTCCATGCCTTAGATCTAGATTATCGTATACTCTGCTATGGATGGCTGCGCCCATACGACATATATATCATGTATCTGAGATATCAGTTGTATTTCTTCACGTAGGTTTTCCGACGATGGAGTTTTCAGTTGGACACGTTCTCGTAAAGCATTTCACCCCTCTCTCTCTCTCGGGCCTCATGCTTTAGGGGGCATCTATTACAAAGTAATTTGTCACCGTCCCTGCAATCCCCGTCCCGCACATTGGAGGACTCATTTCGTGACCTGTGAGCAGTGACATGCCTTGGAACCACTTTCATGACATCCCTCTGAATAAGAGCTTTAATTGCCCTGAAGACATATCCTTGTGAAAAACCCTTAAAATGGCCCTTTTAGCATTGGCGCGAGCAGGCAGTTCAGCACCCGCACCAATGGAGAAAATGCTTCAAAGAGGCTGCGCCAGTTGGCGCTCTGTCCCAGAGTCGCATTCGCGCCAACCAATTTAAGGATTGTTTTTTAAAAATAAATGGCGGAAGATTCGTCCTAACTGATCCAGGAACTGATATCTATCTTGAGTTGGGAGGTTTGGCTACGGGTTTCCATGGAGAGGAAGTGGTTTGCCACCTCTCATGGAAGCTTCCTCAAGATACAGTCCCATGATTATAGGGATCCTAACTCCCCTTCCTCCATCTATAAAATCTGTCTATCTCCATTGCAAGCTAGTCTTCACCTCCTAAATTTCAAGAGCCTTATGCCGCAAGAGCCTCCATAATTCCCTTAAGAACAATTTCAAGCAAGGAGACTATCATCAAGATCCGAAGAGAGAGCTCTGTCCCATCCTCGATGATTTTCGAGACGTGCTCCCATCGCGACCTCCGAAGGAGAATTCGTGTCGTAACTATGGTTGTACTCTTCTTTGATTGATTATTAATGAAATCCATCATTTAAGTTATGGTTCCACTCTTGTTGTTATTTATGATGATGAGTTATGTCCTTTCTGACTGACATATAGTTGCATCTACTGGATTTTACACTTGCGTTTTTTTTGTTTCTCGCATGTGCAGGTGTCCCATCACGGAGATCGTGGGGATCGTGATCTGCCAGAGCTAAGGAACGGGAGTGCCACCTCTTCTACAACGACTGCGTTGGATTCCAGGTAAGCCTTCATCGCTAGTTTGTTTATTTGCAATTAGGAACCTGCACTATACCATGTATGATTGTTGCTAGAACTATGGTTGTAATTTTCCTTTGATTGATTATTAATGAACGACTATTGGTTATGGTTCCACTCTTGTTGTTATTTATGATGATGAGTTATGTCCTTTCTGACTGACATATAGTTGCATCTACTGGATTTTACACTTGCGTTTGTTTTGTTTCTCGCATGTGCAGGTGTCCCATCACGGAGATCGTGGGGATCATGATCTACCAGAGCTAAGGAACGGGAGTGCCACCTCTTCTACAACGACTACGTTGGATTCCAGGTAAGCCTTCATCGCTAGTCTGTTTATTTGCAATTAGGAACCTGCATTGTAGCGTGTATGATTGTTGCTAGACCCGGTCTGTCCGCAGAGGGGGTTTACCTCCACAACAATGACTAATAATTATTTTACAACAAAATAAAGATAGATGGTCTCGTAGATAAGAAAAGATGATAACTGATGTTGTGATGTTTCCTCCTTTTGAGAATGTACTGGAGGCAGGCCCTATATTTTGGTTTGGTGTTGTCCTTTTCAGTAATTCCATGCTGGTTGTTTCGTTTCACTGGTACTCTTTAACTGCTCTGATACTCTTTGACCTTTATTCATCTTTTTATCCTTTCATCATGATATAATGTGGTAAATAGGCAAAAATTCATGTAAAGATAATTTTTACAAAAGTTCCATCAATTCTTCCCACCATTTAGCTTCTGGCACTCTGGTCCTTTGCAACTTTCTCAGTGTTTCATCAGCTTCAGTATATCTGAAGAAACTAGGTTGATTTGGGAACAAATGATTTATTTCATGTTCAAGATAAAATAAATTCTCCAATCTGTCATGAAGATTTCTTCCTATGGGCAATGCTGTTGTTGATGAACTGGTTGAAGAACTGGCCTGATTATCAGCATATTTGTCCAATTTTTCAACATAACTATCAAGTTCCATTAATTTATCTTCTGAAGCCATAGGACTGGGCAATCCTTTGTTTAACAAAATATTCAATCTTTCTCTGAAGGCAATGATTTCTTCTTGCATGTCTGAACACCTTTGTTCTAAATTTTGTACCAGAGTTCTTTTAGTAAAGACTCTCTTTATTTCCAAAATTTTTCTGGTCCTGTCCTAAATACCAAGTTCTGCAAGTTGATCCTTAGTCTGAGTATTCAAAAATTGTATAAGTCTATTGGCTTCTTCTGGTTTATTTCTCAACTCTTCTCTTGCTCTCTCAATCTCATCCAGAGCCAATTTAATTAATTCATTCTGTTCATCCATTATTTGAATTGAGGACTAGACGTCTTTTATTGATTGAATGATATCATCCCAAAGAATTTTCTTTATTTCTCTTAAAGGCTTCTCTAATGTGAGATCCTTTTCTAATGCCTTAACCAATTTTTCTAATTTGTTCACTTCTCTTGTTTTATCAGCAACATTCATTTTTGAAAGATCATATTTGTGTTCTAGAGTGGCCAATTGTTCCTTTGCTTTGAAAATTTCTATGGTATGAAGTTTCATTTCTTCCATTGACTTTTTTAATTCATCAGTGTTCAAATTTTCAGTGTTGCCCTATGATATTTTTGCTGGGTGACCTGTAGTTGCTGTACCTGTTTCTGCTCCTGCTGTAGATACTGGAATATTTGCTTGCTTATATTTTAATGCATTCTCAAGCTCTTTTTCAGTTGCAGTAAGTTACTCATTCAATTTTACTGAGCAAATCCATTAGTTCTTCCTCAGAATTTTTCTTGATGATTTCTGCAGTCTGTGGGTGTCTTGAGGCTGGTAATTTTAGTTGTTTTCTCAGAGCTACAATATCATCATCTTTTCTTTTTATCAAAGCTTCAATAGCTTTCACATCTTTAGGATTATGACCCAATCCAATGATAATTTCCTCCAAGGTCTTGATCCTATTGTCTTTAGCCTGGGAAGAGGCTTTTTCAAGCTGCAACTGTGTATTAGTGTTATCCAAAGAATCCTGCAATTTATGGGCTATCATTGATTTATCCATCAGAGTAGAATAAATCATATCACCTATTTGCTTGTGTAGTTCAATTTGATCTAAAGGATGTATATCCTTTGCCAAGACTTCAAAATTAGTCCTAATGTAATCTGCAGCTGTCTGAGGCTGCTGCACCTTAGGCTTAAAATGGCCCATAATCATCTTACCTTGTTGGATGTCGTAGGTTGACATCAATATTTCTTAATTTTTTGGAGCCATCTTTAAATATTGGTTGTACACTTGAAGTCTAAGTGGATCATTCCTGGCCTTTATATTGATGAATGTTCTTTTGATGTCCCAGGCTTCTTTTACTGGAGGTTTAAAAGAGGATATCTCTGCACTTTGTTGCCTCTGTAGTTCCTTTCTTTGAAAATTGGTGGATGTCCCACTACCTGTACCTGTTTGTTGACTGTCTTCTCTTCCCTGGTTGTCAGGGATTTCTTGAACTGATTCAATTTCTGGAAGAGGAGTTAATTTCTGCCTTTTAACACCTTGCTATTGAGAAGAGCCACCAATAGGAGTAGTTGTTTCAGCCTCTCTCTTCTTTCCTTTCTCCACATTAAGAGGAGTTTGTAAATTTGCAATTTCTGGCTCATTGATCTGGGTAAGAGGGATTTGTACTTGCCTCTGTTCTCTAGAAGTCTCTGGTTGCTCTGCCATTGTGAATTTTTCAACTATTTGAATATCAGGCTCCTTTTCTTTTCCTTTGGATTCTACTGCCACTATGCTAATCTCCTACAAATTTTGTTGTGAAGTCCCAGCTGAAGAAAGTCCCAGTATCTGCACCTATCCAAAAGTGTCTAGGTCAAGTATATTTTCAAGATCATTCATCACATTTTCAACATTGACCTGCTCACTATATTTTTCAACCAATGTCCCTTCCATCCATTCATCCATATTGGAATATTGTTCTATTTCTGGGATTCTTTGATGGATGTATGGTGATAGTTTATTTTTCATTCTTCTATCATAGATGAAGTTGTTTGGATCATAGGGCACCCAATAGAAACTCTTTTGTAGTATGAGATAATCTTCTAAAATTCTTTCGTCTTCCTTCCCAGCTTCCCTAGAGTTACAAATGAAGGGACCTAATTGGTTCTTGATTTTGAGTTGAGCCTTTTTCTTTGCATTGCAGAAATGAACTATATCTGAATTATTCATCTGCCTGAAATATTCTAATGCAAAGACTCTCATTGGGACATACTTGGGCAATTTAAATGGGCATAATTCACATCCATATATCCTGATCTCTATGTGGTTTTGATATAGGTACCAGTCACCTATCTTATATTGCTTTGAGAGCTGAAGGATTTTCTTAATTTCATTGTTAATCCTAGGAGGAGATACTCCTATCAACAAGGTAGTTGCAGGATGAACAAAAAGATCAACAAACTCATTATAGGAATAAGGAGAATCAGAGGAATTGTGAGTAATGGCAGACCAAAAGATGATTGACCTAGGATTCCCTTTGGCATCAAGTTTCTTAACATAAAAAGGGAAATTCTCTGATTGAAAATAAATCATGAGGTGATATATGACAGAAGAATACTTGAACACTCTCTCATTCCCAAATCTCATGAATTGATCATGTATTTTGTCAGCAATATAAGATGCAAAATCATACTTGACAGCAGGAGGCTGTCCAGGGGTAAAAATGGATAACAAAACTAGGGTTAACTGATCGTAATACTCACTAGTATTGAAACCCATTATGAAAGATATCATGTTTAAAATGAGTCTACCCTCATCAGTAAAGAAAGCATAACCATAAGGGGGAGGATTTTTAGGCTGATGCTCTGGTAACATGAAATTCTGGCACAGACGGTTTAACTCTTCATGGGATAACTTAGTAGATTTCTCAAGTAATTCAGCCATGGAAAGGGGAGTGAGGTCTTGACCCGATTGGAATTGT
The DNA here is from genome assembly GCA_034641835.2 of Pinus albicaulis. Taxonomy (NCBI): domain Eukaryota; kingdom Viridiplantae; phylum Streptophyta; class Pinopsida; order Pinales; family Pinaceae; genus Pinus; species Pinus albicaulis. Next base: position 134,770,424 of record CM076576.1, read on the forward strand.
AGCATTTCATTTATGGACTGAGCAGTTATTGAGAAAAGAACATTTTGGCTTGGGGATAAAACTTCTCTTTGGTTGGGATCATAATTTTCATGGCAAAAATGGATTAACTCAGGAAAAATATGGATTGAGGGAAGAAGGTACATGGGAAGATTGGATTCCCAAAGTCCATAAATGTCAGAACCATTCAAATAATTGTCTCTACAGTGGCAAAATATTCGAAGAGGATTCTCACTAAGCTGAAGGTCTCTAACTTGAAAATCCATATCGGCTAAAGGCAAATAATCCAAATCCCTGTGAGGGGCATTGATGGGTACAACATTCAAAGCTACCGGAACTTCCATTTCTAGTTCTTATGGATTCAGAAATGGAAATTCAGGGTTTTTGTGAAAAGGGGCACAATTACTAGTTTTGGGACTATAATTTCAGTTCTGGGAATGAAATAGACCAAATTGAACTTCTTTTCAGACTTTTAGAGCGGAATTCAAACTAGAACCAGGAAATTTTTCAGATTTTAATGGGGAATTGGAGTAAATACCTGTTTACAGGAAATGTATAGCGATTAAATAGGCACAGGCTATGGCGACTGAACTCTGAATTACTTGGCAGCAATGGTTTTTAGCAGGGTACTGGTTGGCAGCTTCGACAGTCGATTTCATGTTTCGTTGAATGGAAAACTGATCTCAGTGCGGGATACTGAAAATAACATGGGTTTTTTTTATTATCTGCAAAGTCAAAGGTGGCGGGTTTTGATTGATGACGTCAGCAGGTACAGTGGACGCGTCACAGAGAATAGGCGGTAAGTGGTTTTCATCGCACCGCTTTTGGGACAGGGTGGTTTTGGGCAGAGGGGCAACGATTCCATTCAATAATTGATGCGTGATAGAGCACTGTTCATAAAACCACCGACTCATCGCGCATTATCAGTCGGACGCGGATGGCTAGCGATATCGATAATAGCCGTATATCTTGGATCAGTTGATTGGACGGTCATTTGGATGCGAACATGACAGAGGTTTAACAGGCGAGACTGATGCGATTATTTGTTAATTAATCTCATCGGTGGGAATTTGATTGGCGGGTCAGATTATTAATTAATCATGAGGATTAATTAATCTCTTTGTACGACGAGGGTCGGGGATGAAAAGTGCGCGGGAGATGGGTTTGAAGTTTGGTTTAAATTAAACTTCGAGTTTTATTTTTTTGTTTTAAACATATAAATCATATGTTTAAACGTTTTTCATATATTTTTATTATATGGTAATTAAACCAAAGTGATTTATTTACCATAGGGGGCAGAGTAATTATATAACGATATATTTTAGTCAAAGGGGATATAATGGGGGTTTTTATTTAAACATATGGGATTAAATAACTTTGACTAAAATTATAATAAGTGGGTTTTTGGGTTATTTATATAAAAGGGGTTATATACTATAGGAAAAGGTTATTTCAATAGGGATTTAGATAATAAATTAGAAGTTAATATGATAAATGAAAAGCACTAGGTATAAAACATCAAAATAATTTTTTTAACTTATGCTTGCATGAAAGGGTTTTTATTGAATATTGCATGACTTTCCTAAGTAAAATAGGATTTTACTTAGGAAAATATTTTTAGAAATAAATAAGTGTGATGATGAATGTTTTTAAATACTTAGGTTTTTCCAATTATTGGGCCGAGGGTCCGGTCCCTCCAAAAGTCAAGGAAATGCCTTGAGCCCCTTTAATCTTCAAATACCTTAGTACTTAGGGGAAATTAGTAAAATCTTTAGGGAAAATAAGAAGGGAAGTTAATAATTTTTACTTTGCCTTGCTTGCCCTTCTTCCAATGTATTATCTGCCTTGGCACTTGTGATGAAAGTTAAAATTTTAACCATCAAAAGCCATCATTCACCACAGGTAATTCAGCAACATCATCTACCCTCCCTACCTACTTTACTCTACCATTTTTCTTCTTTATTAGGGTGCACTTAGACTGGAAAACCCTTATCACACTTTTCTTTTACATATGAAAATCTATCTAGCTCTAACCTTATTACATCCAAGGGCTCAAATTAAACTGTTGAGCTCCTTTTATTCACTCTTCCTATCTACTTATCTGCCAAGATTAAACAGTTTGGTCAGATTTTATTCTCTATCTCTAAAACATGAAATTGAAAAATGAACTAGCCAAGATTAAACTGTTTGACTATTCATAATTTGTGGCATAAAGTACAAGTTGCACACAATTTTGTTTATTACATCAGAGCAAAAAATAGTGGCATTTAGACTTGCACACTTTCCTTGGCCTTTCTTTTGGTGGGGTTCATTTTCTTTTACTTTTTGGCCATTTTTATTTTTTCACCCTTTGATTTTTCTTTTAGGGTATACCCTCTTTAAATTTTTTAAAATTTTTTGATTTTTTGATTTTTTAAGAATATGGAACACCTTTGCACAAGAAAAAGGTTTGAACATATTGCATAGTTCATCAAGTCAATCATGAAATATGACACCTATTGGTATAGGAGTCTAGCACAATGTAGGAGGACAAGAAGCTTACCCATTTACATATGGATTCTCAACGTATCATCAAATTAGGATTGCACCTGAAGATCAACATAAGACCACATTTGCTATAGAATGGTGCTCATATCAATACATAGTCATGTCTTTTGGATTGAAAAATTTCCATGCTATATTTTCTAGGGTGGTGATTGCATATTTTAAGGAGTACATTCACAAGTTTTTGGAGGTATATTTTGATGACTGGAAATTATTTGGATTGTTGAGTAAATACATGGGAAGTTTGAGACTTATGCTTGACACATGAAAAAAGTATCAGATCTCTTTGAATTTAAACAAGTGCATGTTTTGTGCACCATTTGGAATATTGTTAGGAATTATTTTATGTAAGGATAGAATAATGGTATAACCTGCAAATATTGTTGTCATTGTAAAACTCGATCCACCTAAGACAGTAAGTTAGCTTCGCACTATGTTGGGACATACTGGGTATTACAGGGAGTTCATCAAGGGGTATGCGTAGATCATTGTGCCCATGGAGAAATTGTTGAAGAAGTATGCAACCTTTCAATGGAATGAATAATGTCAGAAGATCCTCGACACAATAAAAGATAAAATGGTAACTGCGCCTATACTAGTGTTCCATGATTGGACCAAGGACTTTCATGTCCATGTAGATGCCTCTTGTAGAGCTTTGGGAGTGGTGTTAGCACAACTTGGTGAAGGAGAGATTGATCATCCTATATCTTTTGTAAGTAGGAAGTTATCTACACCAGAAAATAATTACACCACTACATATAGGGAAGGATTGGCCATGGCGTGCACTTTGCATAAGTTTAGACATTATTCGCTAGGGTCACACTTTAAGATGTTTATAGATCATTATGCATTAAATTATTTTGTTAACAAACCTATTTTGGGAGGAAATATTTGTAGATGGATTCTATTATTCCAAGAGTATGACTTTGAGATCATTGTTAAACCAGGAAGGATGAATTCAAGACCTAACCATCTGTCAATATTGGGAATGGGGGAAGAGCTAAACAGCATAGAAGAAAATCTTTCTGATGCACAATTATTTGAAATTATAGTAGCATATGAACATTTTTTAGATATCATTTAGTTTCTGACTATAGGCATGGCTCCTTCAGAATATACTACGCAAGAGAAGAAAGAATTGGTGGTTAAAGTAGCTCACCTTTAAATAATAGCAGGACACTTACATAATATGGGGCCAGATGAGATACTGCGCATATATGTTCTTGAATATGAAAGACAAATGATTCTAGAAGAAGCTCATGGAGTCGCAACTGGTCGACACTATGCAAGTAAATCTACTATACATAAGATTTTGAGAGAAGGATTGTGGTGGCCTACACTACACAAGGATACAAAGGAGTATTGCAAAGAATGTGATATGTGTCAAGGAATAGGGAAGCCTTATGAGATCCATTGGTACCACAAGTTACATTATATGCTTTTAATAAGTGGGCCATTGATTTTTTTGGACCAATCAACCCACCTGGAAAGAAGACTGGTGCGAGGTACATAATTACAACAATTGATTACTTGACAAGATGGGCCGAAGCACAACCAGTGAGGAACTACAACATAGAAAATGGATAGAAGTTTATTTTTGAATATATATTTTCTAGATTTGGATGTCTAAATATTTTGATGAGTGACCAAGGTTCACATTTTTTGAACAAGGCTAGTGAAGCATTGATTCAGGAGTTCCAAGTATATCATCATAAGAGTACCCCTTATCACCCTCAAGCCAATGGAACAATGGAAGAATTTAACAATATTTTGGATAATTCACTCACTAATGTATACAACGTGAATAGAGATGATTGGGACATTAGAATTCCAGCAGTGTGATGGGCCTATAGGACCACATGTAAGAAATTGACAGGTCATACACCATTTAGGTTAGTTTATGGGCAAGAAACTGTGATGCCTATGGATTACATTGTTCCTAGCTTGAGGATTGCAATATTTACAGATATGGCATGCCCTGAGATAATGAAGGAACAAATGTTGCAGTTTGTTTCTTTGGAGCAAGATAAATTTGTAGAAGGATTCCATCAGTAGGTGAAGAAATAAATGGTAAAATTATGGCATGATAAACATATTAAATAGAAGAATTACTAGGTAGCAGACCGCATCCTCCTTTATGACAATAATTTTGCAAAGTTTCCAGAAAAATTCAAGACACACTGGTTGGGACCATTCATTATCAAGCATCACTGATGGAGGTGTAGTTCAAGTAGCAAGGTTGAATGGAGAAGTGATTCAAGGAAGAGTAAATGGAGGTATATTGAAGTTGTATAGGGAAAAAAATACTCCTACAACCTCACTCTATCATAAAAAGGGAGAAAAGTATTAGTTCCACCTGTAGTTGAAAGTGAGCACTGGACTATAAACTATGATGCAGAGGAAGCTTCAACGTAGGAAGTTGCTTCACCACAGTCTCGATTATGTCAAATTTCATAGAAGCCGTGATGTAAGAAGGGTTGTTTGATGTGACATGAATTCATCAAAGTTCGCCAGAAAAATATGACCATTTAAAGGGAAAGTTGTCATTAGAAGACGTGGGAGGATGCATTTATGAAGACAACTTGGCAAGATCTAGCGGAAAATACGTAGTTAATGAACTAAATACGAACCATATTTGAGCTAATGATGAGGTTAGAAGTTAAAAATTATAAATGACCATGTCCTGCCAAGATTTTGGCACTTTGATGTCTGAAAGCTCAAAAATAGCTAAGTGTCTAAAAGTTGCAAAAGTTGTGCTCCTCTATGAACACTCAGGAATTAATTTGCACATTTGAAGAGAAGGTTATGGTAGGAATCATGGAAGCCACAACACCTTCTAGTACACCTGCAACATCACCATCACCCGCAGTAGAATCTCCCCTCAAACGTCGGAAATATCCATGCAAGAAACCATCCAAGGAGTAGAGAATAAATCACAAATAGGATAAGAAACTTGTCAAGCCATAGCCAGAATCTACACCAGTGAAATACATTGAGGAAGAAGCAGAGAAGGAACACATGGAAATAGAGGTCGCAATATTTCCATCATAATTTCCAACATATATTACACAAAGAAAGCCAAACACGAAGCCGTTGAAAGGTTCAAAGGATGCAAAGTATGGAACCTTTACACTACTATTGCCAAAGAATGTGTCATTTGAGGGAGAATTTCTTGGGAAAATTCCATAGTTGAAATTCGCAGAATCTAAATTCAATGATAGAAACAAGTACCCACATTTCATACTAGGAAGGTATCTGAAGTAGGTAGAATACCTGAAAAATGGTGTGACAAGTTTGGAACCACAACAATGGGTAAGTGTATTAGAGTGGTCAGGGTTGATGAACATGCTAAATGTGCCACACTTTGGGAGAAGTATAGTAAACAAAGGCTATGTAAGGTAGTTACTCATGCTGGTGCACGAGGGATGCCTCTGGATGTGAAAGAGGATCCCCCTTAACAAAATGTTGATTTGGATAATTACAAGGTTTCCATATCAAGGAAGGGACCCCACAGAAGAATTTGTGGGAAAAGATCAGGGTAAAGAGGTAGATAAAAATGTGAAGAAGCAGTTTGGGTTGACAAAAGGCAAGTGAGGCTATGAAATCAACTCAATCAGTGACCAATTATTCCTCTTCTCCGCTCACATATTAGCTGAGAAGATCATGCAAAAGTGTCGAGCCAATGAATTCCCTATGGCAATAGTTTTATTAGTTGCACAATGCAACAATGGGGTTCAGTACAACTAGGTCGGATATCTTTGCAAGGAATATTTGGATGACTTCCGTGAAGTCCAGGAGAAAGGTACAACCTTCCATTGTGCGTGGTTGATCTTGATTATAAAATTGTAGGCATGGAAAGAGTTGGAGGAGTCATATTTTCCTCTGACAGAACCAGATGTTTGTGAAGCCTCGTTGTATGCCTCACTATGGTATACCAATCATCAATCACATGCATATGAGAACATGATATTCTTTGTCTTTTATCACATGGATTTTCATATTTTTTTAAACCAACATCCTCGTCTCTCACTAAGCTTGTACAGGCAATATAAATCAGTTGCGAAGTTCTGGGCATATTTTCACAGGATATATATACATGCCCACAAGGAAACGGTGAAGACATGACATCCCCTGTAATATTTAGTCACTGAAGATGATGTTTTCACACTATTACAAGAATGTAATGTAGACTGGATGAATGCGATGGAGAAAGATGCAGAGGATAGTCAGATAGAAGACGAAACATCTGAGCATTGAGGACCGAGTGGAAAGGATAAAGATAAGGATGAGCGAGAGGAAGAAGAAAAACAGCAGCATCATAAGGAACCTCTTGGAGGGGATGAACACAAAAAATAACCTAAAATTACATAGATAGAAAAAGGAAAGAGGAAGAGACACAATGAAGCTTACCCCAGGAGAAAAAATAAGAAAAAGGAAGATAAGTCAAAGAACGTACTGCCCTTAGTCCTTATTTATGGGGACCTAGATGATATCGAGGAGAATATTTAGGAGGAAACAACAGACTATTGGAACAATATAGAATATGACTATCACACACTTCTAATAGGTGTTGAGAAAATTATTACAGAGTTAAATGTCTTGGCATAGACAACAAGAAAATCAGTGCAGACAAGGGAAGGGCTCCGACCAGAAAGACTCATAGAGATGACATTTCAAATGAGGATAATGCAAATACCTTATGAAGCTCTGTAGTTTGACTCCACTGAAGTAAAGCAACAGGCGAAAGGTTGGGACCATGTCAATATGAACATCGCAACACTTCCAATTCTGATATTGCATGACTAACATCAAGGAATCATAAATGAGATGGAGCAACGAGAAAATCACACCTCAAAATTAAACACTCAGATAGAACAAGAGCGAGATTCGTTGAAGAACCATATTGACCATGGCATCAAGGAAAAAGACCAGGTTGAATAGTAGTAGCAGAAGTTAAAGGAGGTGGTTTAAGCCACATGTCGAGAAGTTCTAGATATGGATGTCCGGGAGGAGGAGTCAGTTGAAGACAAGGTCGTGGAGCTCAACCTTATAGTCAAGTAATCCAAAAAGAAGATTGCATATGTACAGTTTGAGTATGAGATCAAGATCAATGAGTTGTAAATGAAGCTATAGAAAACCACGCCACCGGAAGTTCGGGAATAAAGGGGGATTTATCTAAATGTTGCAGTGACAGAAATCTCTGCGACAATGGAAAAATGTGGAAAGTTTCTAGATGAATTTTTACAGATTTGGACTTCGCTGCAGGAAGATCCAAACGTACAAAATTTATAAGAATACATCGAGCAGAAGCAGAAGAAGTTGGAGGAAATTAGGGCAACCGTGAAGACCTTTCCATTCTTGCAAAAGCTCGCCAAGATTAGTGAAGGAAAGGTACTTTAGAAGCAGATCGAAGAGCTAAGAAGGGAAGAGTAGGTTTTGATGGAGAGAAATCAGTTTTTCTGGAATGAGACTCTCCAATTTTCACAGGAAGTAGATGGTAGGCTTCAAGATCTTTGAAAAAGAGGGGAGATAGTATTGAAGAAAAAATCAGCACCAGTAACAAAGGCAGTATTGGAAGAAGTTCGCAGTGATGAGAAGTAGGCCACAAAGATATTGTAGAAGTCAAACAATGCCTATGACAACATCACAACGAAGATTTGAGGCAAAGCAGCTGAGTGACTCAAGGCGAGTCACATGTGTGTGTTGGGGGCCTATTGGGCGCATCCCAACTTGGCCTAGATTTTGGCTAAAAATCCGCATTTTGAGGAGAAAGGCGCGAAGTAGACTGCACAACGAAGCGCAAGGTGGATCACATAGTGGAGCGTGAGGTAGACCATGCAACAGAGCATGTTAGATATATCGCGTGATATCATAGGGGCTTCAGGGTGGGTCAGAGTCCCTCCTTTTTGTCATGGGTTTTGGATTATATTTTCCTATTTTTTGGAGCCAATGGTATTTGGCCGATGGTATTGTAATGATGTAATAATATAAAAGGGATGTAATTTTATGCTAGATAGGGATTAGAGGCAGTAATGCGGGGATGGTTATGGTTAAGTCTTTGTAATATATATTTTTTAGTGAGGGGAAGGCTCAATAACTGAGTGCACAGAGACCTTGGAATAGTTTGCATCTTAGTGCACAAACCACCTGCAACTTAGTGCACAGGTTGAAGAAGTCTTTGTACTCAAAGATCCATCATAACAAAGAAGAAGTATTGTAGATGATATTCTGTGTTCTTATGTGTTTTTGTTATCTATTATATCGAAGCTATTGTCTATATTTTCTTAATATCTGTTACAGTTGCATGTTATATCTGCTTGGTATTGGTTTATGATGTTGTATGAAATTTTTATGTGATCAATTGAATGTGGAAAATTAAGTTATCAGTGTTAAGGGTAATATAACAGTAAAATACGACATCTTTCAGTCCCTAAAGGCTGAGAAACCTGGTTTTTCATCCTCCCATAGTCACTTCAGGTGAGGCTGTAATATGCTTGCAGGTCATTTCCGAAAGGGTCAGTGATTGAGGGTTTTTTTGGGGTGCAATGTTAGGGTCCTATAAATATAGGATTCATAATTTTTATTTGACTCTGTTAAAATCTTGAAATATTGTACATACCTTTGCTTTCTGCAAATGTATTCCCAAATTAAAAAATGAAAAGAGGGTATGTCCTAAAATAACAATCAAAGGAAAAAAAGAAACAAAGATCAAAATAATATTAAATATGAACCCCATCAAAAATATATCATGAAAGTGTTGCAAGTTTAAATTCCACTACTATTTACCTTTACTGCAAAATAAAGATTATGTGTAACTTGTTCAAAATGCCATAATCCATGATAATTCAAATAGCTTAACCTTGACTTTTTCATGCTATAGATAGAGAATGAAGATCTAACCAAACTGTTTGATCTTGGTAGATCAGTAGTTAGGTAGAGAACAATAAGGAGCTCAACAGTTTAGTCTAATCCCTTGGGTGAAATAAGGTTAGAATTAGATAGTTTCCTGTTTTAAAAGAAAAAAGAAAATGGTTTGCAAGCTCAAATGCACCTAAAGTAAAAGAATAAAAATGCTAGGGTAGAGAATGGGAAGTACAAGAAGTTTTACAAGAATGGATAAACATCATCTAGCAGATTACTAATTTCCCTCCCTACAAAGCATTCTAGTACTAAACCCTTTAGTTATTAAGGCTCATAGCATTTCTCTGACTTTTTGTGGGACCAGAACCAGGGCTTAATGACTGATTGGTAATAAAATATTGGAATCCCCTTCATAAGAAGCCCTTTTTCCCCTTCATCATTCATTTTACCCTAATAAAACCCCTTTTCCTAAACACAACTTACCTAGGAAAAGTAATACCCCTTTGACTAATTCCCTTTTTATACAAAAACACTCAAAAACCCCACATAAATGATTTTAGCCTAAGTATAAATGTTAAAGTGATGATATTTGGACTTACAATGAAGAAATTCAATCTAAAAGTCATATTTTACACTATACCTAGTTTATTTTTTCATTCCTTCTCATTCATTTCATATTAACACTATATAATTTATTAAATATGTATTTACCCTTTAGCCTGTATTAATATTAATTCATGTTATATATTAATTCCCCACCCAAATTTTAGTTATAACCTATAGTCTTAATTGCACACATGTCGAATATGCCAGACTCAGTATATATATCAACCCTCGCCACATTACATTTCTCGGGCCCCACGCCTTTTGACCCAACACCTCCATCGCACAACCCACTCCGTCGATCTCTATCCTCCAGATCTAACTGTGGAGATAACCCTTCGCAACTTTCATTGTGTGATGATTAACCAACCCATAGCCTTGCAAAAAGCACAAGTTTTTATTTCCCACCTCTGCAACGTGGCCATTTCCCATTCGATCACATTGCCAAAAGAAATACAACTTACCACATTTCGACAACGCGAAAACTGCCTGGCAGTATTTCCTTACCCCACAACTTCACAATTTAATCTCGAACGTTTGCTTGATTTCACCAAATCCAACAGTGATAATCTCCCATCGCAAATTTAATAGCGCCATCATTAAACAAATTAAAATTTGTGATAAAAGTTTTTTTTCCATTTTCTCTCCCCTCCACGCGCCAAAATTTTGTTGGATCGCATCAATCCCCCCAATTCCACTTACCATCTTTCCTCGATGTGAAAACCATCAAGTGGTATTCCTACTCATTGCAATAAAAACCACCCTACTATTTGATAAACCACTTATCTGTCCATCCTGTCATGCGATAAACTGCTAAAACCACTTGTCAACTGTACGAAAGGCTAAAAATCATTTCAAAAACCCTCTATTTTAAGTAATTGAGAGCCATTGCCAACAAAATGGAACCCTGCTGTAGTTTAAACCATTTTTCACAGTCGTTTTCCATCATCAAAGCCATTATCCCTCCTTGCAGACCTTCATTTCATTAAAAAATTGTTTGATTTTTTCAGATTATTCTCAAAATATGAAATTGGGCCAATAGTTTCAATACTAGTTGACAAACGTGTTTGCTCCAAATTCTCATATTTTAATTCAAAAACATCATTCAACAAATAGTTTGTTTACAAAGAAAGAATTAAATAAAATTCATAGAGAGATCAGAATGATCAAATTACACAGTGAATGGTAAAACTGAAATAAGAATTCACAGTGACAGTGAAAACATAACAGTCAAAGAGCATCAGAGTTAAAGTGTATCAGTAAAAGTCAGAGTGAAAGTCAAATAAAAAAAAACAAAGGAGTCAAGGTAAAATGATAAAAGTAAGCGCAGAGGAAGTAATGGTTAAACTGAGATGAAAACACTTTCACCAGCAAAAATGAAGTTTATCTGAAGTAAAATTCAAAACAATTAAAAGAAAAATAAGGTTAAAGGATGAAAATAGAAAGGAGGGACATTTTTCCAAAAAATTATTGTTTAATTCATAGTTTTACAGAAACTATTGTGCCCAGTCCAAGATGAATTTTTCAAACCGGGAGGAGGTTTATGTTCCTAAGATTCTAACCTACCAAAACCTATCTCACTTTATGCACAAATATTACATAATGAGAGATACATACACATCTTCACAGCCTATTTTTTAGAATGTGCAAAATTCTGTTTTACACATCTTTTTGCAGACCTTATTGTGAATAGCTGGAACTGAATTTTGGGAAACTGAAAGTGGTTTATCTCAGTAACATATTTATCCATAATAACCTCTTTCAAGTTTTACATATATACTTATAATTTATATATACAAAGGTATCACTCGACCAACATTTCGCAGAATTTCTGGAGCAAGACACACAAAGGAAGGAGATAGTTAGTGACTTGCAAGCCTCATCATCAACCAAGAGTTGCTATCAAATTCGAATTTATCTTCTTTTTCACCATCAATCCATAAGTATAGTGCCAAATATATTCATTAGTTTTGAGTGTCCTTTATCTAAGTTCTATTTATGTAATACAATTTGAGATATTTGTAAACCAATCTTGATATTTTTTCAAGATATTCTAGTTTAGAATTTGTATAAATACTTCATTATTTGAAGTATTGAGGGTGGAATAAATTGCTGAAAATTTCTATAGTCAATATTTCTATACCTGAAGGATTTTTTACGAAGTTTCAAGTTAGCATACTGGATCAAATCAATAAAGCATCATGTTTTAGGATTCATGTGTTGGGCCAACTTAAGTGAAGTACTTTCTACTGTTATTTGTTAAATCCTTTTATGTTTTCCATTCAGACATACATGTGTTCAAAATTTTAATGTGAAATTAGGAAGCGACATATCAAAATTTGTTAATAGCGCTCTGTTATTTACTAGTTTTCATTTCAATGTTTTCTGCTGATTTCCAGAGTAGGGAACCCTTAATTTCTCCCTCTTTCGAATGAGCTCTTTCTTCTCATCCTTATCCGGATCAAAGAATTCTTGATTTCTCTTTATCCCTATTAAACCACTTCACCAATCAAATTCAAAGATCTTGAGTGACTCTTCTATCTTGCCCTGAAAATATTTGACTTTTGACCTTGATCCCGATCTGTATGCTTGACACATTGACTCCATTTGCCCAATGGAAAAGCATATCTATTACTATACATCTCAGTAAGTGATTTTCCCACCAAACCAAACCAAATCTCAAAACCAAATTTCCCCATATAACTAGCCTAATATCATATAACAAAGTTAAATCTTATAGAGAGAGCCCTCTCTGAACCCTAGGAAGGCTAGATCCTAGAGTTTAAAAGTTCGTCTGTGGTTACCTCTAATGTACTTAGAACTATAAATCAAAATCTCACAACTTAGAGAATTATTATAGTGATAACATAATGGCGACCATACTGGGGAAACTAACATTTTCTTCAGAAATATTTTACAGGTTAAGATCTGATCTATGATGGTGGACAGTGATCAGAAACAAAAAGGTTAAAATCATCCACCTGGCGACTCCAAATCAATTTCACAATCAAGACTATACTGGAGGAATGAACATGAGAGAACAATATGAAAATATCAGGCTTTTAACTTGGATCTTAATCCAAGACATTATTTTCTTTCTCATTAAGAAAGTTTTACAATGTATATTATATTTTAGATAAGATCTTAGATTAGTTTTTAATTATTTTCCTTTGAAGATTGTAAGTACTAATTCTCTTAATCTCTTTCAGCAGCTTTCTTCTGAAAGTAATGACGATAATTTTTCAATTAAGAAGCCTCAAATAATAAAGACTAATATTAAAATCCCTGTGCATATTCTTGTACCATTTAAAGTTCTCGATAGATATAAGCCCCTTATTTTACCTCCTATACTCCATGATTTTCCTGATAACTACTACAAACATCTTCCTAGATTTGATGGAGATAATGGTATCACTGCCCAAAAACATATTCAAGGTTTTGAGAATTATCTGGACCTATTTGAGATTGATGAAGATGATGTTAGAATCATAATTTTTACTCTTTCTTTGCAAAATAGAATAAAGAGTGGTTCAAGAATCTACCTAATGCAAGCATCTCAAATTTCCAGCAGTTTTTCAAAAAATTTCTTCACAGATTGATAATTAAAGTCAATATTTTTGTGATCATAGAAGAATATAATAAGTTAAAAAGACATCCAAATGAAACAGTACAAAAATTTTCTGATAGATTTAATCAAGTTTATTATTCAATTCCAGAAAATATAAGACCTCCTCATGATTCAACTCTCTTGCATTATCCAAGTGCCTTTGATCCATAAATATAATTTCATTTAAGAGAAAGAGATCCAGAAACACTTGTACTAATGCAGAACATTACACTTGATGTAGAAGTTAATCTGCAAATCAAACAGGAAAAGTTGAAAGCAGAAGAAGAGAAGAAAAACATTACAGAAGTAAAACTCAGCCTTTTGGTAAGAAAATTATATGAAATCATACAGAAGATCACTATGAAAGATGAAATTTTTTGTTCAAAATCACCATGAAGGAATAGAAGAGGTTGATAGCCATAAACAAATTCCCCATAATTCCAATTATCAAATATTATAAAATGGATTTACAGATCAATATGTTGAAGATGAATCTACAGATATAATGTGTATGTTTGATGGCATTCCTTCTTTTGATGATTTGCCTAAGTATGATCATTATGATGATAGTTATGTTCTCCAAACTCAAGCTAAATTTACAAAGAAATCAAAAGCTATTTTGTAGGATAATGAAATTCATTCTCAACAATTTAAATATAGTGATCAGCCCAAACAAATCAGCTATGAAAGTGAGGAAGAAAGAGAAGAAAATGTGGAAATAAGTAAAGATTATTTACCTCTTTGTTTTGCTTCATTTCAGTTCATTCGAGACAACTTTCATGCCGTCAATAATCAACAGTCTTTAGGAATTGTGATTGATAACAAAGAAGATAATGAAACTCTTGATCAAGCTTTTTCAGTTTCACAAGTACAGTTATCAAATTTTATTGAAACATTTGATCAAATGATATAAGAAAGTTCAATACCACTATGTTTTGAATCATTTCAACTTTTAAAGGAAATGTGGTATAACATCTTGAAAGAAAAGGATGAGCAACTTGTTGAAGTTTATGAAGTCCCATGGAATTCTATATTCCATAGGTTGCAACAATTTTCCCAAGTTTTTCATGACCCAATAGCTGATATGTTGGATATCAAACGCATTCAAAGCTTGCCTCCATTACTAACTATGAGTTTCAAAAAGTCAAACATTATAATCAGTAGGAATATCATCACAAATATTATCTAAAAGTTTGTAGGGAGATAAAGATGAAAATAACATTTCAATTTCATGGCATGGAGGCCATCCAGAACAGATGTACAATTGTTTAGATCAGTTAAACATTAGTGTATATATCTTGGAAGATCCTTTTGAAAATTTTCTAGATTCAACAAAGGAAATCAAGTATTTCCTTATCCTCTCATTTGTTGACAAGTTTCTAATAGGTTGTAGAATTACAGTTTTGATAATCAACAAGAAAATGCAACAAAATCTATCAAAGTACATAATGCTTGAATGGTTTCATTAGCTATTTCATTTTACCCAACCAACAATTGGACAACTGATTAGATTAAGTAGGTAGGATTTCAGCTTATTTCAGTTTTCAGTTTTCAGCTAGTTTTGAAATAATTCATTAAGATTTGAAGCCAAGGAAAAGGCCCTACGATATTGATGATTTAGTAGTTTGGTTTGAAGGTTGCATCACCTTTAAGTCTCAGATCAGATTTTATTTTACAGAAAAGGGTGTAAATTTTAGTTCAAGAGTTTCAATCACAAAGATTTTATAACAAAGCAAATGCATATTTGGGATTGGCCCAATGGATCAGGCTACTAGATGATGGTGTTCTTGACATCTCACAAGGAGATTCCATCCCCATGTGAAGCCACTGTTAGGGTCCTATAAATATAGGATTCATAATTTTTATTTGACTCTCTTAAAATCATGAAATATTGTACATACCTTTGCTTTCTGCAAATGTATTCCCAAATTAAAAAATGAAAAGAGGGTATGTCTTAAAATAACAATCAAATGACAAAAAGAAACAAATATCAAAAGAATATTAAATATGAACCCCATCAAAAATAGATCATGGAAGTGTTGCAAGTTTAAATGTCACTACTATTTAATTTTACTGCAAAATAAAGATTATGTGCAGCTTGTTCAAAATGCCATAATCCATGATAAGTAAAATATCTTAACCTAGACTTTTTCATGCTTTAAATTTCATGTTGATAGATATATAATAAATATCTGACCAAACTGTTTAATCTTGGCAAATCAGTAGTTTGGTAGAGAACAATAAGGAGATCAACAATTTAATCTGAGCCCTTGGATGAAATAAGGTTATAATTAGATAGTTTCATGTTTTAAAAGAAAAATGAAAATGGTTTGCAAGCTCAAATGCTCCTAAAGTAAAAGAATAAAAATGCTAGGGTAGAGAATGGGCAAGTATAAGCAGTTTTACAAGCATCGATAAAAATCATATGGCAGATTACTAATTTCCCTCCCTACAAAGCATTCCAGTACTAAACCCTTCAGTTATAAAGGCTCAAAGCATTTCTCTGACTTTTGGTGGGACAGGACCCACAGCTTAATGATTGATTGGTACTAAAATATTGGAATCCCCTTCATAAGAAGCCCTTTTTCCCCTTCATCATTCATTTCACCCTAATAAAACCCCATTTCATAAACACAATTTACCTAGGAAAAGTAAAACCCCTTTGACTAATTCCCTTTTTATACAAAAACACTCAAAAAACCCACAGGAATGCTTTTAGCCTAAGTATAAATGTGAAAGTGATGATATTTGGACTTACAATGAAGAAATTAAATCTAAAAGTCATATTTTACACTATACCTAGTCTATTTTTTCATTCCTGCTCATTCATTTCATATTAACATTAATATAATGTATTAACTCCGTATTTACCCTTTAGCCCGTATTAATATTAATTCACGTTATATATTAATTCCCCACCCAAATTTTAATTATAACCTATAGTATTCATTCCACACATGTCGAATATGCTAGACTCACTATATATACCAAACCCCACCACATTAAGTTTCCCCGGCCCCATGACTTTTGACCCCACACCTCCATCACACAACCCGCTCCGTCAATGTCTATTCTCCAAATATAACGGCGGAGATCACCCTTCACGAATTTCATTGCACAATGATTAACCGACCCATAGCCTTGCGAAAAAAGCATAGTTTTGTATTTCCCACCTCTGCAACGTGGCCATTTCCCATTTGATCGCATTGCCAAAAGAAATACAACTTGCCACCTTTCTATAATGTGAAAACTTCCTGGCGGTATTTCCTTACCCCACAACTTTACCATTTAATCTCGATCGTTCGCTTCATTTCACCAAATCCAACGGTGATAATATCCCATCACAAATTTAATAGTGCAATCATTAAAAAAATTCAAATTTGCGATAAAATTTGTTTTTCCATTTTCTCCCCCCTGCACGTGCCAGAATTTTGTTGGATCACATTGATCCCCCCAATTCCACTTACCATCTTTCCTCGATGCGAAAACCACCAAGTGGTATTCCTACTCGCTGTAATAAAAATCACCATGTTATTTGATAAACCACTTATTTGTCCATCCTGTCATGCGATAAACTACCAAAACCACCTGTCAACTGTGCAAAAGGCTTAAAATTGTTTCAAGAACCCTTTCTTTTAGGTTATTGAGAGCCATTGCCAACAAAATGGAACCCCGCTGCAGTTTAAACCATTTTTCACAGTCTTTTCCCATCATCAAAGCCATTATCTCTTTTTGTGGACCTCTGTTTCATTAACGAATTGTTTAATTTTTGAAAATTATTCTCAGAATATGAAATTAGCCCAATAGTTTCAATACTAGTTGGCAAACTTGTTTTCTCCAAATTCTCAGATTTTAATTCAAAAAACTTCTTTCAACAAACAATTTGTTTACAAAGAAAGAATTAAATCAATGTCAGAGAGAGATTAGAATGATGAAATTACACATTGAATGGTAAAAGTGAAATAATAATTCACAGTGATAGTGAAAACATAACATTCAAAGAGCATCAGAGTTAAAGTGTATCATTAAAAGTCAGAGTGACAGTCAAATCAGAAAAAACAAAGCAGTCAAGGTAAAACAGTAAAAGTAAACACAGAGGCAGTAATGATTAAACTGAGATGAAAACACTTTCACTAGCAACAATGAAGTTTATCTGAAGTAAAATTCAAAACAATTAAAAGAATAATAAGGTTAAGGGATGAAAACAGAGCAAGAAGAGACATTTTTCTAGAAATTTCCTGTTTAAGTCATAGTTTTGCAGAAACTATTGTGCCCAATCCAAGATGAATTTTGCAAACCTGGAGGAGGTTTATGTTCCTTAGATTCCAACCTACCAAAACCTATCTCACTTTATGCACAAGTAGTATAGAATGAGATATAAATGCACATATTCACAGCCTATTTTTCAGAATGTGTAAAGTTCTGTTTTACACATCTTTTTGCAAAGCCTATTGTGAACAGCTGGAACTGAATTTTGGGAAACTGAAAGAGGTTTATCTCAGTAACATATTTATCTACAATAACCCCTTTCAATTTTTACATATATATCTCTGATTGAGATATAAAAATGTATCACTGGACCAAAATTTTGCAGAATTTCAGGAGCAAGACACATAAAGGAAGGAGATAGTTAGTGACTTGCAAGCCTCATCATCAACCAAGAGTTGCTATCAAATTCGACTTTCTTTTCTTTGTCACCATCAATCCATAAGTATAGTGCAAAATTTATCATTAGTTTTGAGTGTCCTTTATCTAAGTTCTATTTATGTAATAAAGTTTGAGATATTTGTAAACCAATCTTGATATTTTTTCAAGATATTCTAGTTTAGAATTTGTATAAATACTTCATCATTTGAAGCATAGAGGGTGGAATAAATTGCTAAAGATTTCTATAGTCAATATTTCTATACCTGAAGGGATTTTTTACCAAGTTTCAAGTCAGCGGGCTGGTTCAAATCAATAAAGCATCATGTTTCAGGATTCATGTGTTGGGCCAACTTAAGTGAAGTACTTTCTACTATTATTTGTTAAATCTTCTTATGTTTTCCATTCATACATACATGTGTTCTAAATTTTAATGTGAAATCAGAAAGTGATATATCAGAATTTGTTAATAGCACTTTGTTATTTTTTGGTTTTAATTTTAATGTTTTATGCTGATTTCAAGAGTAGGCAACCCTTAATTGCTCCCTCTTTCGAATGACCTATTTCTTCTCATCCTTATCTAGATCAAGAATTGTTGATTTCTCTTTATCCTGATTAAACCACTTCACCAATCAGCCTCAAAGATATTGAGTGACTTTGCTATCTTGCCTTGAAAATATTTGACTTTTGACCGTGATCCTGATCTGTCTACTTGACACATTGACTCCATTTTCCCAATGGAAAACCAGATCTATTACTATCCATCTCAGTAAGTGATTTTCCCACCAAACCAAACCAAATCTCAAAACCAAATTTCCCCATATAAGTAGCCTAATATATAAAAGCAAAGTTAAATCTTATAGAGAGAGCCCTCTCTGAGCATTAGGAAGGCTAGATCCTAAATCTTAAAAGTAGGTTTGTGGTTACCTCGGACTATTTCTTTCTTTAACCTTGAGAAATTACTGAGTGATAGCATGTTGTATGGTTTGAACCTAGGTCAGCCCAAATCTAGCCAACACATGGTCTGGAGGGAGACTCTCCAATTGAGACATTTGGTAGGTGCATGAGCTAACATATATAGTCTTAGGGATGGAGAGGTTTACTGCTGAGGTAGAATATGTTCCACCCCTAGGCTCACACTTGGGGAGGTGATTGTGAGCGAGCTGCATGATGCACTTTCAACAAGATAGTCTAAGGCATTATATGAGCATGAGGCGTAGTGGATGATAAACCTTGTCTATAGGTAAAGTTTTAGACTCTAGGTCGTATCGGGGTGCGCTTTGAGGAGGTAGGATCACAGATTTCATGATGTGGTATGGTAGCTGCAGGGAATTTTTGAGTACATTAGGTTGATTCATGATATGTGAAATATATACATTGATGACATACAGGGAGCAGATATGTGGAATGAGAGGGTTCTAGAAGTCAACAAGACTATGTCACAACAAATCTGGTTATGGGATATGGGGATGCAGTTAACTGACAGGTTACTCCACTTTGTCATAAGCAGGGGTCATGGAAGAGGGTGATCTAGTTCACCTTGGGTTTGAAACATGGGGGATCACTGAGATATCCACTATATGGCAGGGAATATTTATCCTGTTGTTGCTCAGGACCGATATTGGCAGTAGATGGGTAGACGTTGGAATCATGGAGATGCCTAGGAAGGATGATCTTGAACCTCTTAGATTTTTCGCCATCAAGTAACAAGAGAGGAGGATACATTCAACGCATGATGAGAAGCATGTCATATTTAGAGTGGTGCAACGTCAACATAGTGGCACCCTTTTGAGACTAGCAGGGGACCCGAGAATCACAATATTTCATAGCTCAATGACCTTTAAGGATGAGATGGATACTACGGGGGGAGATCATTGAAATATTCCATTGGGCTTTAGCGAGTCATTGATGGTGTGGGGGGCTTCATTATAATGACAGGTTGGTCATCATGATGATATCAGGAGAAGCTCATGTGAGCGATACTTTATCTTTGTAGGGATTGGGCGATATCTTCAATAGTTTACTCTTGGAGTGTATGAGATGGACTACTAGTGGGGAAAATTCATGAGGAGTTAGACATAGTGCCACATTATCATGATTCCCTACTCATTGATGGTATGCAGAGGGCTTCTGGTATTTATACCTTGTAGGATAATAAGTGAAGCAAGGGGAGTTTCATGTTGGTCAAGATGGCTTGGGATCTTGGCATTGAGGGATTCCTTCATGACAGGATAGTGCAAAGGTCAAGGATGATTCAATGGCACATATAGGACACTAACATATTTTTCACTGACATTGGGGATCAACAACTAGATAGGATGCTTGTTCAAGCATTATTTGAGGACAAGCAATTTTTGGTGGGAGGACTGTAATATCCCCAATTTTTTATTTTTTTATTTAACAAGATTAACAAATTTTATTGGGGAAGTGTTAAGAATATCAAAATTTTGTAATTTAGGAATTTGAGACATTTTTGGACTTAAGAGAAATAAAAAATTTCAATCTTAGTGGAATGTGGGGGCCACCCCTTAAGGAATACACACCCCTTGGAGGAAATTTTTTTTCGTGGGAAAGGGGTTCAAATATTTAGATGACAGACCCACAAGGAAAGGGTAGACAACAATTATAAATAGAGGGTTGAAGGTAGGATTGAGTACCTTTTGATAATTTGACATTTGCACATTGTTGCCCGATTTTTTTAGCAGATTCACAAGTTTTTTTTAGCACCAAAGATTTCAAGGGGAACTCTCACCCTCTTCTTCAGTGGACCAAAAGTGCCACCCTAGGGAGGTATTTTCATGAATTCATGGAGGATCAGTTTCAGGTGGTACGATTTTCCTTAGCTTCAGCCTCGATGAAGAAGAAGAGCCGCACAACTTTGTGAGAGGATATTCGGGGACGTGAGAGTTGAGTCTTTCCCTAACCAATTTATAAAATATTTATGGAGAAATTGCAGGTGTGGGGAGTGTGTATTTCCCATGTCAAAATTCCATTGTAGAGGCTCGTGCAGTAATTGACCTGGACTATGTAGTTCTTGGTGGGGCTAATTTGTGGTGGGAGTTTGGTTTTGGGATTTGGGGAGGCATTGATTTGGGGTGCGATATGGTGTACTACGGGGAATTTATCAGCCATTTTGAGTAGCAGAGGCCAGTCTCCTCTGGGTCATAATTTTTTTACATTGGAGGAGCCCATAGAATTTTGGGGTGCTTTTGGAGCCATAGAAATAGACTAAACCATTTCTAATTTTTTTCTGGGTTTATGGTTGAGAGCATTAAATTAATTTGGTAGAATTTTTAGAGCACTTTATAGGTCTCAAACATGTGTCTCTTTCCCACCAGCATGATCCAGGTGGATATTGGTGGTCACCCGCCTATTCCACTTGGAGCTCCACCATTGTCTATTTCATTTTTTCAGTTTCGGCACAATTTACTCTTTTTAGCAGTTTTTCGGGTCCTAAACTTCCGGAGCCGTTTTGAGGCCCTAAACGACGTTTTTTGGAAAAACGGAGAGCAACATGGGTCCATGGATCGATGTTGCTCATTCCAAATTTGTAGTCCTTGGATAGATCTTTCTAACGAGGTATGGTACACATCAAACGGAGATCGTATGCCAAAGTTACGCCCCTGGGAAGTTGAAACACCAATTTACCCAAACCGGGCCCATAGTTTTGGCGCTTCATCTCCTAGGGTTAGGGTTTTGGCTGTTTAGGATTTCCCATTGTTTCTAAATGATAAATAGGCCCTCGAGCCTCATTGTAACTCAGTTCAGAGGCTTGTAGCCGCCACATCTCTTCTGAGAGATAGCTACCAGCGCCCTAGCTAGTTTTATTTCCATTCTGTCTGTAAGCAAATTTCAGTTCTTTGATATTAATGAAATGAAGTGTTATTTCCGCTGCATCTCTGTATTTATGTTTATATGTTTATTCTGTTGTGTTCCTGCATAAATCTAGATCACAGCAATTGCTAGTAATTTGTACCATATTGTGGGTTTTCTAGGTGGTTGGTTTGGGGAAGATTCCTTCCTGGGTTTGGTTGAGTATTTTTTGGAGAAAATACAACTGCAATTCCAGGCAGTTTCGAGCACCACAGAGGGTCATTCACAACATTTCCAGTGTAGCATTAGTTGCCATTTTATGGGTCTACACAGAAGAATATTGGGCCGAAGTTTCTCTTGGGGTTATCTCTTCCACATGGGTTTTCTCCATCTTGATTATGCAAGCCCAGGTGCACTTGTTCCTTGCCATATGTACTCTTCATAGTTCATAATTTAATAAAATGACTCAACTTATTTTCATTGTTTATTGGAATTTTCTATGGTGCATACGTATTTGTGATTTTATTTGCTATAGCCTAGTTCATGTGTTTGTTATTAACTCAAAATTTAAATTTTGAATTACATTTCTCGATGTGTGTATCTTGAGTAGAAGGGATATGCGTGGGAGGATTTTTTAACTAATGAATACTGCTCAAATCAATATGATGGCCCAAGCTATTTCTATCCTCCAACACCCAAATCAACGACACACAAAGGTACATGTGGTATATTAGGGAGTTCTTCTTAGATAGAATGTCTTACGATGTAAATATAGGGGTTTAATATATTAGGTTTATTTTAGAGTTTAAAAAATAGTGTTTATAACGTTAGGATTTACAATTAGGTTTTATAATATTGAGGTTTTTAATATTAGAGTTTATAATATTGGGTTTAATATTAATATGTGGGTTTATAACATTAGGGTTCATAATTCTATGGTTTAGAATAACATTTATGGTTTATAATAATATGGTTTAATATTGGAAATTTTAATTGTATGCAAAATTGTAAAATTGCGGAGGGAGACGTGACAGCGAAAGGAGAGTCTAGGGTTTATGGCTTGGCTTTTCTGGTTTGCGCTGGCTCAACTGCTCCAAGAGCTGGCCGCCTTCTGCTCAAACGCCAGATTGCAGACCTGAACCCGCAGGATTGTAAGCCTCTACACAGGGATTTCCATGCAGTTGATGTTGCCACCGTCTGGGCGGCTGCATGCCATGCATTTGATCCAGAATGCTTTGATGATGCCGCTTACACAGCTGTTCACAATGCCATTAAGTCCCTCTCTGGAGATCGCATAGATTTCACCCCTGCAGCCGGCCAGCAGCGGATCTGCTTCTCAGATCTGCCAGATTGACCGGCAGAGGTACCTATACTGGCAATACACATCGACCGGGATGCGGAGTTGAACAGGTAGGTTTTCAAGCCTCTGTACAGGGTTTTCCTTGGCTTAGATGGCGTCGCTGGCTGGGCAGCTACATTCCCTGCAAAGGCTACAGATGGCTTTAATGGCACCGTCTTTACGGTTGCTCACAAAGCAAACAAGATCTACTCTGAAAACCCATCAGATTTCATCTCTGCTGCAAGCATGCAGCGGATCAGCTTCTCAAACTCGCCAGACATGCTTGTAGAAGCATTAAGGTTAGCAGTACACAACGCCAGTGAATGTGTTCCTCGTCTAGTTTTGGTCAATTCTCAAAGACTAGTGACTCTGGACATGGATCTATCTCTGTTTTTAAGTGACCGTCCATTTTCACAGGAGAAATCCCCTCCCTATCACTGCCATGACAGATCTACTCTAGGAAGCACAAGAGTTCCTGGCACTATTTCTAGGCACCTCCTTGACTCCTTCCAGATCCAGATTTCTCAACCAATAGGAAAAACCATCCTGCAATGGGTCAGTTCTTCAGATTTGGTGCTGGATCTCAAGCTGGATCTAGAACGGCAGATTGGGATCCCTTCAGGCCTTCAAAGACTTCTCTTTCAAGGTAAACAAATTGAATACCTTTTCCCATCTCTACGTACAACATTAACAGGAACAGCTCTTTGGTGTTAACCCTTCGTTTAAGAGGGGGTGCAGCAGGACAATTGTCCTCCACTCCTCCCTTCTCTTACAAAGATGCAGTACATTTTGAGATCTCCAAACCCTCAGAAGCCCTTAAATCCAAGCCTTTTTTGGTTAACAAAACAGAGGAAGTTCCCTCTGTCGAAATCACCCATGCAGATCCTGTAAATCAACTTCAAGAATTTGCAGAAAGAGCCATCATTTGCAGATTCAACGGACTGTGGCCGCGATCTCAGGACCTTTATGATTGGATTCATGCAAATTGGACACATCATTGTAAGGTCAGTTTCTGTTCAAAAGGATATTTTATTGTTCTTTTTAATGACAGTAAGAATTATGAAAATGCTTTAGAAGAAGGTCCCTGGTTCATGGGAACTGCAGGGCTCTTCTTAACTCCTTGGTTCCCATATTTTGATCCAGCAACTGCAGTCATCACCAGGACACCTGTATGGATCAGACTACCAAACCTACCTATCCACTTATGGCATGTTGCAGTCTACAAAGCTATAGGCAACACCTTGGGCAGTTTCATTACGGGAGATTACAGGCAGGAAAAAATAGGTCTCTACACATATGCCAGAATATGTGTGGAGTTGGACTTAAGCAAGGGACTTCCAGACCAAATCAATCTCAAGATAAACAACTTTGTCTGGACCCAGAAAATGGATTACGAAAATACTGCCTTCCGCTGTCGCCATTGCCACCAAACAGGGCATCTGCAGTCCACCTGCCCTTCTCTTCCGGCAAAAAAGAAAAAGGATAACCTCTCCAAGCACAAATCCAAATGGTGGGCTCCTTGCTCTCCACCTCCAGTCGTGGATTCTGAATCCTCTAGCTCTGAAGATGAAGCCAGTGATGCAGATTTGGATCATGCCCCTCAAGTTGTGGTTCCTTCCACCGATGGACCGACGCATTCCTCCAATATAGCCTTCACCCAGAAACGCATCCATATGACCTCCTCCTCTGATTCAAAAAAGGAGGGCCCCCCCTCGGAGAACCCCAGTCTTCAAGTTGTTGTTGCTCATTCACCCCTAGATGGGTGGGTCAAAATCAAAAAAAGGAAAGGGAAAAAGCTTCGTGTTGATACTTCTACCCATTCTGGGTAGAGATCAGTCTTTTAGCTTTCCTTTGCTTGCTTCACTTCTTCTCCGGAACTGAGGTTGATAGTCCTATCATTGCTGGCTGCCAATTCTCTATCTCTCTTGATTGTATCACCATCTTGTATCATATTTTTTCTTAATAGAATTAGTCCAATTTAGAAAAAAAAATATGCTTTAATATTAAATTTAAACTATTGGGTTTCCTTAACATTAAAACTTAATAATTTAAACCAAAAGCCCTACAATTTTAAACCATAATATATTAAATCTTAATATAAACCCTAAAATTATCAACCCAAATATTGTAAATTCTATATATTAAACCCTATATATTATAAAATCAATATTATAAATCTTAACATTAAACATAATATTATAACCTTATAATAAACCATATATTATAAACTCGATATTAAATCCTAATATTAAACCCATATTATAAACATTAAATTATACCTCATATTATGTATAACAAAATTGGGGGAATATACATATTATGGAATTTATTTAATGTCTATATCCAAATTATCCTATAACAATAGAGTATTACTTTGTCTACACGCGATCTAAACGGTATGGACTTATTGAAAGTCGTAATTCGTAACATTTGCACAAACTATAGTTTTCAAACAGATTTTCACCCAAAGTCCTAATTCGTAACATTTGCACAAACGATAGTTTTCAAGGATATTTTCACCTAATATTAGCTTTTATCTATCTATGAATTTGCATGGAAGCACCACTCCAAAAGGTATTTATATTGGATTTACTCAATTATTATGGACCCATTGGAATAATTCATGAATCATTTCACGAATAAGTTCTTCCATGATTTTTAAGTGGATATATAGCACAATTATTTACACGTAAATCTAAATGTAATTCACAGATTCCATGTTAAACCATATCCTCAACTCCATAGTCTAACTAAATTGCAACATTTCTCTGAAAATCATAAAAAATTCGGTAAAATATTGATAAATTCTGGTAGGGATTTTTGTAAATCCAAGTTACAATGGTCAAAATTTAATATTTTGGGTGCTCCATAGGTTTTTGATGGTGAGAAATCCATTTTCACTATAAAAAACATGACTCAAAAATTGCTACTACGATATTTTTTCAAATTCTTTTAGCCAGATTCCCACCACTTTTGACCATCCGAGAAAATATATTTCCTCGATAGACGACTCCAATCCTAAACATTCCAGACTGTGTTGAATTGTTATATTTATTTTAAAAATATATTTATCATCTATCATTTACAACATCAGTGAAAATATCCACATTACAAATCCAAAATGTACAAATAGTTTATAACTTAAATAAGTATTCACATCCAAAATAATAGATCAAAGAAGCGAAGAAAACAGATTCAAAAAGATTACTAGAAAATGAAAGATGGGTGTTGGATGAATAAATCGTTATTGCGAACAAAACTGATCTCCCTAGTACTAAAAGTATCTAGCAACAAACAACCAAGTATACTAATCTTTCTCTAAGCATATATGATATATGAAAAGCTCTATATAGGTGTTAAAAGACCTACCTTATGTCCAGTGCTTGTTTGAAGTTGTTATTGTCCTTCGCGCGCTTAAAGGAGTTTCGTTTGTAAACCTGCAGTCACAAACAAGCAAAGTATTACATAGCACCTGTATAGACATTATCATAAACCATGCTTATCATAATGATCAAGGAATCTATGAAATAAACCATTAACAAACAGCTTATTGAGAAAAATGAGTATATTTGTATTAATTTCAAAGAAGGATAACCTTACAACCTGAGCCTTGATGTTGCACAGGCCTTCCCGGGGTCTGAAACAGGATTCTCCTCTACTTTGACAAGCTCTACACTCTTTCAATCAAGACAAATAGAGGTATGTTATCTCTCCTCACAAAAGTCTTGTTTAACTGAGTTTGAATCTCAACAACACTTATCTTCAAATATTCTAAAGCTCCAACTACCTTTGAGGCTACCCAAGGCCTCTTTTTATAGTGGAAAAGAGGAGGTTTTCTGTTCCAAATATGAAGGGATAGAATCCTCCTTCAAAGGGATTAGCTCCTTACATCAAGGGGTTAGCTCCATAAGGTAAGGGATACATGAACCTTATTAAAGCGTATCCATTCCCGAAAATTCCCATATAGAATCTTCTATAATTGATCTGAAATCAACTTTTTAACTTTACTTTCTCACCTTTTTGAATTTTACAGAGGTCCGCACCTATAACACAAAGAACGTGTGGTATGGTTCCGCAGGAGAGCTGAAATTTAGGTGCGGGACCACAGGAAATGAATAGAGAAAGTGCGATACCAAAGTTTATGGGATTTTTAGGAACTTTTCTCTGATTTTCAAAGCTTGACATGAGGAACTGATATGATAGACTTGCAAAAGGAGGAAGTATGAGTAATAATGAGCTCATACTCATAGCAGAATGTCAGGATGACAATTTTTAGTGTAACAGATTGCCCCCTAAAGTGCAAAGTCTGGAATAGATGAAGCTGAGGCCTGTCATATATGAAGAGTGTAGTACTTTATCATTTCAAGGGTCATCCTGTGGACACCCTAGTCGGAACATGTAAAAACATTCAATGCAAAATATACTTATGTAATCATATCATTGCTGAGGTAGGCATTCCCATACTCAGATCAAAACTAACTAGAACTAACTTAAATTGTTCTGATACAGGAATGATTTTGAATACATCATAGTATAGACATGTGTAGACACAGTATGGACGCATCCATCTGTTTGTAAATAGTCTACTGTATGAATGTTTACAAAATTCCTCACAGCCTGGATGGTAGAAACTAGATCTAGGGTCTTGATTTCTGTTTCTCAAACTGGTACGATTCTATCCATGTGAATAAATGTGTTGAAGTCGAACATGGTAGAAACCACTTGATTACCATTCATTGATGTAAATTGTTAACAAGTGTGAGAGTAACCACCGGTAATGTTAATGGCTCTCAAAGTACCCAGTAGAATCCATGAAATGTGAATGAATGAACTGAAGTCGAACATCTCACGGAATCATTCAATCGAAGGTCAATGATGCAACCTATCGTCGAAGGCGAGAAATCTGCCATTGAGGCATCACCAGTTCAAGATGTGACAATTCACCGGATCAACTTCCTAGACAATGTCTTTGATGTTGATGAAAGTGATGCATCCACATTATAAGCAAACCCACAACACGAAATCATAGATAAAGTTTTGAAAACATATTGGCAAGGACTGACTCAAGGATGGTCAAAAATGGATGACAGATATTTTGCAGATGAATGGTTTATTTGAACTGTCCTCTTGAACACATAACGACACAGCAGATGGCTTGGTGACAATTGACCCAAAGCTAATACCCAGAAACCGGCTGAAGACTTTCAATGTGGTTTGATTAACTGTTAGGCAAAGGATTTCCCAACCCAGGTGAATGAAAGTGTCGTGTTCAAGAGTGGTTGACTGGATTTTCAAAAAATTTAAAATACAACAAACACGCCCATTTTTTTCTTTTCCCCCACCATTTCTGGCAAGTACCTCTTTATTTTTTAACAAGCTTGAGGAGGATAACATTTGCTTGCTTATAAGCTCATCCTTCGGATGAGTCCAACTTAGTTTAAAATTCGAACCCTAAGAAGGAGTGGTTCGTTCCTGTTTTTAAAATTGAACAGGTCCTTTACTGTTAAGTTTTAACGAGTCCAGTATAGGAGAAAATCGGTGTTTTTCAATTTTAGGGAGTCAGAATAAAAACTTAAGAAAACTCTGTGGGTGTAATTTTTCGTAAATTTATTCTCTCGAGCCCGAAAAAGGATAAAATAATGCGGGAGAGAACTCTATTGACCGTAATTAGTCAATGTATACCTTTTTCGTAAATAGTCCATTTCAGTCCGGAAAAGGGGTAAACTTATACTGAAGGGACGATCATTCATTTACTTTAATGAGTTCGAATAATCAAGTACTCGGCAATATTTTCATATTTAGAGAGTCTAAAAAGGGCTTAAAAGAGAACTCGGAGGTTTCACTTTTTCGGTAAGTTTTAACGAGTTCGAAAAAGGGATAAAAATGTACTCTTTGTTGAAAAATGATCAATTCTCCTGAAAAATCCAATTTCTGCACAAAAACTTGAAACATTACACATACCTGTTTAAGATAAGTAAAAATGCTCTTAAAAATACCCCTTTTTAAAGTGAAAAATAAAAAAATTTAAAATTCATCTATTCGAAAAAACTTATAAAAAGGACTTTTTCAATTTCATTTTTACTGTTCAAGTTTAGAGTGAAAAGTAAAAATCTTTTGGGTAAGAAAGTTCCTGTGAAGATTCTGGAAAATCCATCCAGCAAAATTGAAAACCGTCAGTCCCAGGTAATCCACGACCTCTTAATCTTGTATTCCATCCGTTTCAAATTCATTTTTAGGCTTTAGATTGTATTTTTAGGGGAAAATATGGTTAAAAAGTTCGCTCACGGGGGTCTGCAGGTGAGACACACATGACCTGCGGACCCCGAATTTTTTCTATAAGGAAAAAAGTCAAACGTCCACACCAAAAATGCAGTACGTGTGTGCATCTACGCACTGTTTAGAAAGCTTAGGTGCGGTACCCACGCAGTTGAATTTAAAACTCTCATTTCTTATTTATTTCACAAAAATTTTCAAATAAGATTGCTCTAACTTGCCTTTTTATGCATTGTAGGATTAACAAGATGCTGATTTGGAGAGAACGTGAACATGAAGACATGGATGAAGCCGCAATACTCCATTTTCCTACACAGCAAGCATTAATAGCATGCGGTTTATACAAATTTTGGGCTATCTCAGGCATGAGGGCACAAGTAGAACTCCTAACATGGTTGGTGAACAGATGGAATGTACAGGACCAGTGCTTCATTATTGGCGGCCACAGGCTCAAAATTGAGCTGGAGGATATATATTTTCTGACTGGTTTGTCCAAGAGGGGCGAACAAGTTTCTTTTTTTGGGACTAGGCCAGGTGGCCAGTCTGTCACTAGTCTTCAACTAGAATTCTGCAATGACCAGGCAAACCTTAGGGACAAACGGATTGATATAAAACACATCATCCGTCCTGAATTGAAAGTTATTTCTTTTACTGTTACCAAACTGTGTGGGAGTGCTACGCTGCATGTAGCTACCGGTTCCCAAATGCGTATTACTGTGGACTGTTTTCGCAGCACCATCTTTAACTGGTGTGAAGCTATGTTGGCTAATGTAAAAGGCCAACTAACCAGAGCAAAAAATGGAAAATTAAATAACTTTGGATATGGATCCATCGTAGTCTCTTTTGCTCTAGAGAGGATCCCCATGTTAGCTCCACATAGTATTGTTGTTGATGCCGGTCGACTTCGAGAACCTAGGATGGTTCATTGGTCCGCATTGATGGCTCGTCACGCTATCAAGGGTACTGAGATTGTTCGATTTCCTTCTTCATATTTTCGTTGGCTGGATCGCCAACTTTTTGTGATAGAGGACTTTCCATATGCCGGGATATATTTCCGCGGCGACCGAGAGATGGCTCTCCCAGCAGGGGAACAGTGGGATGACTCAGGTACAATCATTTTTCAATGTTTGCTAAATTCTAATTTTTTTTATTTTTTATCGTCTTTGAAAACTAATAACCAAAATTTTTTTGAATACAGATGTGGGTCCACAGTGACCAGACCATCTCCAACCTTATGAGAGAAGACAACCAGTTGCAGCTGGACCAGCCCCAGCAAGCCAATCAGCGGAGATTTTGACTGATTTAGAGCATCATCTAGAGCATTTGACTCTAGATATTCCAGAGACGAGCATAGATGATATTCCACTCAGGTTGCAGAGATACGTGATTGGAGTTCCAGGACCTTTTAGGAGGTTCCTATGCAGGGTAGCTCGGGCAGTGGTTTCTTATCGTGATCACCATCAGTGATGGGATGATCGTGTAGACTCATATTTTTGACTTTTGTATTATCATTTTTGCTGATCATAAGGTGTTTTCAACCTATGATCGAAGACGATGTATGTTTTTTGAAAACACTCCTATATTATGATATATCACTATTTTACAGCTATCTGTGTACATATATGAGTGTTATTTGATTTACTACTTTTGATTATTGCAAATGTCTATTTATCATACTAGAAGCAATTGAATCTGCTAATGTATTTAAATGTCTTGGAATATGCTGATATTCAATGTAATCAAACTCACGTTCCAAGAGACGAACTCTCAAAAATAATCGTAATAACACCGGATTTCTAATGGTATAAACCCTGTTAAGCTGTAATACAACAAGTTCAGAATCCAACCTTACAATCAAACTCCGAATTCCAAATGATATGGACTCAGATAATAACTCAATCACTGCACTATACTCGGCAATGTTATTTGTTTTTTGACCAAGGCTTACCCCATGCATGGATACTAACTCGTCAAAGGGTGAATAGATAACCCAAGCTGCGGAAGAAATGTTCCGTGTACTACGACAAGCACCATCAGCAAAACCAATGTAGGTTTGAAGAGACGTCGACATCTGCAATATCAAGAGTAAAACTCAGATAAGCAGGAATAGTGACAAAAACACACTTCTAAACTAAGCACACTTTTCTAATCTAACACACCAGCAGTAAAGAAATCTAAACTAACAAAATCTCCACACCTCGTTTAAGCATAATATCGCTTTAGATAAAGCCCATTTATGGGTTTATCCAAAGGGACACCGTCAAAATCTATCAACTCATAGGCCCCTTTTGCTAACTTTCGTTTAACAATGTAAGGACCATGCCACATAGGCATGAATTTCCCAGCTCCTAGCTTGTCGTTAGCTTGATCATAAAGTAAAACTAGGTCTCCTTCTGAAAAATTTCGAGGGGTCACACTTCTATCATACTAAGCTTTAATCCGTTTAACATGAGCCTCGTTTGCTATTGCAGCATTTCGTCGATTCTCATCTAATTGAGCCAAGTACAAGAAACATTTCTCCTCTTCAGACGTAGCTGGGAGTAATTCTATGGCTAATTTCAGTGACGGAATTTCGCATTCAATCGGCAACACAGCTTCCAAACCGTAAACAAGTTGAAAGGGAGTGAAACCAGTTGATGTTTTTACCGAGGTTCGATATGCCCAAAGTGATGAAAATAACATGGAATGCCAATTCGTCTTGTGAATACCAATAATGCGTTTGATCATGGTGACTAAAACTTTATTGATGGCTTCAACCAGACCATTGGCTTGTGGATAATACGGAGTGGAACTATCGTGACGCAGGCCAAGTTGATCTGTCAGTTCAGTCATCATGACATTTCGAAAATGACTTCCATGATCTGTAATAATGGCATGAGGAACACTTAACCTCGCAATTATGTGATTAAATACGAAAATTGCAGTCGTCTTGCCTTCAGTCGAAAATGTAGGCATCGCCTCGGCCCACTTAGTAAAATAATCTATTGCTAAGATGATATACGCATGCCCCCCGGCCAAGTGAGGGTTACATGTAATAAAATCGATACACCATTTTGCCGAAAGGACCAACGGGGGTCTAGGGAGAGGAGCGGGTGGGGCGTGCATTTTACGATCAGCGTGCATTTTACGATAAAAAGTTGACAATTGTGGCATTTCCGGACGCATAAGCTGATATTTTGAATAATGATGGCCGGAAATAACTATAACTTGATAGCATAATATATTTGGTGTTTGCTTGTACCCAGGACTACAAGCAGCACATGCTCCAGAATGGTAGTCATTTAAAACCTTTCAGCTTCTTCATGAACGAGACAGCGTCAAAAAACTGAATTCGCCCCACGACGATAAAGTGTATCACCAATAATATTATACTGTTGGGATTGGAAACGTATTTTCCGTTGCTGAGATCGTGAAATTTCTGGCCGAAAATATTGGGTTTGGAGATAAAAAATAATATCTCCATACCATGGATCAATAGTACTGATAAGAAACAAAGATTCGTCCGCAATGGACTCTTCTGCCACTGTTTCAGTATCAGTAGAGGGGAAATCACACATAAGTTCCGCAAAAACCAAAGATTTCTTTGCCTTGGATTTTTCAAATTCCAAGTCAAATTCCTGTAGGATGACTATCCATTTGGAATACTTGCCCCCTAGCAATTTTTTGGTCAAAATGTACATCATAGGGTTACAGTTAGAAATTACTGTGGTTTTGCGTAACAAAATGTAATGTCTAAATCTTTGGACAGCTTGTACAGCTGCCAAGGCCAATTTCTCCACATGTGTGTATTTGATCTCAGTCGGATGCAGATTTCAACTAAGATAATAAATCACATGTTCATTGTGAGATTCATCTTCCTACACTAATACCATCCCAATGGTGGAATGAGAAGCGGCTAGGTACAAAAAGTAATCCTGATTGTAATTGGGAGGATGCAATAACGGTGCATGGGTCAACGCGTGTTTAAGTGCATCAAAATATCGATCAGCGATCTCATCCCAATAGAATGGAACGTTCTATTTCAACAATCGGGTAAAACCCTTTGTAAGCTTGGCATAGTTAGGAATGAATCGACGTAAAAAGTTTGCTTTCCCCTGCAAACTTTGGAGTTGACGTAAAGTCGAAGGAGGAGGCAATTTAACAATAGCTTCGACTTTCGACGGATCGACGCGAATGCCTGCTTTTGAAATAACAAATCCCAGTAAATGACCCGATTCTACATAGAAAACACATTTGTGTGGATTCAACCTAATTCGATAATGCTGACATCTCATAAAGATGGCTCATAAATGAGTGAGATGGTCGGCCCTATGCAACGAATGAGCAGTTAAATCATCGAGATAAGGCTGCACAATGTGTTTAGTAATAACAGAAATACGCCAAAACATACGCGTTGAAAAATTTAACAAAGGCGTTATTTAATCAAGAGTAGTTTGCAATAACCGGCATCCCCAGCAGGCAAAATAAAAATACATTTTAGGTTGATCGTGAGGAGTATGTTTATTTGATTGTAGCACAAAAAAGCCATCACAAAAAAACATTTCACTGCCGACACAATCATCGATTATTTGATCGATATAGGGAGTTGGATAATTGTCTTTAGGACAAGCTCGATTAATATCCCTATAATCGATACATACTCATATCGTTCCTTGTTTTTTAGTCACGGGAACAATATTTAATCCGTTAAGAAAGTTGGATATGTAAAATCTTCTTACGAAGTAATTTATTTAACTCTTTAATAACAGCTTTTGTAGGATGAATTTGACGTAAACGTTGACGAACAGGTTTAGCATCCGGGTAAGTCTTAATTTCATGTACAACGATTGACGGATCAATTCCTGGCATTTCTTCATAAGACCAGGCAAACACATCACAGAATTCTTGAAATAGGGCTTTATAAATTTGAATTTCATCTTTCGTACAACAAGCAACTATATGAATGTTTTCAATTATTCCTGGTTTTACTGAAATGTCAATGGGAACCGTTCAAGATATATTTCCCAAATTTAACTCAGAATCAGGATTTTGCAAAGGATTCTGTGGTTCTTTAACATATTCAGCAGTAAAAATTGAAGCAAAATCATCTTCCAAATGATTTAGCTCGGGTAAAAACGAAGATCGGTGATGTAGATCTTCCCATGGTAAATCATCAACAAACAAAAACTCACAAATTTGTTCATCAGTATGAACAAGTTCAGGAAATGTGGTTGTAACTAAACTAGATATAGAAAGTGATTCTTCATGGATCCCATTCATTGGATCAATTTTGGTTGAAAAGGGGTTGGAAAGTGACTGTACAGCCTGATATGCAATTTCAAATGGACTCAAAGGCATCATGCCATCAATTGAATCTAACTCGGACTCGGAAGGTACGATCCAAGGATCATCAAACGTTACAATGTCTGACGAAATCATGTGAATATTTGCAACAACAGGTGATACGTTAGGAGGAGGAAAGGAAAAAATTCCTAGTAAACCAGAATCTTTAATCAATCCTACTCCAACATCCTTATAAGGGATAGCCGTTTTACCAACATGCTGGATTGTTTCTGTAGAGGCTGGGTTGGAAGAGAAATAAGTTAATTGATATATTGTAACGATCTTTCCTTGATATGGAAATTTTATGAGTCGAAAGACTGAAGAAACAACAACAGTCATAGCATAAGACCAACTGCGACCTAGGAGAAGGTTGTAATCTAGAGGGGCATCAACCACTTCCACATCTAGATTTACTATTTTACCTTCGACCCCTATGGGTAAATCCTGCAAAATACCAAAAGGTTGAAAACCTCAACCATCAAAAGCCTTAAGAATATTCGGAGATTGGTTAAGTGTAGGAGAACCAAGCGATTTCCAACACTGAATCGACATAATACACGTTGAAACTCCCTCATCAATCACAGTCCGAAAGATGGGTTTGTTTTTTACTAACACTGGAATCTGGAAAGCCATTTGGTGAGGTAGACGAGGTGTACTATTTTCTAAATCGAAGATTATAAGGTTAGAATCCTGAATATCAACAGCTCCTATAGTAGACAAAAGCAATTTACGCTGTGCTGGGCATGATTGCAGCACTTCCAAAGCCGACATTGCTGAAGGAGAAATAGCTAAGTCTTCAACAATTTTGTAATTCTGAGCAGCTCTTGCATGTGGATTGAAAGTTGATTTACGAAGAACACCTTTAGCAGGCGTTTTGATTATTAAGTCTGGATTTTGTTTCTCGATTTGTAGTGGACTAGAAATAGGAGGAGGTGTAGTTGATGCGTTTGCATTAGAAGATTCTGCTTCTTTACCATCAACAGGATTCTTACTACCGTAATCTTGCGATCTCGTTGCAATCCTTACATGAGACATCATCATAATAGGTTCTTCAAAAGTAGTCGAGGTAGAACTAACCATCTTACTATCTTGAATTGGAAAAGGATCCTTCAAGACAGCATGTTGTTGCGATCCTTTAACGAATTTCGTAACTTCGGCTCGATATGGACATTCTTTCATGAAATGATCCTCTTCACAAATGAAACAAGGATAGCGAGGTTTACGTTTTTCGTCATTGGATTCATTTTTATCAGTTTTCTCTTTCGAAATATTTTTGTTTTTATTCTTCCCTTTCTTTTTACCACTGGATTTAGATTTGGTTGTAGATGTCTCTACGACGTGAATATCGGCAGAAACTTCGGGGGAAGATTCTCCTTTCGGGGAATCAGGTAAAGTTATAATAGGAGAAGAATTATTGGAAGATTTCTTCTTGCTTTTAGAATTGACCGTACCAATCATACCGTCAGCGGCATGAGACCCTGAAGGAGTAGCAGCTATTTGACCTTGTTTTGGAAGGTCTGGGATTTTTTCATGTAAAGTACCTGACTGCGTATAAATGAGGTCAAGGTACTGAGCTTGAGCAATTACTTGCTCTTCAGTAACAACACCAGCCTTAGCTACATCTTCAGTAATCTTGGGTAACAATGATTTAACAAACCATTCCGCCAAAATTTGATCTGGAATATAAACTTTCACCAAACGTCTCCTACGTCGCCATTCATAGATATGATCAGAAATATACGTAGACGTGGATTGTTTCAGCGAAGTTAATAATTTCGTGCCATTGTCGTATCTGACTGGCAACTGAAAATGAGTCAAGAAGGCAGTTGCTAACTGACTAAAGTTATGAAACGTGCCTCGTGGTAACTCAATGTACCATTTCGCTGCAAGACCAATAAGAGTTCTTTGGAAAAGACGTAAGCGAATCGAATCATCAATAATTGAATTAGACGCACACCAGAGGTGATAAGTCATGACGTGATTTGATGGATCCTCTCCTGACTTACCTTAGAATTTTGGTATATCACTGGGCAACTTATGTGGCATTGGCGGCCAGTTCTGATAATAAAAAATTGGATCATTCGTAAGGCGCGTCAAATCCGGTAAATCTAAAGTTGCTATAAATGGTAATTGACGGTTAGGATCACGAAAACCTTGAGTAGCCAAAGCAGTTCCAGGAGGTGGATACCCAGGATAGATGGGAATCAGATTTGCATTAGGAATTGTATAACCTCCCGGAAAACTAGGATTAATCGTACCAAACTGTGGTTGTTGAGGCTGTTGATAAGTATAGCTAGGGTACGGTTGATATTGATAGTTTGGATTTTGTATATAGGGACCGAATTGTGGCTGTCCCTGGTACAGTTGATACGTGAATTGCGGTTGACTTGTGACAACTGTATTTGTACCGGTTTGTCCTACAGGTATCTGAACTGAAGTCTGAACTGAAGGTCCCGACTAAGGTACAGAGACTTGAGGGATTTTCACGGATATAGGGATAGCCGAACTCGGGGTTACAGATACTCCAGAAATAGGTGTTACATGTTGGACAATCGTTGTAGCGGTTGCAGCAGTTTGTGGCGGAGTCTGAGGTGAACTAGGCCCAACCTGCTGAACCGAACTAGGTGCAGGAGTTTGAATAGCTGGCTGGACAGGTTGCTGGGTTGGACTAGAAATTAAAGGCTGTCCAGGCCGATAAGGTAACTGCACATTAGGTTGCATAGGCTGTTGATATTGGGATGGATCCCACACCATCATTTCAGGGTATTGTCCCGCAGAAGGTTGAACATAAGGACCATAACCTGGTTGAATGTAGGGTTGATAATTAAGAGGTAAATTTCCAGCTCCTTGAATAGATGGTTGACCAGAAGGCTGTTGGTAACCTTGAATTGGGTACTGACCTTGAGGTTGATAACCCTGAGGCGCGTACTGAGGCTGGGGTTGATAAGGACCCTGAGGAGCATATTGAGTTTGGGGTTGACCTTGAGTTATGTACTGTCCTGAAGGTTGATACCCTTGAGGTATGTACTGTCCTTGGGGTTGTCCCCCAAAATAATATGATTCCACAGTTTGTCCTGGGAAAAAGCTACCTTGAGGTTGCGCTCCGGGTGGTAACTGACTACCTTGAGGTTGCCCTCCAGGTGGTAACTGACTACCTGAAGGTTGCCCCCCAGGCGGTAACTGACTACTCTGAGGTTGCCCCCCAGGCGGTAACGGATTTCCTTGAGGTTGCCCCCCAGGCGGTAACTGACTGCCTTGTGGTTGAGGATTGGGAACATTACCAGACATCATAAAAATTTGCTCTGCGTTCGACGTTTCAATTTTAAGACCATTAAGACCAGATGATAATACGTTTTCAATGGGTTGAGGAGATGCTCCCGAGAAAGTACCAGATAAAGCCTGGTATCCCGAAGGAACAGGAGGACCACCATGTAAAAATGATTCCGAAGTCTGGGAAAACATGGATGACTCTCCTGCCATAATAGATGGCGGATAATAACCTCTGGGTGTAGGATGAAATGGAGCTCGAGGTGGATAAAAAGCAAGACCCGGATTCTCTAAAAAAATTGTTAAGGATAGATACCAAGCACTAGTTCGAATAGGGCTGTAGAAAATAGATTCACGCTCCCTAAGATTTAAAGATTGAGGGGAGTCGGGAAGAGATATATCTTCGTCTGGATTAGTAAGTTCTTCAATAGAAATAAGACCAGCTGGAAGATCGTCAGTGACGATATTTCTTACCCTAGGTGAACCAAGATCGCTAGAAGTTGGTGAAACAAATCCTGAGGATGTTTCCAAAACAGAAAGTTCAGTTTCAGGTTCAGAGATTTCATGTTCATCAACTAGTTCACTGGAAGGAGAAATATAACCAGTAACTTCAGAAACTGAAATCAGCTCTTGAATGTATTCCGTTGTAGGTGTTTGATAATCAAGATTAATTACAATGGATGAAGTTCCAATTTCTGTTGATCTAATCCTACTGCTGCTAGATGATACCAGAGCACATAGCCCTTCAAGTTGACTTGGTGTATATTCAGGGGGTTTCCCTTGTAGTCTTCGGGATTGTCTTGGCAAGTCCGCCACGATTAAAAAATTAATTAACCACACGCAAACAAAGAAAATTTCAATGAAAACACCTAAAGTCTCTAAGAAACAAACAGTTGAATCATACGCTTAAAAAATATAAGAGTTCAAACCACACACAAACAGTAACTTTCCGTACTAAAAACACTAGTTAGTGATGAAATCCAACTTAGTAGAAATTTAATACGAAAAGAGCGGTTGGAACAGTTACCCCGACAACCTGCTTAATGAAACAGACCGGTGCAAGTTTCTCCACTATACCATCTCGAGTGAAGATAACCCTCCGGAGAGTCCAAGTGAGTCTATTCGACGTCTATTCCAGGTACAGTGGGATCTTCCCTCCACCGTCACCTTAGGTAAGAATCCTAAAGATTATGGCCACTAAGGTTACCAACTGAAACAAATATACCTGGGGTAACAGTCTACGATCTGACACACACGCAAGGGCAGAGTAACAAAGCTCAATCCCCTTGAAGGCTCCTTGAAATAATCCAAGGTTTACTGACAAGTGACCCCAGGCTCCTCGACAATGGTCTATCCGAGGTTTACCATTGTTAATACGTGTATATCTTCTATCGTTCCCAATGAGGAAGGATTGATTACCTCACTGGTTCAGATATGATCTCGTGCTTAACTCCTTTAGGAGGAGCTTCCCAGAGCATAGATGCAACAATTGGAATTTCTTCCTACCGCAAGATTTGTCTACTTGTTTTTTTTTACTATCTTGGAGAGTTAATTACTCCGTACTCCAAGATACTAGCCTAAGCTATGTTGGTGATAAGAGCCCTAGAAAATAAAAGATTGCTAGATGAATTTTAATTAAGCGTTACTTTTAAGAGCTGTTCCTTAAGTCAATGGGTGCGGAAATGAAACTTTGGTGGTGTGAAGACTCGACTTCCAAAAACACTAAAAATGCACCTAAGAATGATAATCAATTCTTTTTCTTTCAATGAACTTCTATCTAAAGAAAGAGTTGGAGAATACAATCTTTTCAATAAACAATTCTTCCTTTAAACATAAAGAATAATTGAATGAAAATATTTTTGTCTTTTCCAATAAATGATTGAAGCTCACAATGAAATCTCTTTTCTTTCAAAACTTGTAGCTACAAAAACAATTTTCGTTCAAAAGAGATCTACAAATTTCTAAAAAGCACTCAAAACTTCAAAACTAATTTTGAGACTAACTAATTTGCACTCAAAACTACAAAACTAATCTTGAGATCTAAATTTTTTTTTTTAAACAATCTAAATGAATAAAAGCTTTAAGATTTTTTGAAGAATGTTTTACTTAGTTGTTCAGCAAACTAAGGATCTATTCGTCCAGAATAACAAACAGATGAAAAACACTCAATTATGTTTAAAAAAAAAAATGAAATTCAAAAACCAATAACAAAGTTCTTTTTCGAAGATTTGCAAAGAAACAAGTAGCTTTATTTCTCAATAAAGGATGATTTCACAAGCAAGTCAAATTCAACAAAAAGACAAGAAAACCGATGTAATCTGAGTTATTTCAAAATGTCAAATGCTTCAAATCGCTACAAAGACCAAGTGAAAACAATCCAAAATGCAAAATCTTCTAGAAAATCATTAAAATATTAATACTGTTGGAATTCATTCATAGAAAGTTTTTGACAGAAAGAGTAATCAATCTGGGCAGAAATCAAAAATACTAAATCAAAATAAAGATAAACTAAAAAAAGAAATCTAGAGTTTTTCTAAAATTTAAACAGGGTCCGCAGGCTTCCAGAAGTACCAGGTGCGGTACTGCACTGTTTACTAAAAGAAGATGCGAAACTGCCCGCACTGTCAAAAGAAGACAGAGTGCGGTCCCAGAAAAAATTAGAGAAAAACACTAAAGATTTGAAAATTTTCTAAAACAGAGAAAACCTAAACTACCCAGGCAGATGTCTATCAATCAAAAACTAAGAAAAATGTTTCCTCGAATCAAAATAAAAGAGAACCAAAAACACAACAAGTTCTTCCCCAGTGGAGTCGCCAATTTGTTGGACGGATAAATCGTTCTTGCGGACAAGACCGATCTCCCTAGTACTAAAAGTATCTAGCAACAAACAGCCAAATAGAATAATATTTCTCTAAGCATATATGATATATGAAAAGCTCTATATAGGTGTTAAAAGACCTACCTTATGTCCAGTGCTTGTTTGAAGTTGTTGTTGTCCTTCGCGCGCTTGAAGGAGTTTCGTTTGTAAACCTGCAGTCACAAACAAGCAAAGTATTACATAGCACCTGTATATACATTATCATAAACCATGCTTATCATAGTGATCAAGGAATCTATGAAATAAACCATGAAAAACAGCTTATTGAGAAAAATGAGTATATTTGTATTAATTTCAAAGAAAGAAAACCTTACAACCTGAGCCTTGATGTTGCACAGGCCTTCCCGGGGTCCGAAGCAGGAGTCTCCTCTACTTTGACAAGCTCTACACTCTTTCAATCAAGAAAAATAGAGGTATGTGATCTCTCCTCACAAAAGTCTTGTTTAACTGAGTCTGAATCTCAACAACACTTATCTTCAAATATTCTAAAGCTCCAACTCCCTTTGAGGCTACCCAAGGCCTCTTTTTATAGTGGAAAAAGGAGGTTTTCTATTCCAAATATGAAGGGATAGAATCCTCCTTCAAAGGGATTAGCTCCTTACATCAAGGGGTTAGCTCCATAAGGTAAGGGATACATGAACCTTATCAAAGTGTATCCATTCCCGAAAATTCCCATCTAGAATCTTCTAGAATTGATCTGAAATCAAATTTTTAACTTTACTTTCTCGCCTTTTTGAATTTTACAGAGGCCCGCACCTATAACACAAAGAATGTGCGGTATGGTTCCGCAGGAGAGCTGAACTTTAGGTGCAGGACCGCAGGCAATGAATAGAGAAAGTGCGATACCAAAGTTTAGGGGAATTTTAGGAACTTTTCTCTGATTTTCAAAGCTTGACATGAGGAACTGATATGATAAACTTGAAAAAGGAGGAAGTATGAGTAATAATGAGCTCATACTCATAGCAGAATGTCAGGATGACAATTTTTAATGTAACAATGGGAAAAAAATGATCACCATAGAAGTTATATTGGAGGCATGCA
The DNA here is from genome assembly GCA_034641835.2 of Pinus albicaulis. Lineage (NCBI taxonomy): Eukaryota > Viridiplantae > Streptophyta > Pinopsida > Pinales > Pinaceae > Pinus > Pinus albicaulis. The sequence goes on from CM076576.1 coordinate 134,812,613, forward strand.
AAATTACACGAGGTTTTTCTATACTGAGCAGTATCAAATTTCCATCATGTAGTGGCCAGCGAGAGCTCTTGTTGGAAAGGGAGAGGAGGTAAGGCACACATTCCACAAAAAAACAGTAACACGAGTTGCAACTCTTCTATTGATCACACAAAAGTTGATGATTACAATGAACCTGGTGAGGGGTATTTAAACTTTTTCGACTAGCGAATCAATCAAAATAACTTAACATGCACAGACACTCTAAATTTAACTTTAACCAAAATAAGACTGAACTCGAACTCACTCAATTTGACTAAGTTAAATGACACTCTAAATTTAGACACCTCTTCATGTGGGAGTAATTCACTATCTTTAACACTCCCCCTTAATTATGTTCGCTAAACTAAGACATGACTCATGACAACTCAAACATGTCTGTTGGTTTAAGTATCGCCTAGGATTACGACACCTAAGTTTCCTCTATGAAACTCAAATACATATTTTTTTAATGGCTTATTGAATATATCAGCCAATTAATCACTCAATTTACAAGGCTTCTAATAAATTTCTCCATAGCTCACAAGTTCTCTAATGAAATGATATCTTGTATCAATATTTTTTCTCTTTTGATGAAACACACTATGCTTGGATATTGAAATGGATAAGGTGTTGTCACAATAGATTGTTGTTGATCCTCGTTGTTTTTTTCTAAACTCCATCCAAAACTCTTCGTAACCATACTGCTTGGCATATTATTGATGTCGCTGATACATATATTGTGTTTATTGATGAAAGTGTCACAATAAGCTACTTTTTGGATGCCCGTGATATCACACCTGAACCAAGATGAAACACATGATAATCAAAGTGCTCTTCCTATCATCTAAACTACATGTAAAATCACTTTTAGTGTACCCAACCAAATCCTTCTTCTTTGTGCTTGCATAAAATATGCGACAATCTGTAGTTCTTTCTATGTATCTTAGAATTATTTTGCAGGATTTCCAATGTGATTCTTTTGGAGTCTCCATAAACCTAGAAATCAAATTAACTCCTTGCATAATATCTAGTCTTGTAGTTGTGAGATACATAAGGCTTCTAGCCAATTTTATGAATAGAGTTGTATTGACATCTGATCCTTCGTCATCCTTACTGAGTTTGGTACCTATTGCAACTGGTGTAGGAGCAAGTTTTCAATTCTTCGTTCTAAATATTTTCAGAAAATCTTTAGCATATTTGTTTTGAAAAATAAAAATACCTTTCTTAGATTTCTCAACTTTTATGCCAAGAAAATATTTCATAAGATCAATATCTATCATTTCAAATTATTTCTTCATGGTTTATTTAAATTCATCTAATTCAAGATCACAAGTATAAATCATGTCATCCACATATAATCAAACAATAAAAAAATTTCCATGCTCATTTACCTTTGTGTACAAGGTAGGTTCGATGGTGCTTCTACAAAATCCACTCTTGATCATGCAACTGTCAATTTTTCTATACCAGGCTCTTTGCACTTGCTTGATTCCATAGAGTTCTTTCTTAAACCTTTAAACCTTGTCTTCTTTACCTTCAACTTCATAACCTAGAGGTTTTTGCACATAGATTTTTTCTTCTATAATTCCATTCAAGAAGTTTGATTTCACATCCATTTGATACTATATCCACTTGTTCTGAGTTGTCATTGCTAAGACTTCTCTTACGGTATCCAATCTAGCTACCATAATAAATGTTTCTCCAAAGTATATTCCAGGTTGTTGCGAGAACCCTTTCACTACAAGTCTTGGTTTAAATCTATCAATTTCTTCGTTTTTATTCAAAATTGTGTTTTACACCCATTTCATGCCAATGAGATTTTCACCTTTTGGTAAATCAACCAAATCTCGAGTATCATTCTTTTCAATAGCTTTTATTTCTTCATCTATTGCCTACACCCAATTTTCATATTTAATAGCTTCTTCAAATGATGAAGGTTGAAATGACAACAATACAAAATTTGAACTAACATCTAAATCATCATAAATATCTTTCAAACTTCTCATTTTTCTCTTACCATTACTTGAATCATCACTTGATTGATTGGTAGGAGAATTTTGATCTACTGATTTTCTTGAAGATCCATGTTGTTCCAAAAATCTCAGAGTCCTTGCTACTGTGACTTTGTTTGGTGTCTTCTTTTGTAATTATCGCTGCTCTTTTCTTGCCACATCCTCTTCTTCAATTAATGGTACTCTTCCATCCACTGTTTTTCCTATACTCCCATTCCATGAATTTTTTTATTCGAATACAACTTCTCTTTTGATTATAGTCTTCTTGGTGATGGGGTTATACAATTTGTAAGCTCTTTATTGGTCACTATAATGAGTAAATATGCATTTTTCACTTTTATCATCCAACTTTCCTCTTAGCTCTTTAGGCACTTGTGCATATGCTACACATACAAATACTCTGAGATGAGATAAACTAAAAAACATACCTGACCATGCTTCTTATGGCACTTTGTTCATCACACTTTTTGTAGGAACTTGTTTTATCACATAAACAACACATGCAAGTGTTTCTACGCAATACCTGTTTGACAAGTTTCTTCCTTTCAACACGATCCTTTCCATGTTCATAATTTTCCTATTCTTTCTCTCTGCTACACCATTTTGTTGTGGTGTGCATCTTATTGTAAAATTCCTTCTAATTCCATGTTGTTTGATGTAAGTATGGAATGCCTTCGAATCACATTCTCCACCATGATATGATATCAATACCTTTATATGACGTTCACACTAGTTCTCTGCTAAGGCTTTGAATTCTTTAAATTTGAAAGAGTTTTAGACTTCTGCTTCAAGAAATAAACCCATGTCTTTGTGTTGAAATAATCAATGAAATTGAGGAAGTAACATCTTCCACCAATCAACTGTGTCCTCATAGGTCCAGATAGGCTTGTATGAACTAGCTCTAGTGGCAATTTTGCTCTATACGCAATTCCTTTCGGAAACTCCCACAGTGTTTCTTTCCCAATATGCAACACTCACAAGTCCTAGAAGGATCCTTGATGGGAGTTAATCCTATAACCATTTGTTTTTGTTGCAACAGTATTAAACCATAGAAATGAAAATGTCCAAACCAAAAGTTTCATAACCAATAATCATTAGAACACGCAACTATAAAAGAACTGACATGATCACTATAATTCTTGATTAGAGGAAAGAGCTTTTTCCTCTTCATCTGTACCTTTGAAATAAATTTCTTGCCTTGGATATTATCATATATAACGCACTCTTTTTCTTGAAAAATAACTTTGTATCCCTTCTACATGAATCGACCAACACTTATGCAATTTATTGAGACCCAGGACATAATATACCTCTTAGATTGTCTTCGGCTCCCCTTACTTTGATCCAGGTGGATTTTGGTGGTCACCCGCCTACTCCAATTAGACCCCCACCATTGTTTCTTTCAGTTTCCTTAATTGTAGCAAAGTTTACTATTTTTGGAAGTATTACGGGTCTTGAACTTCCAGAGTTGTTTTGAGGCCTTAAATGATGTTTTTTTGGAAAACGGGAAAACATGAGTCTTTGACTGATGTTTTTAGTCGAAAGTTGTATTCCTCAGATAGATTTTTCTAATGAGGTATCGTGCATGTCAAACGTGGACCGTATGCCAAAGTTACGATCCCGGAAAGTTGATGTAGCAATTTACCCCAACGGGGCCCATAATGTTGTTGATTCATTTCCTAGGGTTAGGTTTTTGGATGTTTAGGGTTTTCCATCGTTTCTCAATAATAAATATTTCTTTGAGCCTCATTGTAAAACAATTCAGAGGCATGTAGGCGCCACATATTTTCTCAGAGATAAGCTACCATCACCTAAGCTAGTTTATTCCATTGTTTATGTAAGCATATTTCATTTCTTTGATATTAATGAAATGAAATTTTATTTCTACTGCATCTCTGTGTTTATGTTTATATCTGTATTTTATTGTGTTCCCGCATAAGTCCAGATCAGTGGTATAAGAGGGGTCTATTCTTTATTTGATTTTATTTGCATGTCCCTAGCGAGGTCAGGGTATAAGGAGTTAAGGCTCGAACTAGTTGAACCTTTGTAATATCTGCCTCGCAAACCCTAATGACCTCATATGGCAGAAGAAAATAGATATAAGGGATTAGGAGATCCTTTCAAAATATTGTTCGAGGAGGACCTCGAGAAAAAAAGGAATGCGATGATGGATAAATTTTCACATATCCTTCGACGTCTACCACAAGCGATGCATCTTCGTCAAAAAGCCACTATGGAGGTGCCACTCCTTTTAAGGTACAAGTTAACTTTGACATTCCCATATTTGAAGGATAAATAGATGAAAACATCGTAGATAGATGGTTAAATCTGTTGGAAGGGTATTTTACAGTTCATAACTTTTCCAAATGGAAAAGGATTATTTTTTCACTCCTCAAAGCTAGCCCCCATGTCAAGGAATGGTGGGAAACCTATTGTGAGAAAAACGACGAGAGGTAATCCTCACTATTTTTAGCAGCACCCACTTGAAATTATTTCCAATATGCCATCAAGGAACAATATTACCCTTTAGGGAGCTATGAATATAAATACATAAAGTGGACCACGCTGTGGTAGGGAAAGGACCAAGATGTGTTGGAGTTCACAAATTATTTTCACGCCCTTCGCATGAAGCTGGGTATCAAGGATTTTGAGTGGCATTTGGTACTCAAGTACCACGGTTTTTTAGATATGTACATCCAATATCAGATAGATTTCTTGGAAATCTCCTCCCTCGGTGCCGCCTATCGATATGCTGTCAAGATTGAGAATAATTTTAAACAGAAGAAGCGAGACTTTAGATCTTTGAATATGAAGCAAGGAAAATCTGCCTCCAAACCACATAACAAAGGACAAAGCCAAGGTGGGGAGGCCCAGGAAAACCCATCGAAGCCGCAAGCAAAGAAAAACACTAGGAAGAAAAATGACATGAGAAAGTGGTGTGAGTTCCATAGGAGCCCCACTCACAACATGAGGGAGTATCATGCCAAGCAGTCACTGGTGGCCAAGTTGAAGGCTTCCAAGTCATATTCATGTTCTGATTCTGAGTCAAAACCTGACAAGGGGAATGACAAGGGGAAGCTGATTATTAATGCAAATCCTAGTGCCACCATTTCCACCACCAAGATCTATAAGGATGAGCCTGAAGATGCATAGGAGGGTGAGTGCCTCTTCCACTCACAAATTTTGGTAAAGGGTTCTCCACTGAAGTTCATTGTCGATGGAGAGATCCAAAAGAACCTCATTTCATCATAGGTCATGAAGCAGCTAGGCCTACCAATCACAACACACCCACAATCATACACCATCGATTGGCATCACCAAGGATGATATCTTCACGTCAGCCAGCAGTGTCGCCTCCCCTACAACATCAAGCCCTTCACATATGAGGTATTGTGTGATGTTTCTCCTCTGGATGTATGTGATGTATTATTAGGCCAACCATACTTGTGGAAGCAACATTATATATATGAGTCTAGGCCTCACACTTTTATTATTAATTTGGGAAATAATTTGTACAAGATACTAGCAGCCTACTGCCATCTCTTTGATCACTGCGAAGCAATGTAATAAGATCCTTTCCCATACATGGAAATTTGTTTTCCTTATGATTATCCCTTAGTGAAAGAAGAATATTGTGGCCACGAAATCTACATAAGGCTCCTCCGCACCATAACAATAGATGGAAAAGATCATGGAGGAGTATAGGGACATCTTCACCTCAACTACAGGGGTACCTCTACAGTGTGAGGTCAAGCACTCCATCGATCTGACCCCGGGTGCTCCACTAGAGAATGGACTAATATATCGATGCTTTGTTTTGGAGAAGGATGAAATAAAGAGGTAGATTTAGGAGATGTTGTAGAAAGGACACATTAGGCCAAGTTCATCACCCTGTAGGAGCTTGATTGTGTTGGTACAGAAGAAGGATGGGACCTAGAGAATCTATATTGACTATCGGGCATTGAACAAGATCATTTTTCGGAATAGATATTCAATCACACAGATTTATGGCCTTTTGGACCAGCTCAAGGGGGCCAATATTTAAGAAATATTGATTTGAAGTCCGATTATCACCATGTACAAATTGAACCTTTTGATATGTGGAATACTTCCTTCAAATCCAAGGGGGGCCTTTTCAAATGGTTGGTCATACCCTTCGGGTTAAAATATGTCCCTGCAACCTTAATGAGGTTGATGTATGACATCTTATGATCCTTCACCAACTTATTTGTGGTGGTGTATTTGGATGAAATCCCGATCTTCAGCTAGAGTTGGGAAGAGCACCTCAACCACATTCGACAATTCTTCCAAACACTGCGGCAAGATAAGTTGTGTGCCAATTTGGAGATATGAACTTTTGGTATGGCCCAGATTCAATATCTAGGGTACATCATTGATGAGTGGGGTGTGCATGTGGACCCATCCAAGATAAAAGTCCTTTGAGATTGGCTAGCCCAAACCACTCTAATAGAGCTTTGCATCTTTCTAGGTCTTGCCAACTTCTACTGTAGGTTTGCATTGGGGTTCTCTCATATCACTTGGATTTTGAGTCAAGTCACCAAGGGAGGAGAAAAAGCAAAGCTCTTTTGGTATGGATCCCAACAACAGATATTTAATGAGTTGAAGCATCACCTCTTCTATGCACTAGTGCTCACATTACCATACCTGTAGCAACTATTTGAGATTGAGATAAATTCCTCCGACTGTGCTATTGGTGTAGTTCTTACTCAGAAGGGGCATCCAGTGGCATATCACAATGGGACACTTTCAAACACATTCTAGAAATATCCCATCTATGAAAAAGGGATGTATTCCATTGTGAATTCCTTCTGAAAATGAAATCATTACATTTTGGGGAAGGAAATGGTTATCCACACAGACCACTGACCCCTACAGTTCATACAGACACAAGGGAAGTTGTAGAATGATCGCCATTGGAAATTTTCCACATACTTGCAACAATTCTATTTGAACATTAAGTACAAGAATGGAAACACCAACAATGTTTCGAATTTCCTTAGTCGACCACCAGTCATGGGGCTGACCAATGTGCTTGACTCTTGTGGGAACGAGACTTCGAGGTGGCCACATCTTTACAAGAGCGATCCAAAATTTGGCAACACATACTAGACGCTCCTATAAGGCAAGAAGTTTCCAAATTTTCACCTTGAGGATCCATTGTTATGCCACTTGGGAAACCTTTTTTTTCCTTCAATTGAGTGTGCCAAGATGATTTTTGAGGCACACTACAGTTGGGTCGCTAGACATTTTGGGGTAGAGAAAATAGTGGCAGTCCTGCAGAATTATTTTTATTGGCAAAACCTTTGACAAGAGGTTGGGAAGTAAATAAGATCCTTCATTGTTTGCACCATTACCAAACCGACCATCAAGAAGAAAGGCCTATACAATCCTCTACCTACTCCTAGTCAACCTTCGGAATCCATCTCCATGGATTACATGTTTAGCCTTCCTTCTAGTAAGCATGGAAATGACTGCATTTTCATGGTCGTCAATAGATTCTATAAGATGGCCATTATAGAAGCCTGTAACAAGAGTATCACAGCAGAACCCACTACTAATATATTCTTTGAACAAGTGTGGGAACACTTTGGGATCCCAAAGTCCATTATCTCAGATTGGGACAACAGGTTCCTAAGTATTTTTTTTCAAGTCTCTGGTTGATGTTGGATACCAAGCTCATTAATTCCATGACTTTACACCCCCAAAATAATGACCAAACAAATATCATTAAGAATATTATTTTACACATTATGTGAATGTACACCTCAAAGCATCCATGCACATAGGATGAAATCCTCCCCTATGTCCAACACAACTACAACAAAGCTCTCCATATCTCAATTGGCCACATCCATGTTGGGATTCCAACCACCATTTCCCATTGATGTGGCCATACCAATTGCATCTACTCAGGTAGATTCGACTCATGTTTGGTCCGAAGTTGATAGGGCTAAAAAATTCATTAGGTAGATTCAGCACATCCTCCAGCAGTTCCATGACATATTGGATAGATCCAATGCTAAGTACAAGTAGCGACATTATCAACATCGGGTGCCACACAAGTTATAGGTGGGCGGCAAAGTGGTTAAATTTGAAAAAGTAGTGCCTCACTGGGCCCCACAGCAAGTTTCGCTCAATCCAATATGGCCCATTCACCATCACTAATGTTGTAGGGGATAATTATTTCGAGCTCAGTATTCCACCATTCCTTGTCTTGTACCTAGTGTTAAATGTGGACTGCCTTTGACCATACTTTACACCATTACTGGACACATTAGACATTGCAGAACAACTCACACCAACAAAGTTAAACCAAGAATGAATGGAACACGCCATAACTGATCGGATCATGAAACATGGATCAAGAACAATCTCCATTAGAATATTTATCTAAATTTGAATGGTAGTTATTGATGTGCTAATTTCATTTTCAGATATAGAACTTATTCATTGATCTTATGCTTGAATATGTGAACTTATTCATTGATCTTATGCTTTATTCTTATGTGTGTCAAAAGAGGAATTAAAAGTGAATTTTATGAGTTTTTTTGAAAGCATAAAGCATGAATTTAAAGTGTTGAAAAAAAAAGACATAAATGACAGCAAAGACACAAAAACTAATACAATAAAACATATTTTTGATGAAGGAGTTCACCCCTCCTGGGCTACATCTCCTTGGTCCAACTCCATAGCTTGGGCCTATGTATTAGCTCAAATTTGCTCAAAATTCTGATTACATGCATCAAATTCTCTTGTAAAATATTCCAATGAGTTTAAAATGTCGAAATATATCAGAAATGACTATTTTTTTACTCAATTTGGTTACCAGATGCTCTGGGCATGGCCTTCCCTCTCGGTGGCCCTAGGCTTCAAAAATCTTCACGGCAGAAAAAACTTGTCTAGATGACCTCTTTTGCCTCTGAAACATGTTGCAATGGCTCCAAAACATCCAAATATGTTTAGGATGACTATCCTTGCACCCAATGTGGTCGAATATTGCCTCAGTTATGGAAAAACCAATTTTCCCTAGTTTTCCTCCATTAAATCTCGAAGTTCGCCAGTTAAATCCACTAAATGTGGAGCTTCTCCACATTTGGCGGGTTCGCCATATCTTCCTCCAATATAAGTACACACTTAATGTTAATATAACTAGTGTTTAAGTGGGATTAGGTGCGTTTAGCGCTAACCCACACTTATCCATTAATGTCAAATTAACATAACATAACCACAAATTATTGTATTAATACACGGCTTAACGCATTTAAATTTCCACAGATTTCATCACAATAACTTTCACAAATCGTAGATTGCATCGCAATAAAGAATCGTAGATCCCAGCCCCGCTATAAGTCATTCTATGTTGCCTGCTGCATCTTGCGATTATGATATATCGCATCACAATTCCACCACCTTGTTAACGCTTTATGTTGCCTGCTCCTAAAAAACCCCTGATGTGATTGGTAGGACCCACCTTATCTCCACGTCACTTACCGTGCAACCGCAAATCACAAATCATTTTTTGTTGCCTTATGTACTCCACTCCTAAACTACTGATGCGAGGTGGTTGAATTCACCGATGCTTTGGACCAAGGTTTAATAATTTGGGTTAATGAAATATGTCGCGGATATATGTTGTATTATCATTCGACTATGGTTTCAGCCATTAGTCCCAACCTTTGTTTAAATAAATATGTGACCAACCTTGACCTTGCAATATGTAATGTAGGGAAAATTTTAAGGATGGAAAATTATTTTGAAGTTTAAAAAAATTGGTGAATCTCACTAGTCCCTAATATGCAAACTATAAAATGTTTATTGATGTATTTGTAAAATTATTCAAATTTATCATGATTTTATGTATACACTCTATATAATGTTGGCGATTTTTAAGGCAAAATAATTCTATATTGTAAAATTTGGACGAATCATTTTTATAAAAAAATGGAAATTGGCGAATCTTTTTTCTGGAAAAATAATGGAAAATTAGCCCACCTGCGAATATTAGCCCCTAAAATTTTCCATGATGTAATGCATGCACCTTCCAACTAAAGATTATCTGCCATATTTCTTTGGCTCTCGGTTGCACCTCGTGGCCCTTCGCCATTGGCCTATAAATTCCACCAATAAAATAATCCACCATAGTAATAATTTCAAACTTAGGAAATCAGAGAAAAAATCAACTTCCAACATTGGTGAATCTAGAGCTGACACTTGTCACAGTCCAATTGGACTTAAACTGAAGAAGATTCCTGAATGCTAACTAGGATGACATGTCATCAGCATGTACCTGTTCTACAATTTTTTTAATAAAAAATGTATGTTCTGAACGACGATCAACAGAGCATAATGCCTTCTTCCAAACTCAGTTTGCAATGAAATGAGTTGTGTTGGATTCCTTGCAGTGGGCCGGCCATTGTCGTTCTAATTTCATTCAATTTTCAGCACTTTAATTTTTGAGCTAAAAAATTGAGCCTCTTATCATTCCTCCCCAATATAAGCCTTTTGGACCCCAAAATATCTCCTGATTACTGATTATGTGGATAAGGGGACTGTTCCCTCATCCTTCGAGTCTCTATCCATTGAAATTTTCCCAATTTCATCATTTTGAGACTTTTACAAAAAGTCAACTTTTTCCTTGATTCTTGCGACCTTCTCTTGCTATCATTGACACTGTCATGATGCAATATTTCCGAATATGCAAGACAAAAATCTATTCTTGAATAAACCATCTTGTTCCTACCTTGGTCAACAATCAAAGAAAACTTAGAAACTTTTTCACCTTGCACATTGTCACCATGGTGATTTTTAGCTGCTTTTTCTTTGTACTTGCGTCAACTCTTGACCAAGTATCTTCGCCATTACCATGTACCTTTTGGACACCAGAAATAATAATTTTTGGAACCCATGCCTTATTTTCCAAGCTACTTTGTCACTTTCTCTTTGACATTTGGACCCTCTTGCACCGACATCTTGTTTCAAACACCGCTCAACACTGATGTTGACTGCTGCAAATGTTTTTGACCTTCTTTCAAAGGCGACCTGTTAACATCCTGAAACAAATCATTACAAACATAAGCATCCTTGTGAAAAGTTTGATTCAACACATCTCTTTGTTTGATCATCAACAATTTCAAGTTCTGACTTGCATTCACTATCCTCTTCATTTCACTTACATGCATAAGAGACAAACCCGTCTTCTTCTTATGTGCTCTAATTATGTACTCAATACCATCCTTAAAAAAGTGATACTTGTTCTCATGGCGATAAGAGACAAATTTCCTATCATACATATAAGAATTCCAAATACAATCCCTGATATCTAAAGAGACACCACATCAAGATCAAATTCATCAAGAAAGTTTGAGTTAATGGTGAATCTTAGTAAGCACTTCCTTGTAACCTGCAAGTTGTCATTCTTGCATATCCAACCCAAAGGATATGGTCTTGCATGTCTAATAGTTTCAAGGCCTAGTTGCTTAACCAAATATTAAGAAATAAATTTATCTTGTGACCCACTATAAAAAAGTGTATCAATCTTGGTATGTTTAGAGACAACTCTAATATGTAAAATTTCTATTATTATATCTTCATCATGAGCATCATTTGAAAAATTTGAAGAACTAGTGCTTGCAACATGTTTACTTTTCAAAGCCATGGCTGTAATTTTTGTCTCATCTCCTGAATCTGACCCTAAGTCAGGTCCAACCATAGCAACAATTTTTCCCTTCTCTTTGGCTTTCAATCTATTTGGTTTCAATTTTGGATGAAGTTTCCAACAATGGTCTTCATCATGGCTAGTCTTTGAACAATTTTTTCATGAGAGTTTTTCCTTCTCTCTTTTTACAGAGCTATCTCTTTTTCCTCTTCCAAAAAAATTTACTTTCCCTTTACCCTCACTTTCACTTTTCTCCAGGGAAAATTTTGAGGATGGAAAATTATCTTGAAGTTTCAAAATTTGGTGAATCTCACTAGTCCTTAATATGAAAACCATAAATGTTTATTGATGCATTTGTAAAATTATTCAAATTTGTATGATTTTATATATACTCTATATATAATGTTGGTGATTTTTAATGTAAAATAATTTTATATTGTAAAATTTGGGCGAATCATTTTTATAAAAAATAGAAATCGACGAATATTTTTTTTGGAAAAATCATAGAAAATTAGCCCACCTGCGAATATTAGCCCCTAAAATTTTCCATGTTTTTCTCTGCCATGCCTTATTTTCCCCTTGCCTCTAAGTGTGTGGATTGTACAAAAAATTCATCTAAATTTCTTGGGTTAAACATAAGAATGACATTCTTCAAATAGGAATGTAACCCCCAATTTATTTCAATGGTGTATCTTAGGAATTCAAGTTTACACCTAGAAACAAAGCTCTCTTTCTAAACTCCTGGGTATAATCTTGAACTATTTGACCCTTGAGCTGCTTAATTTTTTTCCAAATAATAAGAGCTTTTTGCATATAGGCTAATGGATAAAAATTCCATTTAATGGAAGAAATAAACTAAACCCAAGAAATGGATATCTTACCATGGATTCGCATTTCCTCTTGAGTCTTTGCATCCCACTAAAATAGTGTTGCTCTTTCTAGCCTTAATGAATCCAACTATATATTAATGTCATCTTCATGAAGGTTTTGAATTCTAAAATACACCTCCAATTGGAGTATCCAATTGTCAAGCCTTTCTGAATTTACCTCGCCAATATACATGGGTAATTTAAACTTAATGTCTAATTTGAGTATTGGAGTTTTTCCTTTTAAGGTTTTTGAGTGAGTGTGAGCGGTCTTTGTGGTGGAAGTGGAAGATTATGAATATGGAGATGACAAGGATGATAAATATGGATATGGATTTCCTCCGCTACCCTCTGAACTCCTCTCTTCATCCTTCTCACCATCTGAAGTTCCTTCTCCATATGGAAGCTTAGAACCTCCTCATGCTCTTTCCGCAGTGAATGTATCAAACACGATTTTAACCATTCTATGAATGTCCTTGAATTATATTTTGACATCCTCCTTTTCTGAATGTCGACGAGTCTCTCCAACACCTGACATAATGGATAAGGATTCGAGCTCAACTCCTGATGCTTGTACTTCTTCAATCAACTCAGCTTCTTGTAGAAATTTCGCCTCTTCAATCTCAGCTTCTTGAGACAAAACTTGAGGTTCTTCAAGTGAAGCTATGAGTGGAATTTTGGGTGAGGATGATTCTGTTTTAACTCTCCTTATTCTGGTCCTAATCTCAAGACTTGCAACCAACAACTTCCCTTCACCTTTATGCAAATTTAACCTTTTCAGCATCACAGAATTGCAACCATTAACTTGCACAAAACTTCAAGCAACTATCAAGCAAATAACCTTGCCTTTAAACCAGGATTTAATACAAAATTGATCTAAATTTGAATGTTTGTATTTCTATGCTAATTTCATTTTCAGATATAAAACTTATTCACTAATCATATGCTTGATGTGCATATTCCCTTGTTGCTTATGTGTGTCAAAAGAGGAATTAAAACTAAATTTTATGATTGTTTTGAAAGCATAAAGCATGAATTTAAAGTGTTGAACAAAAACAACATAAATGAAAGAAAATACACAAAAATTGATACAATAAAACAGAGTTTTGATGAAGGCGTTCACCCCTCCTGGGCTACATCTCCTTGGTCTAACTCCATAGCTTAGGGCCTTGTATTAGCTCAAATTTTCTCAAAATTTTGTTTACATGCTTCAAATGCTCTTGTAACCTATTCCAATGAGTTTAAAATGTTGAAATTTATCATAAATGACTATTTTTTTTACTCAAATTGGTTATTAGATGCTTTGGGCATGGCCTTCCCTCCTGGTGGCAATGGGCTTCAAAAATTTTCACGACAACAAAAACCTATGTAGATGACCTCTTCTACCTCTAAAACATGTTCCAATGGCTCCAAACACATGCAAATATATCTATAATGACTATCCATGCACCCAATTTTGTCAAATATTGCCTCAGTTATGGAAAAACATATTTTCCCTAGTTTTCCTCCACTAAATATGGAAGTCTGCTAGTTAACTCCACTAAATGTGGAGCTTCTCTACATTTGGTGGGTTCACCATATATTTCACCAAGATAAGTACACACGTAATGTTAAGATAAGTGGTGTTTAGGTGGGTTTAAGCGCGTTTAGTGCTAAATCACACGTATTCGTTAATGTCAGATTAACATAACATAACCAAAGATTATTGTATCAATACACGGCTTAACGCATTTAAATCTCCAAAGATCGCATCATAGTCACTTTCACAGATTTCAAATCACATCATAGTCACTTTCGCAGATCGCAGATCGCATCGCAGTCACTTATCGCAGATCATCACATATCGCAGATCACAACCCCGCTATAAATAATTCTATGTTGCCTATTGCATATTGTGATTGTGATACCCTGATGCGATATATCACATTGCAATTCCACCACCTTGTTAACTCTTTATGTTTCTTTCTCCTAAAAACCTCCGATGCGATTGGTAGGACCCACCTTATCGCCACATCACTTACCGCACAATCGCAAATCACAAATTATTTGTTGTTGCCTTATGTCCTCTGCTCCTAAAATACCGATGCAAGATGGTTGAACTCGCTGATGCTTTGGACCAAGGTTTAATAATTTGGGTTAATGAAATATGTCATGGATATATGTTGTATTTTAATTCGACTATGGTTTCGGCCATTAGTGCCAACCTTCGTTTAAATAAATATGTGACCAAAATTGACCTTGCAATATGTAATGCATGCGCCTTCCAACTTAAGAATATCTGCCAAATTTCTTTGGCTCTCGGTTGCACCTTGTGGCCCTTCCCCATTGGCCGATAAATTCCACCAATAAAATGATCCACCATAGTAATAATTCCAAACTTAGGAAATAGGAGAAAAAATCAACTTCCCCAAGCAACATTGGCGAATATGGAGATGACACTTATCACAGTCACATTGGACTAAAACTAAAGAATATTCATGAATGTTGACTGGGATTCCATGTCATCAGCCTGTACCTATATTGAAATTTTTTTAATAAAAAATTGCCTGTTCTGAATGGCGATCAGAAGAGAATAACTCCTTCTTCCAAACTCGGTTTTCGACAAAACCAGTTGTGTTGGATTCCTTGCAATGAGTCGATCATTATCATTCTCGTTTCATTCAGTTATGAGAAATTTCATTTTTGAGCTAAAATACTAAGCCTCTAATCAAATATCCAAATATATATGGTTTTCAAATCTTTCCAACTCCTTCACTAAGGCAAGCGGCTCACTAGGGACCAAGTTCAATATAATTTTACCCAACTCATGGAGACACTCAACACAATGGGGACCATTTCTTCCTAAGGGGGGAGGAATGATCTAGGTGGATATTGGTGGCCACCCGCATATTCCACTTGGACCCCCACCATTGTTTCTTTCATTTTTTCAGTTTCCTTACTTGTAGCACAATTTACTATTTTTGGCATTTTTTCGGGTCCTAAACTTTCGAAGTTGTTTTGAGGCCCTAAATGATGTTTTTTTGGAAAATGGGAAAACACCCATGATTGCAGTCGAAAGTTGTATTTATATGATATATATTTATAACTAGGTATTGTGAACATGAAATGAATATTTTATGCCAAAGTTACGACCCCAGGAAGTTGATGTACCAATTTACCCCAACGGGGCCCACAATTTTGGTGATTCGTCTCCTAGGGTTCAGTTTTTGGATATTTATGGTTTTCCATTATTTATCAATAATAAATAGCCCTTTGAGACTCATTTTAAAATAGTTCAGAGGCATATATCCACCATATCTCTTCTCAGAGATAAGATACCATTACCCGAGCTAGTTTATTTCCATTTTGTATGTAAGCATATTTCAGTTCCTTGATATTAATGAAATGAAGTTTTATTCCTGCTGCATCTTTGTGTTTATGTTTATATGTATTCTATTTCATTCCTGCATAAATCCACATCATAATTGGTCATAATGTTGACCACTCCTTTTCCATCTACATCTATAGTCTTGTTAGTGCACAAATTTACCTTTGCCTTGACAAATTGATCCAGGTTTACAACCAATTTCTTGTTGCCTTTCATGTGGTTACTGTAACTGCTATTTAATATCCACACATTATTAGAAGGTTCATGCAAGGTATGTCAAGCTAGGAACATGGAGGCAATATTTTATGGGGTGACATTAGCTCTTTGATTTCCTTGATAAACAATCCCCTTCTTGTAATCATGAGCATAATGACCAAATTTATTGCATAGTAACATCTCACCATGGATTTGTCGACTCTTTGATTGTTGTTGAAGTTTCTTCTATTGCTTTCAATTTCTTTTTCATGCTCTTCTCTGCCATATCTCTGACCACCATGTCTTCTGCCTCATCCTATGCCTCTCGATCTACCTTTTCCTCGATGTATGTCTCTTGAAATATAAATCTGAATTTTAAAATCAATCTCTAAGGTGGAATCCTTATTTTTGTCTATGCTCACCTCATGGGATAGAAGTGATCCCATTAAATATCAATTGTTACCATTTCCAAATCCTTGGATTCTTCTATGGATGCTACTACATCGTTGAACTTGGTAGGAAAATATATGAGGACCTTCTCAACCACTATTTTATCTTCTATGTCATCACCATAAATCCTCAAGACCTGACAGTCAAGACTTGATTCATGAATGAATTGATATCTTATGTTTCCTTCATCTGTAAACTTTTAAAACCTCTCCTAGTTATCTACAACTTAACAATATTTACTTTGGCCAAACCTTTATATCTTGTCGCCAAAATCTCCTTTGTTGTCTTTGCTGAAGTCGTGATCATAATTTTCTGGAACACTACTGCGTCCACTCCTTGTTGGATAATTTGCAATGTTTGCACATTATTCTTTTTATCTTTTCTCATTTTCTCCTTCTTTTCATTAGTGTGGCCTTGTTCAATTGTTTCATCTTTAGGTTTTGGAAACCAAAACTAGACATGCTCCCAAACATCATGAGCCTTCAACGGGGTATCCATATTAATGGCCCACACATCACAATTTTTTCTTGTAAATATGGAAACTGCGTCTAGAAACTGAATGAAGCCATCTTTAAAAATAATCTCTTTATATACCAATAAAAAGATTGTTTTTAAATTATCCTTTCCCTTAACAAAAACCTTTTACTATAAAACTATTAGAAAAAACTTTTATAAAACCTTTTACAAAGCTTTAATGTAAAACGTTGTACATAATCCTTTATATGGTAATCAAATCACTTTGTAACAAAAGAATATTCAACATGTTTTGAAATAAACCCACTTTAATATAATTTCAAAAAGTAACTCTTCGTTCAACACTTTATAAGCTAATCAACATGGAAACAATATTTGTCCTATTTAATATGATCAACTCGTCACACCTTTTGATAAAGAGGATGTGTGATGAATCACAAAATTACGTTAAATCGTAAGTTTTTAAAAATCAACTCACCTTTTATACCTTCAAACATATGATGGTCGCACCTTAACTATGCGACAATTTAGCAATGTGATTAAAAAAAAGCGTTCACCTTATATACTTGGCCCTGTACTTGCTAGCTGTACAGGCTCCTTGGATATTCTAATCCTTCCTCGGATCTGATACCAATTTATTGGAAAGGCAGAGGAGGCAAGGAAAAAATTTCACACACAAAAAATAACACGAGTACTAGCTCTTCTATTGATTACACAAAACTTGATGATTATGATGAAATGAATGAGGGGTATTTAAACTTTTTTGACTAGAGATTCACTCAAAATATCTTAACATGCACACACACTCTAAATTTGACTTTACCAAAAATAAGACTGAACTAGAACTCACTCAACTTCACTTAGTTAATTGGCACTCTAAATTTAGACAACTCTGCATGTGAGAGTAATTAGCTATCTTTAACAACTCTGAAAAGTTCATTGTCATTTAAGTAGTCTTTGTTTCTATCAAGGTGATCGTAGAAATCCATGGAGGAGAGAGAAAGTGAGATAGGGATGATATCATAGTTGTTGCAACCTTTGGTAGGAATAGAATGACATAGCATTGGGTGCAAACATACAAGGAAAAAGCGTGGGTATCCTCCCAGTGATATCACCACTGATCTCATATTTTGCAACTCTCGAGGTTCTCGCCACAGATTTCTGTAACCCCCCTCCCACAGGGTCTTCATCTCCACAACATGTTTCCAGGCCTATTCTGAAATAGAAATTTTGTTTTGCTGCCCTCCAAAGTCATTACTTGTTTGTTAAATTATCTCTAAGCGTGTTGAACAATGCAAAGTAGTCGAGCAACATTGATTTCTCAAAGGCACCGATGAGAAATTGAAAAAAATTACACAGATGAGAAATTGAAACCAAAAGAAATTGAGAATGCTTTGGAGTGAAATTCATAATCCACATCCAAAACCCTTGCTACTAATAAAAATTAACAAAGAATTATATAATGAAAAAACAAGGAGAGAAAACACACAAGATGATGGTGAGAGATAAATCTCAACTATCTAATCTTGTAAAAGACTATGAATATTCCCTAATTTCACATCCTCGCCATCCATTTAATAAAAAAATAAAATTTATGAAAGCCTATTACTTATAAATAAATATTTATAGGTACACCTTGTGTCTTCATGTTATTATATGTTAGTAAAACTACTAGCACAATCACATTAGTAAATGCGATTCATATACCCTAATAGACATATATCAACTGTGTTAATAATTATTAGGTGTAGGTGTATGATATAGATGTATAAACCCTCTAATTAAACACAAGACATTAATACTTATTAGGTGTATATAGATATTTATAAATCCTCATTACAATTTATAATATAATATTTATATATAATCCTAAAACATTGAATTTTATTTATCTAGGTAAATTACACCCTTTGTCACCTTGCTATTATCTCTTAGTAAAAATACTTATATATTATTTCAAATTGAAGTCGAGAAAGATGCCATTAAAGTGTTTTCTAGATGTCATCTTCTTTCGGCCACTATCATCAACACTATTAACATGCAGGGCATTACATCTTCTCTCTAGCCTTTGGGAGAGAGTTCGATCCACTTTTGCTACCCCTGCTTGGACTCATGCTTGGAATATTGGCATCCCAAATATTTGGAGGATGATTGGGAAGGCTACCTCAACCTCCTATGTCAGAATGGCATCTTTCTTTCTCTACGACAAGATTGACTAGTGTGGGGAGGTTAGATTGGGAATGATAGGATTGAGGTTAAATAAGTCAATGTCCATATTTCCTAGAACTCCCAAGCATTTTCCTATATGGAATGCATTGCTCAAATGTGTAAGTCGGATGCCCCATTAAAGATAAAGGTTTCCTCACGGTTAGAAATTCATAATCGTATATTGACTTGGGACAATATGCTTAAGAAGGAGTTCGTGGGGCCTAGTAGATACACAGTGTGTGGGATGGATATGGAGGGTTGTACCCACCTGTTTTTATATTTTCCCTTTGTAGTAGTTGTTTGGGAGGAGGTTTCCACTCTTTTAGGGGTCCTTTTTTTAGGGATTTCTCCTTTTTTCCTGATTGCACTACCTCTTTGGAACTTCAAGTGAAAGCCTATAGAACAGTCCCTCTTTATGTGCTATGGGGCATTTGGTGATCTAGGAATGGACATATTTTTTAAGGAAAACATCTTGATGTTAAGATATTTTCCTTGGAATCATGATTTATTTCTAGGAAATTGGTCCTTGGATCCCAAATGCTCCACCTAGGTTTATCACTCTAGTCCACTTGGTCAGTATCTTCCCTATTTACTATTTTGGTGGGGCATCCTTAGGTGATTGATGTTGACCCCTCTTTACATTATCGTTTTCATTGGTATGGTGGAAGTGGGGACAATTGCAGAGCTGAAATGATCACTTTATGGAGTGCTCTACAATAAAATTTGTGGCTAGACATTAAGAAATTATTGATCATTGGGTATTCTCTTACTTTTATCCAATGGATTCTAGGGCGAAATGATCTGGAGGTTCCCTCTCTTTGCAACTGGATGCAACATATTTGGGATCTAAAAACCACATTCTCAGATATTAATTTTTAGCATGTTTACAGGGAGCTAAACACTAATTTTGATGCTCTTTACAAGCATGAAGTACCTCTCTTTCTTAGCTTCATGGTTTTTGAACGGATAATCGATGGTAGGTGTTGTGAAAAAGGTTCATTTCAGATTTAATCTCTATTGCAACTATAGGTTTTTGTTTGATTTATACATTTTTTATTTCCTTTTTCCTTCTTTATTCTCTTCATATAAATGGTGTAAATGGGTTTTCTTGATCGTCCTTGTGTTGGGAGCTTATACTTATAATCACATCCCCAGTGTTTGGATCATGGCTCAGAGTTTGTAGGGGATTTTTGTCCCTATTTTTTTTTATAGTTTTGAAATCCTGATATGCGGCAGATTTGAAGATTTTATATTGTCAATATTAAGACTCATGAATATGTAAAAAAAATTTCGATTTAATGAAGGAACATTCTGTTTTTTTCTTCTAAAAAGAAAATATTATTTCAAAGCACCAGGAAATAACCAAGCCTTGTATCACTATCTATGCTTTGTACATCTTCTCTCGGTGGCATGTTTCTTGTGCTTCTTGGCCCTAATAACCAAGTTATCTCACTATTTTCTTGCTTTGTGGAATGTATAACCATTTTCAGCGGCAT
>CM076576.1:134833474-134898321 GCA_034641835.2 Pinus albicaulis
TGATCATTGTAACTTGGATTTACAAAAATCCTTGCCAGAATTTATCAATATTTTGCCGAAATTTTTATGATTTTCAGAGAAATGTTGCAATTTAGTTAGACTATGGAGTTGAAGATATGGTTTAACATGGAATCTGTGAATTACATTTAGATTTACGTGTAAATAATTGTGCTATATATCCACTTAAAAATAATGGAAGAACTTATTCGTGAAATGATTCATGAATTAGCCCATAATAATTGAGTAAGTCCAATATAAATACCTTTTGGAGTGGTGCTTCCATGCAAATTCATAGATAGATAAAAGCTAATATTAGGTGAAAATATCCTTGAAAACTATCGTTTGTGCAAATGTTACGAATTAGGACTTCGGGTGAAATCAGATTTTCAAAACTATCGTTTGTGCAAATGTTACGAATTACGACTTTCAATAAGTCCATACCGTTTAGATCGCGTCTAGACAAAGTAATACTCTATTGTTATAGGAGAATTTGGATATAGACATTAAATAAATTCCATAATATGTATATTCCCCCAATTTTGTTATACATAATATGAGGTATAATTTAATTATACATAATATGAGGTATAATTTAATGTTTATAATATGGGTTTAATATTAGGATTTAATATCGAGTTTATAATATAAATGGTTTATTATAAGGTTATAATATTATGTTTAATGTTACGATTTATAATATTGAGTTTATAATATATAGGGTTTAATATATAGAATTTATAATATTTGGGTTGATAATTTTAGGGTTTATATTAAGATTTAATATATTATGGTTTAAAATTGTAGGGCTTTTGGTTTAAATTATTAAGTTTTAATGTTAAGGTTTATTATTACAAACCATAATATTAAAACTCAATAATTTAAACCAAATATTATGAAACTTAATATTATAAAACCCAATAGTTTAAATTTAAAATTAAACCATATTATTATAAAGCATAAATGTTATTCTAAACCATAGAATTATGAACCCTAATGTTATAAACCCACATATTAATATTAAACCCAATATTATAAACTCTAATATTAAAAACCTCAATATTATAAAACCTAATTGTAAATCCTAATGTTATAAACCCTATATTTTAAACTCTAAAATAAACCTAATATATTAAACCCCTATATTTACATCGTAAGACATTCTATCTAAGAAGAACTCCCTAACATACCACATGTACCTTTGTGTGTCGTTGATTTGGGTGTTGGAGGATAGAAATAGCTTGGGCCATCATATTGATTTGAGCGGTATTCATTAGTTAAAAAATCCTCCCACGCATATCCCTTCTACTCGAGATACACACATCGAGAAATGTAATTCAAAATTTAAATTTTGAGTTAATAACAAACACATGAACTAGGCTATAGCAAATAAAATCACAAATACGTATGCACCATAGAAAATTCCAATAAACAAGGAAAATAAGTTGAGTCATTTTATTAAATTATGAATTGTGAAGAGTACATATGGCAAGGAACAAGTGCACCTGGGCTTGCATAATCAAGATGGAGAAAACCCATGTGGAAGATATAACCCCAAGAGAAACTTCAACCCAATATTATTCTGCGTAGACCCATAAAATGGCAACTAATGCTACACTGGAAATGTTGTGAATGACCCTCTGTGCTGCTCAAAACTACCTGGAATTGCAGTTGTATCTTCTCCAAAAAATACTCAACCAAACCCAGGAAGGAATCTTCCCCAAACCAACCACCTAGAAAACCCAAAATATGGTGCAAATTACCAGCAATTACTGGTGGGAAAGAGACACATGTTTGAGACCTCTAAAGTTCTTTGAAAATTCTACCAAATTAATTTAATGCTCTCAACCATAAACCCATAAAAAAACTAGAAATGGTTTAGTCTAGTTCTACGGCTCCAAAAGCACCCCAAAATTCTATGGGCTCCTCCACTGTAAAAAAATTATGACCCAAAGGAGACTAGCCTCTGCTACTCAAAATGGCTGATAAATTCCCCTTAGTACACCATATTGCACCCCTGATCAATGTCGCCCCAAATCCCAAAACCAAACTCCCACCACAAATTAGCCCCACCAAGAACTGCGTAGTCCAA
This sequence comes from Pinus albicaulis, assembly GCA_034641835.2. Lineage (NCBI taxonomy): Eukaryota > Viridiplantae > Streptophyta > Pinopsida > Pinales > Pinaceae > Pinus > Pinus albicaulis. Next base: position 134,835,564 of record CM076576.1, read on the forward strand.
GTCAATTACTGCACGAGCCTCTACAATGGAATTTTGACCTGGGAAATACACACTCCCCACACCTGCAATTTCTCCATAAATCTTTTATAAATTGGTTAGGGAAAGACTCAACTCTCACACCCCTGAATATCCTCCGACAAAGTTGTGCGGCTCTTCTTCTTCATTGAGGCTGAAGCTAAGGCAAATCGTACCACCTAAAACTGATCCTCCACGAATTCATGACAATACCTCCCTAGGGTGGCACGTGTGGTTCACTGAAGAAGAAGGTGAGAGTTCCCCTTGAAATCTTTGGTGCTAAAAAAAACTTGTGAATCTGCTAAAAAAATTGGGCAACAATGTGCAAATGTCAAATTATCAAAAGGTACTCAATCCTACCTTCAACCCTCTATTTATAATTGTTGTCTACCCTTTCCTTGTGGGCCTGTCATCTAAATATTTCAACCCCTTTCCCACGAAAAAAAAATTCCTCCAAGGGGTGTGTATTTCTTAAGGGGTGGCCCCCACATTCCACTAAGATTGAAATTTTTTATTTCTCTTAAGTCCAAAAATGTCTCAAATTCCTAAATTACAAAATTTTGATATTCTTAACACTTCCCCAATAAACTTTGTTAATCTTGTTAAATAAGAAAATAAAAAATTGGGGATATTACAGTCCTCCCACCAAAAATTGCTTGTCCTCAAATAATGCTTGAACAAGCATCCTATCTAGTTGTTGATCCCCAATGTCAGTGAAAAATATGTTAGTGTCCTATATGTGCCATTGAATCATCCTTGACCTTTGCACTATCCTGTCATGAAGGAATCCCTCAATGCCAAGATCCCAAGCCATCTTGACCAACATGAAGCTCCCCTTGCTTCACTCAATATCCTGCAAGGTATAAATACCAGAAGCCCTCTGCATACCATCAATGAGTAGGGAATCATGATAATGTGGCACTATGTCAAACTCCTCATGAATTTTCCCCACTAGTAGTCCATCTCATACACTCCAAGAGTAAACTATTGAAGATATCGCCCAATCCATACAAAGATAAAGTCTCGCTCACATGAGCTTCTCTTGATATCATCATGATGACCAACCTGTCATTATAATGAAGCCCCCCACAACATCAATGACTCGCTAAATCCCAATGGAATATTTGAATGATCTCCCCATATAGTATCCATCTCATCCTTAAAGGTTGTTGAGCTGTGAAATATTGTGATTCTCGGGTCCCCTGCTAGTCTCAAAAGGGTGCCACTATGTTGATGTTGCACCACTCTGAATATGACATGCTTCTCATCATGCATTGAATGTATCCTCCTCTCTTGTTACTTGATGGAAAAAAATATAAGAGGTTCAAGATCATCCTTCCTAGGCATCTCCATGATTCCAACGTCTACCCATCTACTGCCAATATCGGTCCTGAGCAACAACAGGATAAATATTCCCCACCATATAGTGGATATCTTAGTGATCCCCCATGTTTCAAACCCAAGGTGAACTAGATCACCCTCTTCCATGACCCCTACTCATGACAAAGTGGAGTGACCTGTCAGTTAACTGCATCCCCGGATCCCATAACCAGATTTGTTGTGACATAGTCTTGTTGACTTCTGGAACCCTCTCGTTCCACATCTCTGCTCCCTGTATGTCATCAATGTATATATTTCACATATCATGAATCAACCTAATGTACTCAAAAATTCCCTGTGGCTACCATACCACATCATGAAATCTGTGATCCTACCTCCTCAAAGCGCACCCCGATACGACCTAGAGTCTAAAAATTTACCTATAGACAAGGTTTATCATCCACTATGCCTCATGCTCATATAATGCCTCAGACTATCTCGTTGAAAGTGCATCATGCAGCTCCCTCACAATAACCTCCCCAAGTGTGAGCCTAGGGGTAGAACATATGCTACCTCAGTAGTAAACCGCTCCATCCCTTAGCCTATATATGTCAGCTCGTGCACCTACCAAATGTCTCAATTGGAGAGTCTCCCTCCAGACCATGTGTTGGCTAGATTTGGGCTGACCTAGGTTCAAACCATACAGCGTGTTATCACTCAGTAATTTCTCAAGGTTAAAGAAATAAATAGTCCGAGGTAACCACAAACCTACTTTTAAGATTTAGGATCTAGCCTTCCTAATGCTCAGAGAGGGCTCTCTCTATAAGATTTAACTTTGCTTTTATATATGATTTTAGGCTACTTATATGGGGAAATTTGGTTTTGAGATTTGGTTTGGTTTGGTGGGAAAATCACTTACTGAGATGGATAGTAATAGATCTGGTTTTCCATTGGGCAAATGGAGTCAATGTGTCAAGCAGACAGATCAGGATCAAGGTCAAAAGTAAAATATTTTCAGGGCAAGATAGCAGAGTCACTCAATATCTTTGAGGCTGATTGGTGAAGTGGTTTAATAAGGATAAAGAGCAATCAACAATTCTTGATCTAGATAAGGATGAGAAGAAAGAGGTCATTCGAAAGAGGGATCAATTAAGGGTTGCCTAGTCTGGAAATCAGCATAAAACATTAAAATTTAAACCAATAAATAAAAAAGTGCTATTAACAAATTCTGATATATCACTTGCTGATTTCACATTAAAACTTAGAACACATGTATGTATGAATGGAAAACATAAGAAGATTTAACAAATAATAGTAGAAAGTACTTCACTTAAGTTGGCCCAACACATGAATCCTGAAACATGATGCTTTATTGATTTGAACCAGCCTGCTGACTTGAAAATTGGTACAAAATCCCTTCAGGTATAGAAATATTGACTATAGAAATATTTAGCAATTTATTCCACCCTCTATACTTCAAATGATGAAGTATTTATACAAATTCTAAACTAGAATATCTTGAAAAAATATCAAGATTGGTTTACAAATATCTCAAACTGTATTACATAAATAGAACTTAGATAAAGGACACTCAAAACTAATGATATATTGTGCACTATACTTATGGATTGATGGTTACAAAGAAGAGAAAGTCGAATTTGATAGCAACTCTTGGTTGATGATGAGGCTTGCAAGTCACTAACTATCTCCTTCCTTTATATGTCTTGCTCCTGAAATTCTGCAAAATTTTGGTCCAGTGATACATTTTTATATCTCAATCAGAGATAGATATGTAAAAAGTGAAAGGGGTTATTGTAGATAAATATGTTACTGAGATAAACCTCTTTCAGCTTCCAAAAATTCAGTTCCAGCTATTCACAATAGGCTTTGCAAAAAGATGTGTAAAACAGAACTTTACACATTCTGAAAAATAGGCTGTGAAGATGTGCATTTATATCTCATTCTGTACTACCTATTCATAAAGTGAGATAGGTTTTGGTAGGTCGGAATCTTAGGAACATAAGACTCCTCCAGGTTTGCAAAATTCATCTTGGATTGGGCACAATAGTTCCTGCAAAACTATGACTTAAATAGGAAATTTCTAGAAAAATGTCCCTTCTTGCTCTGTTTTCATCCCTTAACCTTATTATTCTTTTAATTGTTTTGACTTTTACTTCAGATAAAATTCAGTGTTGCTAGTGAAAGTGTTTTCATCTCAATTTAATCATTACTGCCTCTGTGTTTACTTTTACTGTTTTACCTTGACTACTTTGTTTTTTCTGATTTGACTGTCACTCTGACTTTTAATGATACACTTTAACTCTGATGCTCTTTGACTGTTATTTTTTCACTATCACTGTGAATTATTATTTCACTTTTTCCATTCAATGTGTAATTTCATCATTCTAATCTCTTTCTGACTTTGATTTAATTCTTTCTTTGTAAACAAATTGTTTGTTGAATGAAGTTTTTTGAATTAAAATCTGAGAATTTGGAGAAAACAAGTTTGCCAACTAGTATTGAAACTATTGGCCTAATTTCATATTATGAGAATAATTTTCAAAAATCAAACAATTCGTTAATGAAACAGAGGTCCGCAAGAAGAGATAATGGCTTTAATGATGGGAAAAGACTGTGAAAAATGGTTTAAAATGCAGCGGGGTTCCATTTTGTTGGCAATGGCTCTCAATAACCTAAAAGAAATGGTTCTTGAAACAATTTTTAGCCTTTTGCACAGTTGACAGGTGGTTTTGGTAGTTTATCGCATGATAGGATGGGCAGATAAGTGGTTTATCAAATAACAGGGCGATTTTTATTACAGCGAGAAGGAATACCACTTGGTGGTTTTCGCATCGAGGAAAGATGGTAAGTGGAATTGGGGGGATCGATGTGATCCAAAAAAATTCTGGCACGTGTAGGGGGGGAGAAAATGGAAAAACAACTTTTATCACAAATTTGAATTTTTTTAATGATCGCGCTATTAAATTTGCGATGGGATATTATCACCGTTGGATTTGGTGAAATGAAGCGAATGGTCGAGATTAAATGGTAAAGTTGTGGGGTAAGGAAATACCACCAGGCAGTTTTCACATTATCGAAAGGTGGCAAGTTGTACTTCTTTTGGCAATGCAATCAAATGGGAAATGGCCACATTGCAGAGGTGGGAAATACAAAACTGTGCTTTTTTCGAAAGGCTATGGGTCGGTTAATCATTGCGTAATTAAAGTTGCGAAGGGTGATCTCCGCCGTTAGATTTGAAGAATAGAGATCGACGGAGCGGGTTGTGTGATGGAGGTGTTGGGTCAAAAGGCATGGGGCCGGGGAAACTTAATGTGGTGGGGTTTGGTATATATAGTGAGTTTGGCATATTCGACATGTGTGGAATGAATACTATAGGTTATAATTAAAATTTGGGTGGGGAATTAATATATAACGTGAATTAATATTAATACAGGCTAAAGGGTAAATACGGAGTTAATACATTATATTAATGTTAATATGAAATGAATGAGAAGGAATGAAAAAATAGACTAGGTATAGTGTAAAATATGACTTTTATATTGCATTTCTTCATTGTAAGTCCAAATATCATCACTTTAACATTTATACTTAGGCTAAAAGCATTTCTGTGGGTTTTTTGAGTGTTTTTGTATAAAAAGGGAAATAGTCAAAGGGGTTTTACTTTTCCTAGGTAAATTGTGTTTATGAAAAAGGATTTTATTAGGGTGAAATGAATGATGAAGGGGAAAAAGGGCTTCTTATGAAGGGGATTCCAATATTTTAGTACCAATCAATCATTAAGCTGTGGGTCCTGTCCCACCAAAAGTCATAGAAATGCTCTGAGCCTTTATAACTGAAGGGTTTAGTACTGGAATGCTTTGTAGGGAGGGAAATTAGTAATCTGCCATATGATTTTTATTGATGCTTGTAAAACTGCTTATACTTTCCCATTCTCTACCCTAGCATTTTTATTCTTTTACTTTAGGTGCATTTGAGCTTGCAAACCATTTTCATTTTTCTTTTAAAACATGAAACTATCTAATTCTAACCTTATTTCATCCAAGGGCTCAGATTAAACTGTTGAGCTCCTTATTGTTCTCTACCTAACTACTGATTTACCAAGATTAAACAGTTTGGTCAGATATTTCTTATCTATCTATCAACATGAAATTTAAAGCATGAAAAATTCTAGGTTAAGCTATTTTACTTATCATGGATTATGGCATTTTGAACAAGCTGCACACAATCTTTATTTTGCGGTAAAATTAAATAGTAGTGACATTTAAACTTGCAACACTTCCATGATCTATTTTTGATGGGGTTCATATTTAATATTCTTTTGATCTTTGTTTCTTTTTGTCCTTTGATTGTTATTTTAGGACATACCCTCTTTTCATTTTTTAATTTGGGAATACATTTGCAGAAAGCAAAGGTATGTACAATATTTCATGATTTTAAGAGAGTCAAATAGAAATTATGAATCCTATATTTATAGGACCCTAACAGTGGCTTCACATGGGGATGGCATCTCCTTGTGAGATGTCAAGAACACCGTCGTCTAGTAGCCTGATCCATTGGGCCAATCCCAAAAATGCATTTGCTTTGTTATAAAATCTTTGTGATTGAAACTCTTGAACTAAAATTTACACCCTTTTCTGTAAACTAAAATCTGATCTAAGACTTAAAGGTGATGCAACCTTCAAACCAAACTAATAAATCATCAATATCGCAGGGCCTTTTCCTTGGCTTCAAATCTTAATGAATTATTTCAAAACTAGCTGAAAACTGAAAACTGAAATAAGCTGAAATCCTACCTAATTAATCTAATCAACTGTCCAATTGTTGGTTAGGTAAAATGAAATAGCCAATGAAACCATTCAAGCATTATGTACTTTGATAGATTTTGTTGCATTTTCTTGTTGATTATCAAAACTGTAATTCTACAACCTATTAGAAACATGTCAACAAATGAGAGGATAAGGAAACACTTGATTTCCTTTGTTGAATCTAGAAACTTTTCAAAAGGATCTTCCAAGATATATACACTAATGTTTAACTGATCTAAACAATTGTACATCTATTCTGGATGGCCTCCATGCCATGAAATTGAAATGTTATTTTCATCTTTATCTCCCTACAAACTTTCAGATAATATTTGTGATGATATTCCTACTGATTATAATGTTTGACTTTTTGAAACTCATAGTTAGTAACGGAGGAAAGCTTTGAATGCATTCGATATCCAACATATCAGCTATTGGGTCATGAAAAACTTGGGAAAATGGTCACAACCTATGGGATATAGAATTCCATGGGACTTCATAAACTTCAACAAGTTGCTCATCCTTTTCTTTCAAGATGTTATACCACATTTCCTTTAAAAGTTGAAATGATTCAAAACATAGTGGTATTGAACTTTCATGTGTCATTTGATTAGATGTTTCAATAAAATTTGATAACTGTACTTGTGAAACTGAAAAAGCTTGATCAAGAGTTTCATTATCTTCTTTGTTATCAATCACAATTCCTAAAGACTGTTGATTATTGATGGCATGAAAGTTGTCTCTAATGAATTGAAATGAAGCAAAACAAAGAGGTAAATAATCTTTAATTATTTCCACATTTTCTTCTCTTTTTTCCTCACTTTCATAGCTGATTTGTTTGGGCTGAACACTATATTTAAATTGTTGAGAATGAATTTCATCATCCTACAAACTAGCTTTTGATTTCTTTGTAAAGTTAGCTTGAGTTTGGAGAACATAACTATCATCATAATGATCATAATTAGGCAAATCATCAAAAGGAGGAATGTCATCAAACATACACATTATATCTATAGATTCATCTTCAACATATTGATCTGTAAATCCATTTTCTGATCTTTGATAATTGGAATTATGGGGAATTTGTTTATGGCTATCAACCTCTTCTATTCCTTCATGGTAATTTTGAACAAAAAATTTCATCTTTCATAGTGATCTTCTGTATGATTTCATATCATTTTCTTACCAAAAGGCTGAGTTTTACTTCTGTAATGTTTTTCTTCTCTTCTTCTTCTTTCAATTTTTCCTGTTTGATTTGCATATTAAATTCTACATCAAGTGTAATGTTCTACATTAGTACAAGTGTTTCTGGACCTCTTTCTCTTAAATGAAATTATATTTATGGATCAAAGGCACTTGGATAATGCAAGAGAGTTGAATCATGAGGAGGTCTTATATTTTCTGGAATTGAATAATAAAATTGATTAAATCTATCAGAAAATTGTTGTACTGTTTCATTTGGATGTCTTTTTAACTGATTATATTCTTCTATGATCACAAAAATATTGACTTTAATTATCCATCTGTGAAGAATTTTTTTGAAAAACTGTTGGAAATTTGAGATGCTTGCATTAGGTAGATTCTTGAACCACTCTTTATTCTATTTTTCAAAGAAAGAGAAAAAATTCTGATTCTAACATCATCTTCATCAATCTCAAATAGGTCCAGATAATTCTCAAAACCTTGAATATGTTTTTGGGCAGTGATACCATTATCTCCATCAAATCTAGGAAGATGTTTGTAGTAGTTATCAGGAAAATCATGGAGTATAGGAGGTAAAATAAGGGGCTTATATCTATCTAGAACTTTAAATGGTACAAGAATATGCACAGGGATTGTAAGATTAGTCTTTATTATTTGAGGCTTCTTAATTGAAAAATTATCATCATTACTTTTAGAAGAAAGCTGCTGAAAGAGATTAAGAGAATTAGTACTTACAATCTTCAAAGGAAAATAATTAAAAAATAATCTAAGATCTTATCTAAAATACAATATACATTGAAAAACTTTCTTAATGAGAAAGAAAATAATGTCTTGGATTAAGATCCAAGTTAAAAGCCTGATATTTTCATATTGTTCTCTCATGTTCATTCCTCCAGTATAGTCTTGATTGTGAAATTGATTTGGAGTCGCCAGGTGGATGATTTTAACCTTTTTGTTTCTGATCACTGTCCACCATCATAGATCAGATCTCAACCTGTAAAATATTTCTGAAGAAAATGTTAGTTTCCCCAGTATGGTCGCCATTATGTTATCACTCTAATAATTCTCTAAGTTGTGAGATTTTGATTTATAGTTCTAAGAACATTAGAGGTAACCACAGACGAACTTTTAAACTCTAGGATCTAGCCTCCCTAGGGTTCAGAGAGGGCTCTCTCTATAGGATTTAACTTTGTTTTAATTATATGATATTAGGCTAGTTATATGGGGAAATTTGGTTTTGAGATTTGGTTTGGTTTGGTGGGAAAATCACTTACTGAGATGGATAGTAATAGATCTGTTTTTCCATTGGGCAAATGGAGTCAATGTGTCAAGCATACAGATCAGGATCAAGGTCAAAAGTCAAATATTTTCAGGGCAAGATAGAAGAGTCACTCAAGATCTTTGAAGTTGATTGGTGAAGTGGTTTAGTAGGGATAAAGATAAATCAATAATTCTTTGATCTGGATAAGGATGAGAAGAAAGAGGTCATTCGAAAGAGGGAGCAATTAAGGGTTCCCTACTCTGGAAATCAGCAGAAAACATTGAAATGGAAACTAGTAAATAACAAAGAGCTATTAACAATTTTTGATATGTTGCTTCCTAATTTCACATTAAAATTTTGAACACATGTATGTCTGAATGGAAAACATAAGAGGATTTAACAAATAACAGTAGAAATTACTTCACTTAAGTTGGCCCAACACATGAATCCTAAAACATGATGCTTTATTGATTTGATCCAGTCCGCTGACTTTAAACTTGGTACAAAATCCTTTAGGTATAGAAATATTGACTATAGAAATTTTCAGCAATTTATTCCACCCTCAATACTTCAAATGATGAAGTATTTATACAAATTCTAAACTAGAATATCTTGAAAAAATATCAAGATTGGCTTACAAATATCTCAAATTGTATTACATAAATAGAAATTAGATAAAGGACACTCAAAAATAATGAATATATTTGGCACTTTACTTATGGATTGATGGTGAAAAAGAAGAGAAAGTCGAATTTGATAGCAACTCTTGGTTGATGATGAGGCTTGCAAGTCACTAACTATCTCCTTCCTTTGTGTGTCTTGCTCCAGAAATTCTGCGAAATGTTGGTTGAGTGATACCTTTGTATATATAAATTAGAAATATATATGTAAAACTTGAAAGAGGTTATTATAGATAAATATGTTATTGAGATAAACCTCTTTCAGTTTCCCAAAATTAGTTCCAGCTGTTCACAATAAGCTCTGCAAAAAGATGTGTAAAACAGAACTTTGCACATTCTGAAAAATAGGATGTGAAGATGTGTATGTATCTCTCATTATGTAATATCTGTGCATAAAGTGAGATACTTTTTGGTAGGTTAGAATCTTAGGAACATAAACCTCCTCCCGTTTAAAAAAATTCATCTTGGATTGGGCATAATAGTTTCTGTAAAACTATGAATTAAACTATAAATTTCTGGAAAAATGTCCCTCCTTTCTATTTTCATCCTTTAACCTTATTGTTCTTTTAATTGTTTTGAATTTTACTTTAGATAAACTTCATTTTTGCTGGTGAAAGTGTTTTCATCTCAGTTTAACCATTACTGCCTCTGCGTTTACTTTTACTGTTTTACCTTGACTCCTTTTTTTTTTTTATTTGACTTTCACTCTGACTTTTACTGATACACTTTAACTCTGATGCTCTTTGACTGTTATGTTTTCACTGTCACTGTGAATTCTTATTTCAGTTTTACCATTCACTGTGTAATTTCATCATTCTGATCTCTCTATGAATTTGATTTAATTCTTTCTTTGTAAACAAACTGTTTGTTGAATGATGTTTTTGAATTAAAATATGAGAATTTGGAGCAAACACGTTTGTCAACTAGTATTGAAACTATTGGCCCAATTTCATATTCTGAGAATAATCTGAAAAAATCAAACAATTCGTTAATGAAACGAAGGTCTGCAAGGAGGGATAATGGCTTTGATGATGGAAAAAGACTGTGAAAAATGGTTTAAACTACAGCAGGGTTCCATTTTGTTGGAAATGGCTCTCAATTACTTAAAATACAGGGTTTTTGAAATGATTTTTAGCTTTTCGTACAGTTGACAGGTGGTTTTAGCAGTTTATCGCATGACAGGATGGATAGATAAGTGGTTTATCAAATAGTAGGGTGGTTTTTATTGCAATGAGTAGGAATACCACTTGATGGTTTTCGCATCAAGGAAAGATGGTAAGTGGAATTGGGGGGATTGATGCGATCCAACAAAATTCTGGCGCGTGGAGGGGAGAGAAAATGGAAAAAAAACTTTTATCACAAATTTTAATTTGTTTAACGATGGCGCTATTAAATTTGTGATGGGAGATTATCATCGTTGGATTTGGTGAAATGAAGCAAATGGTCGAGATTAAATGGTGAAGTTGTGGGGTAAGGAAATACCCCCAGGCGGTTTTTGCGTTGTCGAAAGGTGGTAAGTTGTATTTCTTTTGGCAATGTGATCGAATGGGAAATGGCCACATTGCAGAGGTGGAAAATAAAAAACTGCGCTTTTCGCAAGGCTATGGGTCGGTTAATCATCACACAATGAAAGTTGCGAAGGGTTATCTCCACAGTTAGATCTGGAGGATAGAGATCGATGGAGCGGGTTGTGAAATGGAGGTGTTGGGTCAAAAGGCGTGGGGCCCGGGAAACGTAATGTGGCAGGGGTTGATATATATAGTGAGTCTGGCATATTCGACATGTGTGCAATTAAGACTATAGGTTATAATTAAAATTTGGGTGGGGAATTAATATATAACATGAATTAATATTAATACAGGCTAAAGGGTAAATACATAGTTAATAAAGTATATAGTGTTAATATGAAATGAATGAGAAGGAATGAAAAAACAGACTAGGTATAGTGTAAAATATGACTTTTAGATTGAATTTCTTCATTGTAAGTCCAAATATCATCACTTTAACATTTATACTTAGGCTAAAATCATTTATGTGGGGTTTTTGAGTGTTTTTGTATAAAAAGGGAATTAGTCAAAGGGGTATTACTTTTCCTAGAATTAGTCAAAGGGGTATTACTTTTCCTAGGTAAGTTGTGTTTATGAAAAGGGGTTTTATTAGGGTAAAATGAATGATGAAGGGGAAAAAGGGCTTCTTATGAAGGGGATTCCAATATTTTATTACCAATCAGTCATTAAGCCCTGGGTCTGGTCCCACCAAAAGTCAGAGAAATGCTCTGAGCCTTTATAACTAAAGGGTTTAGTACTAGAATGCTTTGTAGGGAGGGAAATTAGTAATCTGCTAGATGATGTTTATCCATGCTTGTAAAACTTCTTGTACTTACCCATTCTCTAACCTAGAATTTTTATTATTTTACTTTAGGTGCATTTGAGCTTGCAAACCATTTTCATTTTTCTTTTAAAATAGGAAACTATTTAATTCTAACCTTATTTCACCCAAGGGATCAGACTAAACTGTTGAGCTCCTTATTGTTCTCTACCTAACTACTAATCTACCAAGATTAAACAGTTTGGTCAGATCTTCATTCTCTATCTATAGCATGAAAAAGTCAAGGTTAAGCTATTTGAATTATCATGGATTATGGCATTTTGAACAAGTTGCACATAATATTTATTTTGCAGTAAAAGTAAATAGTAGTGGCATTTAAACTTTCAACACTTTCATGATCTAATTTTGATGGGGTTCATATTTAATATTATTTTGATCTTTGTTTCTTTTTTTCCTTTGATTGTTATTTTAGGACATACCCTCTTTTCATTTTTTAATTTGGGAATATATTTACAGAAAGCAAAGGTATGTACAATATTTCAAGATTTTAACAGAGTCAAATAAAAATTATGAATCCTATATTTATAGGACCCTAACATTGCACACCAAAAAAACCCTCAATCACTGACCCTTTCGAAAATGACCTGCAAGCATATTACAGCCTCACTTGAAGTGACTATGGGAGGATGCAAAACCAGGTTTTTCAGCCTTTAGGGACTGAAAGATGTCGTATTTTACAGTTATATTACCCTTAACACTGATAACTTACTTTTCCACATTCAATTGATCACATAAAAATTTCATACAACATCATAAACCAATACTAAGCAGATATAACATGCAACTGTAACAGATAATAAGCAAATATAGACAATAGCTTCGATATAATAGATAACAAAAACACATAAGAACGCAAAATATCATCTACAATACTTCTTCTTTGTTATGATGGATCTTTGAGTACAAAGAGTTCTTCGACCTGTGCACTAAGTTGCAGGTGGTTTGTGCACTAAGCTGCAAACTCTTCGAAGGTCTCTGCGCACTGAGCTGTTGAGCCTTCCCCTCACTAAAAAATACAGATTACAAAGACTTCACCATAACCATCCCCACATTACTGCCCCTAATCTCTATATAGCATAGAATTACATCCCTTTTATATTATTACATCATTACAATACCATCGGCCAAATACTATTGGCTCCAAAAAATAGGAAAATATAATCCAAAACCCATGAAAAAAAGGAGGGACTCTGACCTACCCTGAAGCCCCTATGATATCACGTGATATATCTAACATGCTCTGTTGCATGGTCTACCTCGTGCTCCACTATGTGATCCAACTTGCGCTCCGTTGTGCAGTCTACTTCGCACCTTTCTCCTCAAAATGCGGATTTTTAGCCAAAATCTAGGCCAAGTTGGGATGCGCCCAATAGGCCCCCAACACACACATGTGAGTCACTGAGCTGCTTTGCCCCATATCTTTGTTGTGATGTTGTCGTAGGCATTGTTTGACTTCTACAATATCTTTGTGGCCTACTTCTCATCACTGTGAACTTCTTCCAATACTGCCTTTGTTACTGGTGCTGATTTTTTCTTCAATATTATCTCCCCTCTTTTTCAAAGATCCTGAAGCCTACCATCTACTTCCTGTGAAAATTGGACAGTATCATTCCACCAAAACTGATTTCTCTCCATCAAAACCTACTCTTCCCTTCTTAGCTCTTTGATCTGCTTCTAAAGTACCTTTCCTTCACTAATCTTGGCGAGCTTTTGAAAGACTGGAAAGGTCTTCAAGGTTGCCCTAATTTCCTCCAACTGCTTCTGCTTCTGCTCGATGTCTTCTTCTAAATTCTATACATTTGGATCTTCCTGAAACGAAGTCAAAATCTGTAAAACTTCATCTAGAAACTTTCCACATTTTTCCATTGTCGCGGAGATTTCTGTCACTGCAACATTTAGGTAAATCCCCCTTTATTCCTGAACTTCCGATGGCATGGTTTTCTATAGCTTCATTTACAACTCATTGATCTTGATCTCATACTCAAACTGTGCATATGAAATCTTCTTTTTGGATTACTTGACTATAAGGTTGAGCTCCGTGACCTTGTCTTCAACTGACTCCTCCTCGCAGACATCCATGTCCAGAACTTCTCAACATGTCGCTTCAACCACCTCCTTTAACTTTTGCTACTACTATTCAGCCTGGTCTTTTTCCTTGATGCCATGGTCAAGCTGGTTCTTCAACGAATCTCGCTCTTGTTCTATCTGTGTGTTTAATTTTTAGGTGTGATTTTCTCATTGCTCCAGCTCATTTATGATTCCTTGATGTTAGTCATGCAATATCGGAATTGGAAGTGTTGCGATGTTCATATTGACATGGTCCTAACCTTTCACCTGTTGCTTTACTTCGGTGGAGTCAAACTACAGAGCTTCATAAGGTATCTACATTATCCTCATCTGAAATGTCGTCTCTATGAGTCTTTCTGGTTGGAGCCCTTCCCTTGTCTGCACTGATTTTCCTGTTGTCTGTGCCAAGACATTTAACTCTGTAATAATTTTCTCGACACCTATTAGAAGTGTGTCATAGTCATTTTCTATATTTTTCCAATAGTCTGTTGTTTCCTCCTGAATATTCTCCTCGATATCATCTAGGTCCCCATAAATAAGGACTAAGGGCAGTACGTTCTTTGACTTCTCTTCATTTTTCTTATTTTTTCTCCTGGGGTAAGCTTCATTATGTCTCTTGCTCTTTCCTTTTTCTATCTATGTACTTTCCGGTTATTTTTTGTGTTCATCCCCTCCAATATGTTCCTTATCATGCTGTTGTTTTTCTTCTTCCTCTCGCTCATCCTTATCTTTATCCTTTCCACTCGGTCCTCCATGCTCTGATGTTTCGTCTTCTATCTGACTATCCTCTGCATCTTTCTCCATCGCATTGATCTAGTCTACGTTACATTCTTGTAATAGTGTGAAGACATCATCTTCGGTGACTAAATATTACAGGGGATGTCGTGTCTTCACCGTGTCTTTGCAGCCATGTATATATATCCTGTGAAAATCTGCCTAGAACTTCGCAACTGATTTATATTTCCTGTACAAGCTTAACGAGAGGCGAGGATGTTGGTTTAAAAAAATATGAAAATCCATGTGATAAAAGACAAAGAATATCATGTTCTCCTGTGCACGTGATTGATGATTGGTATACCATAGTGAGGCATACAGCGAGGCTTCACAAACATCTGGTTCTGTCAGAGGAAAATATGACTCCTCCAACTCTTTCCATGCCTACAATTTTATAATCAAGATCAACCACGCACAATGGAAGGTTGTACCTTTCTCCTGGACTTCACAGAAGTCATCCAAATATTCCTTGCAAAGATATCCAACCCAGTTGTACTGAACCCCATTGTTGCATTGTGCAACTAATAAAAATATTGCCACAGGGAATTCATTGGCTCAACACTTTTGCATGATCTTCTCGGCTAATATGTGAGCAGAGAAGAGGAATAATTGGTCACTGATTGAGTTGATTTCATAGCCTCACTTGCCTTTTGTCAACCCAAACTACTTCTTCACATTTTTATCTACCTCTTTACCCTGATCTTTTCCCGCAAATTCTTCTGTGGGGTCCCTTCCTTGATATGGAAACCTTGTAATTATCCAAATCAACATTTCGTTAATGGGGATCCTCTTTCCCATCCAGAGGCATCCCTTGTGCACCAACATGAGTAACTGCCTTACATAGCCTTTGTTTACTATACTTCTCCCAAATTGCGGCACATTTAGCATGTTCATCAACCCTAACCACGCTAATACACTTACCCATTGTTGTGGTTCCAAACTTGTCACACCACTTTTCAGGTATTGTACCTACTTTAGATACCTTCCTGGTATGAAATGTGGGTACTTGTTTCTATCATTGAATTTAGAGTCTGTGAACTTCAACTGTGGAATTTTCCCAAGAACTTCTCCCTCAAACGACACATTCTTTGGCAGTAGTAGTGTAAAGGTTCCATACTTTGCATCCTTTGAACCTTTCAACGGCTTCGCGTTTGGCTTTCTTTGTGCAATATATGCTAGAAATTATGATGGAAATATTGCGACCTCTATTTCCATGTGTTCCTTCTCTGCTTCTTCCTCAATGTATTTCACTGGTGCAGATTCTGGCTATGGCTTGACAAGTTTCTTATCCTATTTGTGATTTATTCTCTACTCCTTGGATGGTTTCTTCCATGGATATTGCCAACGTGTGAGGGGAGATTCTACTGTGGGTGATGGTGATGTTGCAGGTGTACTAGACGGTGTTGTGGCTTCCATGATTCCTACCATAACCTTCTCTTCAAATGTGCAAATTAATTCCTTAGTGTTCATAGAGGAGCACAACTTCTGCAACTTTTAGACACTTTGCTATTTTTGAGCTTTCAGACATCAAAGTGCCAAAATCTTGGCAGGACATGGCCGTTTATAATTTTTAACTTCTAACCTCATCATTAGCTCAAATATGGTTTGTATTTAGTTCATTAACTGCGTATTTTCCACTAGATCTTTCCAAGTTGCCTTCATAAATGCATCCTCCCACGTCTTCTAATGACAACTTTCCCTTTAAACGGTCATATTTTTCTGGCGAACTTTGATGAATTCATGTCACATAAAACAACCCTTCTTACATCATGGCTTCTATGAAATTTGACATAATTGAGACTGTGGTGAAGCAACTTCCTACATCCAAGCTTCCTCTGCATCATAGTTTATAGTCCAGTGCTCACTTTCAACTACAGGTGGAACTAATACTTTTCTCCCTTTTTATGTTAGAGTGAGGTTGTAGGAGTATGTTTTTCCCTATACAACTTCAATCTACCTCCATTTACTCTTCCTTGAATCACTTCTCCATTCAACCTTGCTACTTGAACTACACCTCCATCAGTGATGCTTGATAATGAATGGTCCCAACCAGTGTGTCTTGAATTTTCTTGGAAACTTTGCAAAATTACTGTCATAAAGGAGGATGTGGTCTGCTACTTGGTACTTCTTCTATTTAATATGTTTATCATGCCAGAATTTTCCCATTTATTTCTTCACCTACTGATGGAATCCTTCTACAAATTTATCTTGCTCCAAAGAAACAAACTACAACTTTTCTTCCTTCATTATCTCAGGGCATGCCATATTTGTAAATATTGCAATCCTCAAGCTAGGAACAATGTAATCCATAGGCATCACAGTTTCTTGCCCATAAACTAACCTGAATGGTGTATGACCTATCAATTTCTTACATGTGGTCCTATAGGCCCATCAAACTGCTAGAATTCTAATGTCCCAATCATCTCTATTCACGTTGTATACATTAGTGAGTGAATTATCCAAAATATTATTAAATTCTTCCACTGTTCCATTGGCTTGAGGGTGATAAGGGGTACTCTTATGATGATATACTTGGAACTCTTGAATCAATGCTTCACTAGCCTTGTTCAAAAAATGTGAACCTTGGTCACTCATCAAAATATTTAGACATCCAAATCTAGACAATATATATTCAAAAATAAACTTCTATCTAGTTTCTATGTTGCAGTCCCTCACTGGTTGTGCTTCGGCCGATCTTGTCAAGTAATCAATTATTGTAATTATGTACCTCGCACCAGTCTTCTTTCCAGGTGGGTTGATTGGTCCAAAAAAATCAATGGCCCACTTATTAAAGCATATAATGTAAGTTGTGGTACCAATGGCATCTCATAAGGCTTCCCTATTCCTTGACACATATCACATTCTTTGTAATACTCCTTTGCATCCTTGTGTAGTGTAGGCCACCACAATCCTTCTCTCAAAATCTTCTGTATAGTAGATTTACCTGCATAGTGTCGACCAGTTGCGACTCCATGAGCTTCTTCTAGAATCATTTGTCTTTCATGTTCAAGAACATATATGCGCAGTATCTCATCTGGCCCCATATTATGTAAGTGTCCTGCTATTATTGAAAGGTGAGCTACTTTAACCACCAATTCTTTCTTCTCTTGCGTAGTATATTCTGAAGGAGCCATTCCTATAGTCAAAAACTAAATGATATATAAAAAATGTTCATATGCTACTATAATTGCAAATAATTGCGCATCAGAGAGATTTTCTTCTATGTTGGTTAGCTCTTCCCCCATTCCCAATATTGACAGATGGTCATGTCTTGAATTCATCCTTCTTGGTTTAACAATGATCTCAAAGTCATACTCTTGGAATAACAGAATCTATCTACAAATATTTCCTCCCAAAATAGGTTTGTTAACAAAATAATTTAATGCATAATGATCTATAAACATCTTAAAGCGTGACCCTAGCGAATAATGTCTAAACTTATGCAAAGCGCATGCCATGGCCAATCCTTCCCCTTATGTAGTGGTGTAATTATTTTCTCATGTAGATAACTTCCTACTTACAAAAGATATAGGATGATCAATCTCTCCTTCACCAGGTTGTGCTAACACTACTCCCAAAGCTATACAAGAGGCATCTACATGGACATGAAAGTCCTTGGTCCAATTAGGGAACACTAGTATAGGCGCAGTTACCATTTTCTCTTTTATTGTGTCGAGGATCTTCTGACATTATTCATTCCATTGAAAGGTTGCATACTTCTTCAACAATTTCTCCATGGGCACAATGATCTACGCATACCCCTTGATGAACTCCCTGTAATACCCAGTATGTCCCAACATAGTGCGAAGCTGACTTACTGTCTTAGGTGGATCGAGGTTTACAATGACAACAATATTTGCAGGTTCTACCATTATTCTATCCTTACATAAAATATTTCCCAACAATATTCCAAATGGTGCACAAAACATGCACTTATTTAAATTCAAAGAGATTTGATGCTTTTTGCATGTGTCAAGCATAAGTCTCAAACTTCCCATGTATTTACTCAACAATCCAAATAATGTCCAGTCATCAAAATATACCTCCAAAAACTTGTGAACGTACTTCTTAAAATATGCAATCACCACCCTAGAAAATATAGCATGGCAATTTTTCAATCCAAAAGACATGACTGTGTATTGATATAAGCCCCATTCTATAGCAAATGTGGTCTTATGTTGATCTTCAGGTGCAATCCTAATCTGATGATACGTTGAGAATCCATATGTAAATGGGTAAGCTTCTTGTCCTCCTACATTGTCCAACACATCATCTGTGAAAGGGGTAGGAAATGGATCATGTAGACATGCATCATTCAAATTCCTTAGATCAACATAGATCCTAATTTCTCCTTGAGTATTATTTTCTTGTACCACCATAGGACTCGCCCATTCTAATTCTTCGATAGATTCAATAATCCTTGCTGCTATCTGTTATCACTCAGGTTTTCCTAGAAGTTGTGTAAGAGGAAAGTATACCCGAGGTAACCACAAACCAACCTTTTAGATGCAGAATCTAGCCAATCTGCATCCAGAGAGGGCTCTCTCTTTATGGTTTATCTTTGTTCTTGGAAGGTTTTAGGCTAGTTATAGATTCAAAGTTTGTTTTGGGAAAATGGTGGAATCCTGAAACTTATGGGCAAGGTTGAGAGCTTTAGTCCATTGGGCTATGGAGTCAAAGGATGGCTTTCTTGGATTTCTATTCCTAAGCACAAGATGGTATTCTGAGGGGCAAGATAGCTAGGCAGAAGACAATCCTTAAAATTTAAAGTGGATGGGATGATTTTGAAGGGATGAAAGGCAACTAAGAATCTTTCACCATGTTCAAAAGAAAGAAATGAGATGACTACAAACAAAGAGCAATGAAGAATTCTTTATTATAGTAATCAATGATGTTTAAATTAGCAAAAGCAAGAGCATTTAAGAATTCATGCTTATAACTAATTTAGAAGAAAACATTAAGAATAATAACATTTGAAAACAGAGTACAATTAAGCAAATTCTGTTTCAGTCCTTTATGCAAATTATTCAGAAATGGATATGATGGTATTATAGAGTAATATAAAATTTCAGACAAAGGGTAGAAAAACTTATTGAACCGTAGTCAACATGAATCACACCCAACAACCCAACAAGTCCGGTGCTTTAAATCGTCATCATTAAGCCGAAAAATTTCTCCAAATAAGCTTTTATTCGAAAATCTCAATGTTAGAGTAGAGTAATCCACCCCAAATGCTTCCAGAGTGGAGTATTTATACAAATTCTAAACTAAAATATCTTGAAACAAATATCAAAATTGGTTCACAAATCTCTCCAACTATTTACATAAATAGAACTTAATTAAAGGACACTCAAACTAATGCATCTATTTGGAAATATTTTGTATGGATAGGTGATGAAAAAGAGAAGAATTCGAATTTGATCCAACTCTTAGTTGATGATGAGGCATCCAAGTCACTAACTGCTTCCTTTCTTTTTGCAATCTGCTCCAACAATTCTGCAAACTTGGGGTCCAATGATATCTTTGTATTTCTCAATCCGTAATATATATGTAAAAAGTGAAAGAGGTTATTGTAGATAAATATGTTGGTGAGATAAACCGCTTTCATTTTCCCAAAATTCCTCTCCAGCTATGCATAATAGTCTCTGTAAAAAATATGTGTAAAACAGAGTTTTACAGAGTTTGAAAAATGGCCTGTAAATATGCACATGTATCTCTCATTATAAAACCACTGTGAAAAAACTGAGATAGGTTTTTGTAGATGGTTCCCTTAGGAACAAAAACCTCCTTCCGTTTTGTATGAAGTATTTTGGATTGGCCACAATCCTCTCTGCCAAATGATGACTTAAACTGGAATTTTCTGCAAAAAGTGCTTTCCAACATTGTTTAATATTTCCAAAACCATAATAGCTGTTAGAAAAGTGAGAGAGGTTTTTGTAGATGGCCCTCTTAAGAACATAAAACTCATTCAGTTTTGTAAAATTCATCTTGTATTGATCACAATAGTTTCTGTAAAACTATGACTAAAATGTGCAATTTCTGCAAAAATGTTCCTTCTTGTTATGTTTTCTCATCTTTTTACTTTCTTATTCTTTTGACTGTTTTACTTTCACTTTAGATAAAATTCAATGTTGGTGAAAGTATTTTCATCTCTTTTTACCATTTTACTGCCTCTGTAATTACTTTTACTGTTTACCTTTGACTGCTCTGTAACTTCATTTTAACTTTCACTCTGACTTTTACCTGATACACTTTAACCACTGATACTCTTTAGCTGTTATGCTTTCTAATCTCTGTTTGAAAATATTTGATAACAATATTGGAGTAAACAAGTCTTATGAATAGTATTAAGACTGTTTATCCAAGGATGTGATCTTCTAATCACCTCTTCAGGGGACAACTGAGTAGATTTTTCAAGCAATTCTTCCATAGGCAAGGCAGTAAGATCTTGATCAGGTTCAAAATGGAGCATCATTCAAGGCTACTGGAGCTTCCATTTTGGTTCTTGTGTATTCAAAATGAAAGTTTCTGGGTTTTCTTCACAGGTCGGGGCGCGATTTCAGTTTTAATGAGGGAAATTAGCACAATTGCAGTTTCAAGGGAACAATTCACAGTCTTAAACCTCAGGGAATGTTCTTAGCGATAAAATTTAATCACTACTCCAGTGGAAAACAAGGAAAAGAGAGTTTCTTTTGAAGTTTGAAGCGCAATAGAATAAATACCTGTTCTTGGAGGCAAACTGGGTTCTAACAGGTAACAGGCGGTAGCAGGATGATGCTTGAACACAGGTCTGGCGGAATTCTGGAGCGAAATCGAATGGAACAGTGGATTTTAGTGAAAATTCGAATTTCTTAGCGGAAAGCTCAGTCGCGTTCAAATGATGAAAATGACATAAAAACGCGAAAATTCGTTTTATTTCCAAAGGCAAAAGAGGGGTTTTAGTTTTTCGAGGAGTTACGTCACTTTGGTACGGGCTGACGTGGGGCAGGGGGGCTGGGCGGTAAGCGGTTAGGCCCCGCACCGCTTACGGACAAAGTTGGTATTAGATGAGCGGGCAGCGATTCCATTGGGCGATGGACGCGTGGCAGGTGAAATATTCCAATACCACCCATCCCCCGCTGGTTAAAATGCTGACAAGGGATGGGTAGCGGAATGGACAGGGATCGTTGATCTGCGGAGGAGTGATCGGACGATGGAAAGGACGGATAAATGACGGAGGTTTAATGCGCGGGCCCGACGGGGTTTTAAACGAGATTTATAATATTTAAACATCCCGGGGCGCTTCCAATTGGCGGGGAAGGGTGGTTATTAACTAATTATGATAATTAGTTAATCCCACTGTATAATGGAAATGCAGGTCACGGCGGGGTTTTGTTAGGTGGAATGTCACGTGGATGAGCCACGGTGGCACAAGGTTTTTGGTTTTGACGAATAAAACTTCGGGTTTTTATTGCCTTTTTTGCATTTAAACACATATAATATGTCTAAAGGCTTTTTAATATATTTTATTTATATGGTAACAAATAAATATTATTTAATTACCATAGGGGCGGGACTATGCTATAAGGATATTTTTTAACCAAAGGGCTTATATAATGGGTTTTCATTTTAATGCTCGGGGAAATAATTGCTTTGGTTAATCTTTATAATATAGGGGTTTTTTTGGGGTATTTATAAAAAAGGAGTTATATATTTAGGATAGGGTTTTTCACTAGGGATTTAGTAAATAGAGTTAAACATTAATATGACAGGGGACAAGGAAACTCAAAACATTTTGCTCATCCAAGAAAGTGATAACTTCTGAAGTAAATTGTACTATCTTATCTTCAACACTTCACTTAGAATAGCAGGTTATCTTGAGGGATTTTTATGGAATTTTGCATGAGTTTCCTAAGTAAAACAGGATTTTACTTAGGACAAGGTTAAAGGGGAATGATTATAATGATGAATTGTCTCAAGTACTTAGGTCTTTTTGATCATTAGGCCGAGGGTCCGGTCCCTCCAAAAGTCAAGGAAATGCCTTGAGCCCTTTTGATCTCCAAATACCTTAGTACTTTGGAGGAAATTAGTAACTTAAGGGGGAAGTGATGAAGGAAGTTAATGATTTTTGACTTTGACTGCTGTGATTTTCCAGTGTATTTCCTGCTTCAGTATTTGTGATGAAAGTAAAGGATCAACAACATGTAGCAGCATCATTCATCAGATAACACTTTGTAACATCATCTACCTACCCTATCTACTTAACACTACCATTTTCTCTTCTTTATTAGGGTGCATTTAGACTTGCAAACCCTTATCAATCTTTTTCTTTTTACATGATAAATCTATCTATTTCTACCCTTATTACATCCAAGGGCTCAGATTAAGCTGTTGAGCACCTTTTATTAACTCTACCTATCTATTTATCTGCCAAGATTAAACTGTTTGGTCAGATATTTATTCTCTAATCTACAACATGAAATTGAAATATGAGTAAGTCAAGTTTAAACAGTTTGACTTATTCATGAATTGTGGCAAGGATTTTGACAAGCTGCACACAATTGCTTTATTACAAAAATGAAATAGTAGTGGCATTTGGATTTGCACACTTTCCTTGGTCTATTTTTGCTTGGGGTTCATTTCTTTCACTTCTTTTTTGACCATTTTATTCTTCTTACCCTTTGATTTTTCTTTTAGGGTATACCCTCTTTACATTTTTTAAATTTTTTGATTTTTTGGTTTTTCAAGAATATGGAACACCTTTGCTCAAGAAAAAGTTTTGAACATATTCCATAGTTCAATCAAGACAATCATGAAAAATGACACCTATTGGTATAGGAGTCTAACACTGGCTCCACTTGGGGATGGCTTTTCCTTGTGAAAAGTCAAGAACAGCAGGTCAGTTGCCTCAAAATGTCTTCAAACTAAACCATGTAATCTCCTTCTTCTGGTATCTTTATTGTATATATGATAGTAAAACTTCTGAAGCTTAGGGCCTTCACTTCGGGCTTCAACTTCAGTAAGTCACCATCCAATCAAAACTGCGTTTCCCAGTTGGAAATCTTGAATTGAATATAGTCCTTTTTCCGCAACCTGAAATCTGATCTGAAACTAAAACAACACACAAAAAATTTCAAACCAACTTAATGAAAAACTAGCTGAAAATTGACAACTAAAAAAAATGCTCAAAATTCTGAGCTTATTAGCACTCATTTACCTACTCTAATCTACTAAAAGTCTTATTGAATCAGGTAATACAAAAATGCCAATGAAGCCAATCAAGTAGCTGTAAAAATAAATGGATAACTTGATTTCTTTTGATCAAAATTGGAAGTATGTTATGATCATGTGCCTTTATAATAAATGATATGATGTGTAAAGGCCACTTTTGATGTATTTGATCCTTATAGAGAAAACATGTTTGCAAATTTGGGCTCAAAAGATTCTCCATATAATCTGATATAGGATCAATAAAAGCATGATGTATATTATTTACTTCTAGGCCTTCAATGACTAATTGTTCAATTGAATTATGAATATTAGACCATGGACTTATTTCTTCAATCTTGTGTTTGAAAGAATAATCATCTTCAATATGCAAGTCAAAAGATAGTACAATTTCCTCTTGCTTTGGAGAAGGAATATTTTCAAAGAATTCTTTAGGATTTCGGAAATTGTATGACTGAATTTGAGAATGCAAAAGTTTGATTTCATTTTCATAATTTTCAGAGATGATCTTGAGAACACATATTTTCAGTTTAGGAGAATATTTTCTTGATTTCAAAATAAGAAAGAAAGCTCTTAGAAAATCCTCATCAAACTGAAGTTCTAATATCTCATCCCTCAAAATAGCTAGTGATTGTCTTGTGAAATTATCAAAATTATCATCATATTGATCATATTTAGGCAAATCTTCAGAATAAGGAATGTCATCAATTATAAACATTGGATCAACATATTTCTATTCCAACAATCCCAATACATCTTGATTATATTGGTAGCATTCTATTTGAAAGTCATTATTTTTCTCAATAGGAGTACTATCAAGTAATGGGCCTTTTTGCGAAGGTAGAATAACATGAGCATCAACTTGTTCTTCTATCCCTTCATGGATAAAAACCTTTGTACATTCATCAACATTAGAAGAAGTAGAAACAATTTGCCCATTATGTAAATATTTTAAGGATGATTGCATGTTTAGAAGCAAATTGATTTCTTCTTCGGTGAGGGGGGGTGGGAATCTCTGAATTCTTAGATTGGAATGACAATTGTTTTTTCTCTTATCTAAAAATTGATCATGAGGTTGATTATTTTCTTTAACTTCATTCAAAACATTAAATGAAACATCATTTGTTAATACAGAGGAGTTTTGTGGATCTTGATTTATCTCCCGACTTATTTCATCTTTGTTTAACTCCTCTTGATTATTATGATATTTAACTTGAGAATGAAAGTTTTGGACTTCTTCTAATAAATCTTCAGGAGACCAATTTGCAAAATCTTCATCAATATTTTTAAGGTAATGTATAAGATCTTCAGCTTGATCACAACAATTTTCAGCTAATGATAAAGATAGAAAATCTTCTTTGTAATGCTCATAAAATACCTTATGAAAATCTTTTAGAGAAAACAAACTTGCAGGTTTGAGAGCTTCGTACCATTCCCTTGCTTTTCCTTCTAAGGTTCCCATGAATATCTTCATGAGGCAATCCTCATGCCAATCACCCTTCAATCTTGATGAGTGTATATGGAATTTAATGAGATGTAGTAAAGGATCATCAATATTCTCATCTTGAAACATGGGCAGATTTTCACCCCAATTTACCTTCGGTAGTTTGTGTGGAAATCTAGGTATGTGATCTCTGCTCATGGGAGCATATCTTCGTTTTATTCTTGGATCATCTTGAAAATCAGCCATAATGAAAGGACATGGTATCTGTACAACCAAGTTAGATCCTTATATAAAATACAATACATATTGAATCTTAACGAGAAAGAACATAATGTCTTGGATTAAGATCCAAGTTGAAAGCTTGATCTTTCCATATTGTTCTTCTAGGTTCATTCCTCCTGTGGAGTCTTGATTGTGAAATGGATTTGGAGTCGCCAGGTGGATGATTTTAACCTTTGTGTATCTGATCCCTATCCACCATCATAGATCAGATCTGAACCTGTAAAGTATTTCTGAAGAAAAAGGTTAGCCTTCCTCAGTTAGTTTTCTAGATAATTCTCTTTTTTTGGTTTTTTGTTTTAAATAAAATGAAAGTACAACTTCGACAAATTCTTCAAGAAATTTAAGATTTTGGATTAAAATTTTCTCAAAGATTTATTGAACTAGAGAATCTGATTGAATGTTTTGAATCCAAAGTTCATTTTATAAGCTAAACCAGAGATAGACTGAAGCAACATTTGTTTACTATGCAGTTGCAGAGCAAAAGCATTTCAAAGGCTACCTGGCTGATCTTCAGACTCTGTCTATAGCTTATAAATCAAACAATAGTATCAATAAAATGATTCAGGTCCCCAGTATGGTCGCCACTATGTTATCACTCGGGTTTTCCTAGAAGTTGTGTAAGAGGAAAGTATACCCGAGGTAACCACAAACCAACCTTTTAGATGCAGAATCTAGCCAATCTGCATCCAGAGAGGGCTCTCTCTTTATGATTTATCTTTGTTCTTGGAAAGTTTTAGGCTAGGTATAGATTCAAGAGTTTGTTTTGTGAAAATGGTGGAATCCACACACTAAGGGCAAGGTTGAGAGCTTTCAGTCCATTGGGCTATGGAGTCAAAGGATGGCTTTACTGGATTTCTATTCTAAGCACAAGATGGTATTACAGGGCAAGATAGCTAGACAGAGAACAATCCTTAAAATTTAAAGTGGATGGGATGATTTTGAAGGGATGAAAGGCAACTAAGAATATTTCACCATGTTCAAAAGAAAGAAATGAGATGACTACAAACAAAGAGCAATGGAGAATTCTTTATTATAGTAATCAACGATGTTTAAATTAGCAAAGCAAGAGCATTTAAGAATTCATGCTTATAGCCAATTTAGAGGAAAACATTAAGAACAATCACATCTGAAATCAGAGTACAATTAAGTAAATTCTGATTCAATCCTTTATGTAAATTATTCAGAAATGGACATAATGATATTATAAACTGATATAAAACTTAAGACAAAGGGTAGAAAAACTTATTGAACTGCAGTCCAACACATGAATCCTGCAAAAAGTCCTGAGCTTCAAATCGTCATCCAGTAAGCCACGAATAAATTTCTCCAAAATGATTTTATTCAGAAAATCTCAATGTTATAGCAAAGTAATAGAATCCACCCTAAATGCTTCCAAGAGTGGAGTATTTATACAAATTCTAAAGTAAAATATCTTGAAACAAATATCAAAATTGGTTCACAAATCTCTCCAACTATTTTACATAAATAGAACTTAATTAAAGGACACTCAAACTAATGCATATATTTGGCACTATTTTGTATGGATAGGTGATGACAAAGAGAAGAATTCGAATTTGATCCAACTCTTAGTTGATGATGAGGCATCCAAGTCACTAACTGCTTCCTTTCTTTGTGCAATCTGCTCCAACAATTCTGCAAACTTGGGGTCCAATGATATCTTTGTATTTCTCAATAAGTAATAGATATGTAAAAAGTGAAAGAGGTTATTTTATATAAATATGTTGGTGAGATAAACCTCTTTAATTTTCCCAAAATTCCTCTCCAGCTATGCATAATAGTCTCTGTAAAAAATATGTGTAAAACAGAGTTTTACAGAGTCTGAAAAATGGCCTGTAAAGATGCGCATATATCTCTCATTATAAAACCACTGTGACAAAACTGAGATAGGTTTTTGTAGCTGGGTTTCTTAGGAACAAAAACCGCCTTCAGTTTTGTATGATGTATTTCTGATTGGCCACAATACTCTCTGTAAAATGATGACTTAAACTGGAATTTTCTGCAAAAAGTGCTTTCCAACATTGTTTAATATTTCCAAAACCATAATGGCTGTTAGCAACGTGAGAGAGGTTTTTGTAGATGGACCTTTTAAGAACACAAACCTCCTTCATTTTTGTAAAATTCAGCTTGGATTGATCACAATAGTTTCTGCAAAACTATGACTAAAATATGCAATTTCTGCAAAAATGTTCCTTCTTGTTATGTTTTTTCATCTTTTTACTTTCTTGCTCTTTTGACTGTTTTACTTTCACTTTAGACAAACCTCACTATTGGTGAAAGTATTCCCATCTCTTTTCACCATTTTACTGCCTTTTGTATTTACTTTTACTGTTTACCTTTGACTGCTCTGTAACTTCATTTTAACTTTCACTGACTTTTACCTGATACACTTTAACCACTGATACTCTTTAGCTGTTATGCTTTCTAACCTCTGTTTGAATAAATTTGATAACAATATTGGAGTAAACAAATCTTATGACTAGTATTAAGATTGTTTATCCAAGGATGTGATCTTCTGGTCACCTCTTCAGGGGACAACTGAGTAGATTTTTCAAGCAATTCCCCAATGGACAAGGGAGTGAGGTTTTAACCAGGTTCAAAATGGAGCATCATTCAAGGCTACAGGAACTCCCATTTTGGTTCTTGTGTGTTCAAAATGGAAGTTTCTGGGTTTTCTTCACAGAAATGTCGTGATTTCAGTTTTAATGAGGGAAATTGGCACAATTGCAGTTTCAAGGGAACAATTCACAGTTTTAAACCTCAGGGAATGATTTCAGTGATAAGATTTAATCACTAATCCAGTGGAAAACAAGGAAAACAGGCTTTCTTTTGAAGTTCGAAGCGCTATAGGATAAATACCTGTTCTTGGAGGAAAGCTGGCTTTTAACAGGTATCAGGCGGTAGCAGGAGGATGCTTGAACACAGGTCTAGCGGAATTCTGGAGCGAAATCGAATAGAACAGTGGATTTTAGTGAAAATTCGAATTTCTTAGCGGAAGGCACAGTCGCTTTCGAATAACGAAAATGACATAAAAACACGCAAATTTGTTTTATTTCCAAAGTCAAAAAGGGGTTTTTAGTTTTTCGAGGAATGACGTCTGCTTTGTCCTGAGGGTGAGCGTGGGCGGGGGGCGGGCGGTGGCGGTTGGGGACATGCTGCTACGGACAGTTAGTGTGGGTAGGCGGCGATTCCATTAGGCGATGGACGCGTGGCAGGTGAACTATTCCAATACCACCATTCCCCCGCGCGTTAAGGTGCTGATAAGGGACGGGTAGCGGAATTGATGTGGATCGTAGATCTTCCGGCGGATGATCGGATGGCGGAAGGGACGAGGAGATGGTGGGGCATTATCGTGCGGGCCCAGCGGGGTTTTAAACGCAATTAACTTTATAAAACATCCCGGGGGGCGTCTAATAGGCGGAAAAAGTGTGGTTATTAATTAATTCTGATAATTAATTAATCCCAATGGTTAATGAAAGACGGGGTCGCGGCAGGGTTCAATTATGTTTAAA
The DNA here is from genome assembly GCA_034641835.2 of Pinus albicaulis. Taxonomy (NCBI): domain Eukaryota; kingdom Viridiplantae; phylum Streptophyta; class Pinopsida; order Pinales; family Pinaceae; genus Pinus; species Pinus albicaulis. The sequence continues at coordinate 134,864,558 of CM076576.1, forward strand.
ATGTCTGGTGCGATGCCAAGTGGATGAGCCACGGTGGCACAAGGTTTTAGTTTTGAATAAAACTTCGGGTTTTTATTGCCTTTTTATTTAAACACATATAATATGTCCTAGAAACTTTTAATATATTTTATTTATATGGTAACAAATAAATAAACATTTAATTACCATAGGGCGGGATTTTACCATAGGGCGGGACTATGCTATAAGGATATTTTTTAACTTGAAGGGCTTATATAATAATGGGTTTTCATTTTATTAACAAGGGAGATATGTTACATTGGATTAATATAATGGGGGTTTTTTGGGGTATTTATAAAAAAGGAGTTATATACTTAGGATAGGGTATTTCATTAGGGATTTAGTAAAATAGAGTTAAACATTAATATGACAAAAGGACAGGGAAACTCAAAACATTTTGCACATCTAAGAAAGTGATAACTTCTGAAGTAAATTGCAATATCTTATCTTCAACACTTAAACTTAGAATAGCAAGTTATCTTGAGGGATTTTTATGGAATTTTGCATGAGTTTCCTAAGTAAAATAGGATTTTACTTAGGACAAAGTTTAAGATGGAAAATTATAATGATGGATTATCACAAGTACTTAGGTCTTTTTGATCATTAGGCCGAGGGTCCGGTCCCTCCAAAAGTCAAGGAAATGCCTTGAGCCCCTTTGATCTCCAAATACCTTAGTGCTTTGGGGGAAATTAGTAAAACTTTTGAGGGGAAAGTGATGAGGGAAGTTAATGAGTTTGACTTTGCTTGCTGTGATTTTCCAGTATATTTCCTGCTTTAGTACTTGTGATGAAAGTAAAGGATCAACAACATGTAGTAGCAACATTCATCAGATAACACTTTGCAGCACCATCTACCTACCCTATCTACTTAACACTACCATTTTCTCTTCTTTATTAGGGTGCATTTAGACTTGCAAACCCTTATCAATCTTCTTTTCTTTTACATGGTAAATCTATCTATTTCTACCCTTATTACATCCAAGGGCTCAGATTAAACTGTTGAGCACCTTTTATTAACTCTACCTATCTACTTATCTGCCAAGATTAAACTGTTTTGTCAGATATTTATTCTCTATTCTACAACATGAAATTGAAAAATGAATGAGTCAAGTTTAAATAGTTTGACTCTTCATAAATTGTGGCAAAAGTTTGACAAGCTGCACACAATTACTTATTTACAAAAAATGAAATAGTAGTGGCATTTGGATTTGCACACTTTCCTTGGTCTATTTTTGTTTGGGGTTCATTTCTTTCACTTTTTTGACCATTTTATTCTTTTTACCCTTTGATTTTCTTTTAGGGTATACCCTCTTTACATTTTTTAAATTTTTTGATTTTTTGGTTTTTCAAGAATATGGAACACCTTTGCTCAAGAAAAAGGTTTGAACATATTCCATAGTTCAATCAAGACAATCATGAAAAATGACACCTATTGGTATAGGAGTCTAACACTATCATCCTATCAAGTTCTAACTTCACTTTCAACTTATACTTCGGGTTCATTCTGTAAGGTATTTGTTTGATTGGCTTCGCATCAGGCTTTAAAGGAATCTTCATGACTCCTAGATCTCCTAGTATACCCTTCATTTCTAAAAACCTGGTGGGAAACACTTCTTTATATTCATGAAGTAACTCTATAACTTTACTGATAGTTTCTTCATCCCAGTAATATCCTATAGTTGGAAACTTGGGATCCTCCTCTAATCCTATGTTTACCTTCTTAGTCTTAAGTGGCTTTGTTATGTATGGTATCTGTATCTCAGGTCCAGTGACTTTGCAGTATCCTTCGTATTCTTCTATGTTGATTTTTTTAGGATCTTCTTCTTCTCCATATGTGATAATATTATAGCATTCCAGTGCATATTCTATCTGCGCAACCCAATATGGTAAATGTTGTGATGTTACTAAGGTGAAATTTTCAAAAATATTCTTCTTGACTGTCTGAAGAGCCAAATCTATGTGTGGGAAATTGTCTTGAAAGCTGAATGTTAATATGAAGCCATTAACCATGTCTTCCCAATTATTAGTACCATGTCAAAGCTTTGTCTCCAGGTACCAGTTCTTGGGTATTTTCTACAATGTATGAATGAATCCATGTACCCACTCCTGGTGTGGAATCTCCTTCCATGCTGAAGTGCATAGTTGGATATGCTCCCTAGGATTGGTTTGACCATCATCTTTTATCTCCATTTCTGTTTCTATATGTCCAAACCTTATCCATATTAAAATTTGAAATTCCTGCCAACCTCCTATATTATTCTTATGTTCATTCCACCATCTAGCAAGGGTAGCTTTGAGGGCTACATCCAAGGCTAACAATCGTTTATGTTCTTGAACCTATTCTTCATAATCATTGAGAAAAGTATTCACATATCCTATGCAATCATAATAAGGCAAGTTACATACCTCTTATAGTGCCTTGTAGTCACTTCATGAAGCCTATTCTTCCAATTCTCCAAATCTTCTAATGAATTTGAGGTACAAGAATTTTCATGCTCCCAACTCAACTTGCCTTCTATAGTAGGGTTAACCCAATATTGTTCCTTTATTGTCATTTGATTAATGTTGTCTATGTTTGCTGCATAGTATTCTTCTCTGATTGGTTCTTTGTATTCTACTCCTTCTGATGGATCCAATGGAACACTTACCCTCATATTTTTCCCTTCAAATATCATTTGTCTCTTATTCGGATTAATTATGGTCAAATTGTCAAATTCCCAGTCAATTCCAAGTAACGCAGGTTAAGTGTTACTGTCATCAACAATCTCTATTATTTCTAATGAGTAGTAGTGTGCACTCCTCCAATATCCACTGTGAAACCTGGTAATCTTCCCATTGGGGGGATATTTTTTGATTTTCCATCCTTAGCTGAATAGGTGACCATTGTAACTTTGTCTTACCCATCAATTCCCATGTCTTCTTTTTCAAGACATTAGTATCAGATCCTAGATCCAAAATAACTTGGTCCATCTCATATTATCCTATATATGCACTGAACCTCATTTCTCTTCTAGTTCTCTTCTGTTGATGCATGTTATTGACTATGTGCATCTCTCTTCGCGATGCTTCTTTAGATGTACAAGAATCTATCAACTCCTTAAGTCCTTCTACAACCTTTTGATATCTTAACAAATTCATACAAGTCTGTAGAAAAAACCTTAAAATACTTACTTGATTTGATGACTCATGGCCTCGTGTCGGAGCTCGATCCTGCGTCAGAGCTTGGATCTGTGTCGTGGTTGATGACATTTCATAGTTACTAGGTCTTGGTTGTGCAATAGAGTTCAAAGCTCCTATATCCATAAAACTTCATTTTTCTTCCATGGATACTCCTTTTTCTTTATAAATATAAAAAAATTGAACTTTCTCTGCAGTCTTTCTAACCCATGCACCTAGACTTTCAAATTCCTTCTTTCCATCCTCCTTATCACTACCAATTGTAGCTCCACTTCTAGTAACAATAATAATTTGAGTTTCATTGCTCCTCCTTTGATCAATAATCATTTTAATATTCTTCTTCGGTTTTTATTCCTCTTTTCTTGCATATTTTCCGTAAGTATAAGACATTCTTCAATTACATGGTTATAATATTTACAATACTTACATTTTATAGTGGGGTTCTGACAATTTCTTGCAAAAATTACCTGGTTGGCTATAGTTATGATATTTCCATGTCCTCGACCAACTCCACCTCCTTGACCTCTTTCTTGGTAGCCTCCTCGACCACCAAATTTTCCATTGTCCTCATGTCCATACTCTTCTTCTTGAATTTTATAAAAATCAGTACTATGCACCATCATTAGGTCATAACTTTGAAAATTATTCTCATCATGTCCTACTGATTTACAGAATTTGAAAAATAGATTCTTTGGAGTTTTTACATATTTTTGCAGTAGGTAAAATTTCTATGAGCGATGTTGGCCTCTATTCCTGCATATTTCACACCACACGCTAGATCTCGAGTTCAAGGGATTTGGAGCTCCACTAGCCATGTAATCTCGGAAGACATGGCACTGCTCTTTATAATGACCCTATGAGTTGCACTTTTTACACCATACTTCTTCTCTAACTTCTTTACCTTTCTTGATGTCTTGTAATTTCAAATTTAGGTTGACCAACTGATTCTAGATTTGCTCCATACCTTCATTAGTATCTCCTATAGGCAAAGCTTCCAACTTCATTGCAATCTCCAGAGCTTCGTCTTGAGAGTCTATCTTCTGCTGCATCATTGGAAATATGATATGCAGTAGAAGAGCAACTATAAACCACTATTGATGTTGTTGTGGAGCTATGTCAAAGCTCACCTGATCCAATAGCAACTTAAATCTCTGATCCAACTCCTAAATAAACTCAGTAGGCTTTTATTTGATTTCTTTCAACTCAGTGATGCACTGCGACTAAGACTTATGCTTCTTAAACTCTCCAAAAAACATGGTTTTAATGTCTCCAAAAGTTATGTTTGGATTAGCTGATAACTTCATATACCATGCCAATTCTCTTTCGTGCAATGTCGTAACAAGTTGCACCTTCTTTATATTTTCATCATTGACCTGCTTCGATGCCCATACAAATTCTCATAAAAAACAAAACTGCTTTGGATCCTCCATTCGAGTTCCTTTGAAAACAAGTAGCTTAATATCGTCAACCATACCTCTTCTTGGCGTGAAATGGGGAGGGGGAGGGGGAATGTGAGGGGATGGGGGTTAGGAGGGGCAAGGAGAGATAGGATACCACCAACACCCTGAATATTACTATATTTTGGCTTCAGAAAACTCTCAGGCTCAAAGGGGTAATACTCTGAAGTTTCCTAGGGTTGGCTTTCTTCTCTTTCACTTTTAGATTCACTCAACAGAGGGATATAATCAGTTTCTAAAAATTTCTTTGGATCGTGTATATGATATATCTTTTTGGCATCTACTCTGTATCTCTTTCCACTTCACGTTGCACCGATCTTTGGATCAGATTTACTTTCTCTTTCCCCAAACATAAATAAACTAGCAATATGATTGCATCCATAAAGCTCCTTTTTCACACAGAAGCATCTTAATCCACAGTTTCAAAGATTTAATATACTTACCTCATGGTCCTTTGTAGAATTTTCATTCTTTTTCGCAATAAGACACATATGAGTCTACTGTGAACTTGATAATGAATCCTCCAAAGACACTATCAATCCAGAAATCAAAAACCCTTGAAATCATGTTGTTAGTGCTCTTGAGTCATTGTATAAGCTCAAGAGTCCATGCTGTAGGTTTGTCGTTCTTAAAACAATCATTTCTTTTGGTCAACCTTGATATACAATCGTACAACTTGTTAGGAAAAGAACTGAAGAAAATTTTGTAGTGCTCTATGAAAATATACCTCTATAACCACACTTTAAATGTCGAACGAGGGTTTCTTTTTTCTTGATATGGAAACTCTTGCTCTTTCAGGACTAACCAATCTTGAATTTCCTTCTTTGATGAGTGCCACATCCACATTTACCTCAAACAGATCCTATTCCTAGAAACAAAACCATTCGTTGGCTTGATTTGGGTTGACACAGGTTCAAACTATACTGCACACCAATGAAACCCTCAATCACTCGCCCTTTTGGAAATGAACTACAAGAATATCGGAGTCGCAACTAAAGAGGTTATGGGAGGATGAAGAACCAGGTTTCTGCAGCCTTGAGGGACTGGAAGATGTGGTATTTTATTATTATCTTACCCTTAACGCTGATAACTTACTTCGCCACATTCAATATATCTCATAAACAAGTCATATAACATCATAAACCAATTTTGCGTGGATATAACATGTAACTGTAATAGGTATTAAGAAAATATATACAACATATTCATTTTAATAGATAACAGAAAAAACATAAGAACACCTAATATCATCCACAAAACTTCTTCTTTATTATGATGGATCTTTGAGTACAAATAGTTCTTTGACCTATGCACTAAGCTACATGTGGTTTGTGCACTAAGTTGCAGACTCTTCCAAGGTTTCTGCGCACTCAACCATATAGCCTTCCCCTCTCTACAAAATATATATTACAAATACTTAACCATAACCATCCTCATTTGACTGTCTCTAGTGCCTATCTAGCATAGCATTACAACCTCTTTTATATTATTACATCATTACAATAACATGGGCTCCAAAAAACAAGCAAATATAAACCAGAACCCACTACCAAAAGGAGGGCCACCGACCCACCCTAAAGCCCCTATGATACTGCATGGTATATCTAACATGCTTATTTGTGTGGTCCACCTCGCGCTCCGCTACACAGTCCACTTCACACTCTGCTCCTCAAAATGCAGAGTTTTAGCCAAAATATAGGTCAAGTTAGGTTGCGTCCAAAACCATGACACATTGTGTCTCATCCAACCACCTAGGGTGAGCCTCCCATGTCTCACTTCCTATACTGATAGCATCAAAGGGCAACAACCAAATGCTATGTGACTGTAAGCAATACTAGAGAGTGATGGGTGGGTAGGTCCCCGAGGGTATGATCAATGGTATGTTGGGATAATAAATAATAATCCTATGTATGTCCCTCTCTCCACCTTAGATCTATTGATAGCCCAATCAAAGACTTGTCTTTGCTGAACATGTCATCCCCTGAAGCTCAACAACGTCCTCATTGATCCAGGGTGAGATGCACCCAATGGAACATCTAATGTCCCTGCTCATAAGTCTCCTTGTAGGCAACACTCCAAGAGCCCACTGTGCTGCACCATATTCCACTTCATACCCCCAAGTATCCCTAAAATCCTTGGAATTCCATTGTACATTGTTACCTATTCTTGTACACCAATGGATACCCCTTGCTACTATTGTACCATCATGTGTCATATCATGTCCTTCATGTATCACTGCACTTGTCACTCCTTGTGTGTACTCAATGCGATGTGAGTTTCTCTTCCTACTCCACAAAGCAATCTAAACTCTATGCCCACCTGCCAACCATTGTTAAATTTTGGATGCTAATACACATCCCTGGATGTCATGGCCCAAAGTTGTGACAATATGATTAAGCCTGCACCTGGCTGACATCATCACCTCCACTGTCACATCACCATACCCTCTCATGAATGGACATCCATAACCTTTGATGAGTGGAACTCCCCTCCCGATCCTCCCTTATATATATGACATGTGAATCTCCCTATGTACTTGTGGGGGTGTCCCTAAGGCGTTGCTCCTCGGTGACCCCTGTGCCCCATATTTACATGGGAAATCCTCCTCTCCATATAAGGAACTATCTGGTGGCCTGCTTATGTGACCTTCTCTCACAACCTCCTATCAAGGTACACTAATCATCCCATGCCCCCACACATGGCCAATATGTGAAGAAAACTCATGGAGACTATATGCTCCTCTATCAGCTCAACCTGTCATGGGTGTTTTCCAAAAAAATTGTGGGAATACGAAAATGGGGGTGAGTCCATTTTCTGGATCCACCATCCTACTAATACCATGATTGGCCCAATCCATGGAGTGGTGGGGAGCCCCACCTGGGTCCCGACAATGATCCAGCCCATGAACCCTCTATAAAACCACAATCACTTCTGAACTATGCTCCTAACCACGGATGTATCCAAGAACCTAGTCAAACCTATCATGTACCAACTCAATGACTCTTGCCACACAACCCCATGAGAGGGATCAAATGCAAGATTCTCCGAGTACATTAAAAGTCTATCGTGCAAGTGTTGCACCCTACGTAAGACATGTCACCACATCTCACTAACATAGTCATATTATACAACCTGTCTAGTTAACCCAACCAATCTCCCTCCAACATGCAGAAGTAACCTAACAATACTACATGCCCCATATACGTAAGCCTGAAGAGAGCTATTGACTCGAAGTACTGCAGATCTGCTACCTGCTTGCACATCAATCTACTCCCCAACAATGTCAAATCCAACATATGATTTCCCATCCTCCTCTACCATAAGAACAACAAGAGTCACGAGTTGTCCCTCCACAAGTAGCTCATCAAGCATAACATCCTCATATAGCTCACGCACCTCAAGGTGCTCTCCAAGTTGTTGTAGATAGTTGTTGTTTGAGAAATCTATCATGGATCTAGGTACCTTTGTTCCCATAAACACCTCACTAATTGATGTGTCTCCCAAAAATTCCCTATTCAGATGTGGGTTTCCATCACCTAAAATTTTAGACACGGTCCTGGACAACTCATCAATGGATACTTCAACAATGGATGGTACCTCATCAACGATGGAAACCACATCATCAGATGGATCTATGGGTGTATGCTCCACTCTCTTTGTCAAGGTATCAGTTGGTTCTATCAAAGAGGTCTCCAATAATGGTGACTCTTGTGCCACATTGGGTATATCGATGTGCCCTTCACCATCTGTCGTGTCCTCCTACTCAGCCTCCTCCTCAAGCTTCTAACATCTAAATCCTGGTCTCCACCAATAGAAATGCCTCCTAATCTCATCCTCTAACTGTCCACCTCTAAATGATGATCCAACCCCTGAACTATAATTCTCCTTTTCATGTTAATCCAAGGAATGAGGCTTGGTAGGACAGTTAGACTAGTCATATGATCAGGTGCTCAAAATTATGCTCAAAAATGAAAATTTTCAGAATGGTGTTGAACCTGAACGACTGCGTATATCTCGTCATTTTGAATCCTTCACAACTCCTTTCGCGTAAAACTGACGCCGCATGTTCCCAAAAACATGCTCTGTCTGTCAAACAAGAAAATTAAAAAAAAAAAGCAAGACAGCCTACTCAGCAGTCCGCACAGCTGATTGGGCATGCCCATGTGGCAGGTTGACTAGGTCAATGGATTTTAACTGGTGAATGATGTTGTGCCAAGTGGCACGTCTCCATTGGTTTGAGATGGAAAAATTTTTATTGGGTATTATGGTGTCTGATCACAGGCTACCATGTGGCCCAACCATGGGCTGCCATGTGGCAGCCCGAGGGCCACCAAAATTTTGGTTATAGTCCAAGCAGAGTGGGTGGGGGTCGAACCCGCGACCTCTAAGCAATGAGGAAAAAGCTTTACCATTGCACCATTACATTTGGTTCTTAACATATGATGGGTTCCACATAGTTTTATTAACATATGTTTTCTATCATGGGGGAGGGGGTCAGGATCTAGCCCCAGCCCTAGTCACTTATTGTGGGCGGGACCATGGGAGGGAGGCTAGCCCTTGATTTCCCTAACCTCACTGATGGTCTGCTTGGTCTCCAACTGTTAATTCTCTAGCTCAAGAAAGTTAATCAAATTCTTTGCTCTGCCAAGATTAGCTTGAAGCTCTCTAATCTTGGCATTCTTGCTTTTGATCAACATATTGGTAATTCTCTCCTCATCCTCATCTTCAAGGTCAATCAACTGAAACTCCTGCTCAGTTTCATGTTTGTCCTCATCCTCAATAATGATATGCTCTGTAACCTTTTCCTTGCCCTTATCAACCTCTTTTGCTAATGAAGAAGGCATGCCCCCTTTGACATCAAGTGAAGCAAACACATGCATGTGGCCTCTCTGATATGTCAAAGGAAATGGCTCAATGCTAATCATTTTAGTGCCAACTGTCTCAATGTTTCTTTCCTTGCTTGATGCTCTGGTATCATGATATGAGGGTGAAGGGTTGTGGAAAGGTGATGAGGAAGGATCAATATGAGGTGTCCAGATGTGAGTGGATTGTGATGTATGAACATCGGGATGTGATGGAGAAGTGGATATGGGAGGATGAGAAGATGAAGGCATATCCTGATGATGATGGCCGGGTGGAGTAGTGAAAACCTCGTTGGCAATGAAGGTATCCCATGGAATTTTTTTCTGCTGGAGCTGATGCACGACCACCATCTTGATGAGTGAATGATGAAATAGGCTCTGCATTTTTTGATTGTAATCTCTCTTTTGTAAAATGTAGGCCATGTTTTCAATGCTACGGAAAAGATAATAAGGCAAATGAAGCATTCTAACTCTAGTGAAATGCATAAGAAGACAAATATGATATGAGTAGAGGGGGGAAAACCTTCCCTCACAAGTGAAATACTTCATTATTATCCCCATCATGGGCACATATCGGTCAAGAAGATGAGAAAAAGGGAAAATGAACTTCTTGTGATCTTTGTACCTATGTTTGAGGTATGGTTCATAATAGCTCATGTCCAAATTTTCTTGTTTAAACCAACTCTCTCCCACACTAGGTATCCCTGTAGCAGCTGCAATGGCATTGGTGGACATCTCAAAAGTAACACCGACAATATTGACCTGTTTTTCATGTAAATTGATGACGAATAGTATTTTTAGCTCCAGGTGATTTTGGACTTGCTGCACTCTTTCAAAAAATTCAAAGCAGCCCACATGTTTAAAGCAAGAGACAGTAAGAGGAGAGGCCATGAGTTCCCTTGTGGTGATGGGTTCAAATCTGTTTATTTTCCCTCCTTTGTGATCATTTCTCCTTGGCATTTGTGCCTCACCAACCATGCCACTGTCTTCTTCCTCTGACATCTTTAAAATTTGTTTTGTGAAACCCTAGAGTGTAAGTGGAATTAATTCGTGGAAGGAGATGAGATGAATATCTTAAAAAAGTGTATGGAATGAGTGTGAATGAAGGGAATGGGTGTGGGGACAAGATTAGATGAATGAAAAACCCTAAATCAATGTAATTACCCTTGTTTACGATTGATTTTATTTATAGGAGGATGAAATACGGGTAAAATAGTGATCAAAAAATTAAAATTAGGGTTTTCTTAGGGTTACACTTCAATTGATTAAATGATAGCTAAAATATCTTAAAAATGGGTTATGGTATGCACTTAACACTTAACAGTGCTTTGGAAGACTTTGGTAAATATTTGAAAGAGATTTGAACTTGTTTGAATGGCCCCAAACCTTGGAAAACTTCTCTGTCTAGGCGTGTAGCACCACTGGCTGAGGGCGCAGTGCCAAGCTCTGGGCATGCAATTCCAACACAAATTATAGGGGGTCTTTTCTAGAAATGGAACAATGCTTTGACAAGGGCACAACGCTAGTTTACAGGTGTGCAATGCATTCAAAATCTACGTTGGGAATTTTGGAAAAGGGCGCAATGCTGATCTCCAGTCGCACAGCGCCGAGGAAACTTAGCACAATTTCACTCAAAAACTCACAAATTCTTCCTTACTGAGCACTCTTGATGTTTTTAAAGGCAAAAATGACCCTTTTGAAGTGTTTGATGGGCTTTTATAGACAAGTGGAATTTGATTTAATTTGAAAAACCTACTTTCTTATGTTTTAAAGTCTTCTTCCTTTTCTCATTGATACTCTTTGATACTTTCTGCTTGCAGGTTGCTAAAGTCATTAAGTTGGCTTTTCTTTTTCTCCTTGGGGCTTGACATGTCCATTTTGGCAACTTTGGAATTTAATTATTACACATAGTAGCATCTTCAAAAGCTTCTGTAGTTTCCACCATAAAATTCAACTCTTCTTTTCCACCTTCTCTGGCCACCTTTTTCAAATCCCTAAGTGCCTAAATTTCTTTACAACAATCATCAGTGTTGTCTTCTAATTTAGCTATAGCCCTTTCAAGTACATTCTTTTCTGTATATTTCACCTTACCCTTTTTCCATATTCCATCAATATTTTCTAATAGAATTTCTTCATGCTTGGCCTTGTGTGCTTTCTCCATGTCATTTTCCTGCAAGTAATCACTATTTTGACACTCAAATGGACTATCAAGTTTACAGATCTTGTCATCTGCAAGAACATTTTTTTCCCCTTTCCCTTGTTGTACATTGTTTTCATTCAAGAGGAGACAATATACATCATCAATAATTTCTGCTGATAAATCTTCCAATGCCTCTACAGAAGTGCTAAACTTTGTCCCATCTTCTCACTTACAGGTTCTAAACTAAGAAGATAATCCTCCTTGGAAATTTTAGGTCCTTCTTGAATAGCCATGTCTTGACATACTATTAAATCTGAGCCAGATTCTAGCAAAGGAAAAGTAGTGTCTGAAACATCCAAGGATTTTGGGGAGCCAGAAAGATGCTTATCATAATCAATCCTTCTTAAATGTATGTTGAACTCATCGGAATGGATGACCTTGAAAAAATGAAAAACCCTAATGACCTAATGGGAGTGCTTTTTGACCTGATTTTTGAACGGAATTTGACTTAGAAACTTTCAAGTGAAAAGAGCATTTCTAGAAGTGTTATTGTGCTCAAGGGGACATGAGAATGTGTTAGCAAAAAGAAATCTTAGAGGAAGGATGGAGTTTATTGACAGGGGAAAATGGGGTAAATGAGGTTTTAGGTAGGAAAGAAGGATGAAAATGAGAAGTATAATCCCATGATGAGTCTTTTAAGAGCAACGGGGTGACCTTGAGATGGAAAAATGATAGATAGGGAAAAAGGTTTTATGAAGATAATGAAGGCAGTGAGATTTTTGAAACTCAATATATTCAAGGAATTTTGTTTTTAGAAAGCTATAACCATCTTATAGTCATCCAAAGATAGAGAAAAATTTTGATGACTAACAGTGGCTCCACTTTGGGAGGGCAACTCCTTCAGGAGGTGTCAAGAACCTCAGAGTTCAGATCTCTGGAATTTGTAAATCAGTGACTTGTTTCTGCTTGGCATATTTCCTCCTTCTTCAATTGTTGATTTGTTGTTGTTCTTGGAAGCTCTGATCTTCTAAAATCTGAAAAAACATGATTGCTTCAACATCAATTCTACCTACCCATCACACTTTTCCTAACATTTTTCTTCATTTGGGTGCATTTAGATCGACAAACCCTGGACATCATTTTTTCTTTTGAAAGCACAAAATATCTACTTCTACCCTTATATCATCCAAAGGCTCAGATTAGACTGATGAGATATTTTATTCTCTGCCTAATCTACTTATCCGTCAAGATTAAACAGTTTGACAAATTTTCATTCTCTAATCTATCAACATAAAATTTAAAACATGAACAAATCAAGGTTAAGAAGTTTGATTTGTCATGAGCTGTGGCATTTTGGACAAGCTGCACAATGTTTATTTTGCAAAAGTAAAACTAGAAACTTGAGGGCTATAATTTAAAATTTTTCATTCATCCCTCTCTTTCTTTTTGGTTCAGATTTGAGCTTTGGGACGTTTTCTAACCTATTCTACTGATAAGCCAAGTTTAAAAAATTTAGAAAATATTCATTTTCTAACTTATCAGCAAAAAATTGAAACTTATCCAATCATGATTAGGCTATATTACTGAACAAAACTTCATTTTTTCAAAGTAGTGGAATTTAGACTTGCACACTTTCAGAAACATTCTTTTTGGTATGGGGCTTTACCTTTTCTTTTATCATGCCCTCTTTTCTTCTTTTCTTTGTTTTTTGTGTTTCATTTTTATGATATTTTATTCAAGTAGTGTTATGTACAATGAATAAATCTTTAAACTAATAACTTCAACAAAAATAATGCTTGAGCATCCTACCATTGACAGGACCTCCATATAATTATGTTCCATCCATTTCTTGTAGTAAAAATGCATTGTTACCTCTTGCAGAATGGATGATGTATGGAACTTTCCACAGATTTTAAAATTTCCCATGCTTTCCTTTGTCTTCTATTCTTGAATCCCATTTCAGAACATTGTCTCCAATCTGGAAATAATTGGCTTCATTCCTCTTATCAAAGATTTTCTTAATATTCTATTGTATTGCTTGTGTTCTGTTGTATAGTTCTTCCCGTGATTGCTGCAATTGAATGGTTTGGTTCAGCCTCCTTTGTATACCGTTCTCCTCTGAATATACCTCTTGAATAAGCTTCATCACTGGGACTCCCAAGGATGTTGGAAAAACTACATCCATGCCATACACTAGTTGATAGGGAGATATGTTAATTAATTTTTTGTTTGTTAATTTGTCTGCCCATAGTGCATGCACTAATTTGTTGTGCCATGACCTCTTGCTTTCTTCCAGAAACTTCTTGATGATATTTACCAAACTTTTGTTAGAATACTTAGCCAACCCATTACCTTGAGGGTAATAAGTTGTAGAATTCCCCAATGTGATGTGATACTTGTGGTAAAATTCCACCATTCTCTTGGATTTAGATGCATCAGCATTATCAGTGATGATTTTTCTTAAACAACCAAATCTGGAAAGAATATTGGTTTCAAGGAATTTGATGATTAATGAGTCATTGGAAGTCCTTGAAGGGATGAATTCTATCCATTTGGTGAAATATTCAGTTGCAGTGAGGATCCATTTATGTTGAGCAGAGGAGGCAGGGTGGATTTCTCCAATGAAATCTAAACTCAATTGTTGAAAAGGAGTTTCAACACTGATAGATTGTAAAGGCAAAGGAAGTATTTTTCTCTTTCCGTAAAAGATCTAGCATTCATGGCAAGTCACTACTAGCTTGTGGATATTAGGGAAAAGAGTGGGCCAATAGAAACTAGCTCTAAGGATTTTGTTGGAAGTGGCTTTCCAATAGAGATGACCTCCACATTATCCTTCATGAAACTCATGCATGATTCTATCTGCATCTTATTCAAGTAAACATTTAAGTAGGATACCAATAGAATTTTTCAATATAAAGCTTTATCTAGAATGCAAAAATTTGCAGCTCTTAGTTTCAAGAATCTGGCCTTTGTTTTGGACAAACCAGGAGGAGCATTTAGATTAAAAAGCACATATAATATATCAACATACCAGAGTGAGTTCAGAAATTCTTCTTCAATAGGTGGAGTCGCCAAATCCTCTTGTTCATCGAAGGAATGTATCATTTTTATGTCCAGTGCTTGAAAGTTTACTTCATCCATCAGTTTGGCCAGTCCTTTCCCTTTGATTAGCTTGGTGGGCTTGATTTCTAGATCATACTCTAAGATGATAGCAATCCACTTACCTCTTTTACCATGTTAGGTCCCTATATTACTAGTATAGTCCCTTATTGTTGTTAGTGTAACCCCCTTATTGTTATTATTGTACCACTATAACCCCCATATTGTTATTATTGTGCCCTTAAATTATTATTGTTATGTCGGCTAGGATTACACTGTGGCCTCACTAGGATTACATTGTGGCCCCATGGACTCCTATATATAGAAAGGAGGTTTTGTAATTTGTATCATCCAAGAATTATTCATTCATGTAATGTATTATAGGCTTCCCCCTTGAAGTGGCTTATTTATAAGGCATCGATATCTCTTTTCTTATATTTTTGGAGCTAGTTTCAAAACATTTGGTATCAGAGCTTTGGATTCTAGGGTTTCGCTGCTCCAAACAGGTCATCGTGGAATTTTCGCAATAACGTTTTTTCTACGAAGGTTCGGAAGTTGAATTTTTTACAGTGCAAAGCCAAAATCCCAAGGAACATCTTCACAAGATTTCAGAGCTTGGTTCACAATATTTTCGGAGATATGATCTGTGGAAGTTAGGGCTTTTTGCAGGCTCCTGAATTTCACCTAAACAGGTCATCGCGGAATTTTCACTATAAAAATTTTTCTATGAAGGTTTAGAAGTTGAACGTTATAGAGCACGAAGCTAAAATCTAGAGGAACATTGTCACAAAATGGCAGAGCTTGTTTTACAATATTTTCGGAGATATGATCTGTGGAAGTTAGGTCTTTTTCAAGCTCCCTAATTTCATCTCAAAGAGGTGATTGTGGGAAAATCTTCATAACTCTCTCTCTGAGCATCAGATTAGAATTATGTAAAAATTGACTAGAATTATATGGACCGTAGTTTCCTATCTATAAATTTCAGAGCCAAAGGAGCAAACAGTGACACGTGGCAAGTCGTACAAGTTCTCTCTACTGAACCAGTCCATAATTAGGTCATTGTGGGAGATTGGACATAACTTTGACTTGAAGAATCCAAATCAAGTCAGACCTATGGCATTTGAAAGAAGCTTCAGAGGACTACTATAGTGCCAAATTTCAGATATTGAGGATTTGCAAGTTCAGAGATAAGTCAATTTCAATATTGAGCTCCTCAAAAGCAAGTAAAAGGTGTGTATTTTTTTTCCGAATTGCATAAGTCTCGTTTGAAGAATCAAGATGAATTGATTCCAAGGGAATATTTTAGAATAGATATCAATACTGGATTCTCAAATGGCCCCTAAAAATAATTCAACACCCATTAAGCCTTTAGAAGGATCTACTATGACTTGTGAAGACAAAGAATGGCAACATGACACATCAAAATTACAAGAGCAAGTGCAACAAATTTCTCTCTCGCAAAGAGCAACAAAAAATGACATGAAAGGTTTGAAGAAAGGTGTGGAATCTAAGATGGATGGTTTGAAGAATGGCATGGAAGCTAAGATGGATGGCATGGAAGCTAGCATGGAATCTAAGATGGATGACATGAAAGCTAAGATGGAAAACATGAAGAATGATCTAAAAGCAAACATGGAAGGTTTAACAAAGTTGATACAAGAAATGTTTCCTGATAGTGAAAATATAGTAGAGGAAACTCATGATGAGAACAAAATAAATGTTAATCGTGATTTCATAAACTATAATGTTGGAGGGAAGAACCACCATATTACAAAAATGGATATGAGGAAGTTTGATGGAAAGGATCCTATAACATGGATACTATAGATGGAGCAATATTTTGATCTCAATAATATGCAAAACACACAAAAGGTACGCATTGCAACTTTACATTTAGAACCAAATACATTTGTATGGTGTCGATGAATTTGCTCTCGTAAAAAAATTGTCACTTGGTCAATTTTTACGGAGGAAATGATAGCACATTATGAGGATACAAAGAGCAACACTTTCTTTAGCCAATTGATAAATCTCAAACAAAAGTGTTCAGTGGGGGAGCACATTGAGGACTTCCAAAATTGAATATAAGGGTAACTGATATTCCAGAGGAACACAGGATTGATCTCTTCATAGGTACTTTAAAGGATAACATCCAACATGAAGTTCGCATTTTGGAACCTGATTCATTGGAGAAGGCATTCAGGTTGGCAAGAAAAATTAAATGTAAAATTATGGCGACAAGGAAGCCTACCACTCACTTCTATAAAGAAGGAAGTGTTGCTACGCCTAGATTTCCACAACCTACAAGGTTGAAACCACAACAATTGGAAGAAAAAAGAGCAAAAGGGCTTTGCTACAGTTGTGATAGAAAATACACTAAAGGTCATAAGTGTGCTGAGAAGAAATTATTTTACATAGATTGTGAAGAGGAAGAAGAAAATGAACAAGAAGAGGATATACACCAGGAACTAGCCCTAGAAGAGGAAGAAATGAGTTCGACCATATCGTGTAATGCATTGGCAGGAATTACCACTCCTCAAACTCTCAAGGTAGAAGGACATATCAAGAAGAAAAAGGTAATAGTGTTGATTGATTCGGGTAGTACCCATAATTTTATTCATTGTAAGGTAGCCAAGGAATTGAATTGTTTCCTATACCCAGCACCAGAATGTCAAGTGATGGTTGCAAATGGAGGAACTATAAATTACTCTAGAAAATGCCATAATATCAAGCTAACCATGGGGGAATATGTATTGAATAGTCCAATGCTTTCCATTCCTATGGGAGGTGTTGATGTTGTACTAGGAGTGCAATGGTTACAATCTTTGGGGACGGTAGCTTTTAATTTTCAAGAACTTTTCTTGAAATTTTTTTCAGAAGGAAAGGAAGTCGAATTACGGGGTATTGAAGGGAAGCCGGGAAGGATAATAAGCTCTAATGTCATGAAAAAGCTTCTAAATAAAGAACAACGAGGCGTAATTGCACAATTATGCTCACTAGAAGTTTCAACATCAAAATCATCTATTTCTGCAGATCTCCAACAAGTCTTGGACAATCATTCCAAGGTGTTTGAAACTCCCAAAGGACTCCCACCTATTCGTGATTATGATCATGCTATTCATTTGATTCCAGGAAGTGTTCCTCCAAACATCAGGCCTTATAGATATCCTTATGTCCAAAAGAGCGAAATTGAACGTATGATTGCAGAAATGTTAGAGGCATGTATAATTCAACCTAGTCAAAGTTCTTTCTCTGCTCCTGTAGTATTGGTACACAAGAAGGATGGATCATGGCGAATGTGTCCGGATTATAGGGAGCTCAATAAACTCACCATTAAAGATAAATTTCCCATTCCTGTGATTGATGAATTATTGGATGAATTACATGGAGCAATTTATTTTACCAAGTTGGATCTTCGTTCGGGATATCATCAAATTAGAATGAAGACTGAAGATATTCCAAAAACAACATTTCAAACTCATGAGGGTCATTATGAATTTTTGGTCATGCCTTTTGGCCTTCCCAGTGCACCTTCTACATTTCAAGGGTTGATGAATTCCATTTTCAAACCCTTCCTTAGAAAATTTGTGCTAGTATTTTTTGATGATATACTAATCTACAGCAAGTCTTGGAAGGATCATGTTCAACATGTTGACAGGGTGCTCAAACTATTGCGGGAGAAACAATTATATGCAAAAACATCCAAATGTTTCTTTGGAGTACAAGAGGTGGAATATCTGGGTCATATTGTATCTCACGAGGGTGTTAAGGTAGACCCTAACAAAATTAAATCCATTAAGGAATGGAAAGTCCCCACAACCATAAAGAAGTTGCGAGGATTTCTCAGGTTAACAGAGTATTATCACAGGTTTGTTAAGCATTATGGGAGAATAGCAGCACCTCTAACAAAATTATTGAAGAAAGATGAATTTTCATGGACTCTTGAAGCAACTAAGGCCTTTGATCATCTTAAAGAGGCAATGTTCCTAGCACCGGTCTTAGCTACGCCAGACTTCACGAAAACCTTTATTATGGAATGTGATGCCTCAGGAAATGGAATTAGTGTTGTTTTAATGCAAGAAGGAAGGCCCATTTCTTTTGAAAGTCGTCCAATCAAAGGAAAATATTTATAGAAACCTATTTATGAGAAGGAAATGTTAGCAATACTGCATGCACTAAAGAAATGACGAACTTACCTAATGGGAAGAAACTTCAAGGTAAAAAGTTATCATGATAGTCTTAAAATTTTTTTGGAACAAAGACTATCTTCAGAAGAGCAGAAAAAATGGGTCACAAAGATGTTGGGTTATGACTTTGAAATAATCTACAAAAAAGGGAAGCTAAATGTTGTTGCAGATGCACTCTCAAGAAAGAATGAAGAGGTGGAAGCATTGCTTTGTGCCATTTATATTATCCAACAAGATTGGATAACCGAAGAAAAAGATGAATGGAAGAAGGACAAAGAAGTGTGGACACTCATTCAAAAGTTGCAGCAAGATCCTAGTACATCTGATACATTTAGTTGGAAAAATGATTCCTTATGGTTCAAAGATCGCTTATATATTTGTAAGAATTCCCAACTAAAGCAAAAGATTCTTTTGGAATTTCACACTTCTCCTTTAGGAGGACACAGGATTTTTAAAAAGTTACCACAGGGTGAAGAAAGAATTTTTTTGGGATCGCCTTAAATCTGATATTCAAAATTTTGTGGCGGAATGTTTGGTTTTCCAGCAGAATAAAGTTGAAACAATTAAGACCCCGGGTCTTCTACAACCTTTATCCATTCCAAGTCAACGTTGGGAGGAGATTTAAATGCATTTTATCACAGGTTTACCTAAGTCCGAAGGAAAGAGTGTCATC
This sequence comes from Pinus albicaulis, assembly GCA_034641835.2. Classification (NCBI taxonomy): domain Eukaryota; kingdom Viridiplantae; phylum Streptophyta; class Pinopsida; order Pinales; family Pinaceae; genus Pinus; species Pinus albicaulis. The sequence goes on from CM076576.1 coordinate 134,884,170, forward strand.
ATGATGGTAGTTGATAGACTTACCAAGTATGCACACTTTTGTGATTATCTCATCCATTTAAAGCAAGTACAGTTGCTGCTACATTTATGGACACAATTCAAAAGCTACATGGAAACCCAAGGGTTATTGTGAGCGATAGAGATTCCATTTTTATTGGAAATCTTTGGATGGAGTTATTTTCTTGTTTGGGTACTCAATTAGCTCATAGCTCATCTTATCATCCTCAATTTGATGGTCAAAATAAGATAGTAAATAAATGTTTGGAAGGATATCTTCGTTGTTTTTTTTTTATAAGAAAACACAATGGGTCAAATGGTTACCTCTCACTGAATGTGGTATAACACTTCCTTTCATACTGTAGCAAAAATGACCCCATTTATGGCACTTTATGGATATCATCCACCATCCATCATATCATATTTAAGAGAAAATTCAAAGGTTCAAGCAGTGGAAGATCACATCGAGCATCAACAAGAAGTTCTCCAACTCTTAAAGGATAACATGAATTTAGCACAAAATCAAATGAAACAACAGGCATATCAACATCGCAGTGAGAGAAGTGTTGATGTAGGAGACTAGGTATTTTTACGGCTACAACCATACAAAAAAATATCCATCAAGCAAGCTAAGAAGGATAATAAATTATCGCCAAAGTAATATGGTCCTTACAAGGTGTTGCAAAAGATTGGTACTATGGCATACAAATTGGAGATTCCTACTTCTTCATGAGTGCATCTAGTTTTCCATGTTTCATGCTTAAAGAAGGTTATAGGTGAAAATCTTCCAATTCAAACAATATTTTCAGAATTTGATGAGGAAGGAAAAATAATATTGGAACCTAAATCGGTCATGGAAATAAGAAGTTGATAGCTACAGAATTGATCAATTTCAGAGTATCTCATAAAGTGGAAGAACTTACCCACTGAAGATTCTACATGGGAGGATGATAATTTTATACAGAGGCACCCAGAGCTACTCAAGAATTGAGAACAACACTTTTTGAAGGAGAGGGGAATGTAAAGTCCCTATATTACTAGTATAGTCCCTTATTTTTGTTAGTGTAACCCTCTTATTGTTATTATTGTACCCCTATAACCCCCATATTGTTATTATTGTGCCCTTAAATTGTTATTGTTAGGTTGACTAGGATTACATTTTGGCCCCATGGACTCCTAAATACAGAAAGGAGGTTTTGTAATTTGTATTATCCAAGAATTGTTCATTCATGTAATGTATTGGAGGTTTCCCCCTCGAAGTGGCTTATTTATAAGGCATTGATATCTCTTTTATTTTATTTTTGGAGCTGGTTTCACAACATACCATCAGGATCCTGCATTAGTATGTCCTTAACAACTACATGAGGAACAAAAGAAATGATGTGTGAATGCAAGATGTATACTCTAAAATATTTCAAGGATTTTATTAAGGTAAAAGCTTGTTTTTCCATAATGTTGTATTTCAGAGGTGCATCTCTTGGTGCCTTGTTGAAGAAAGCTATGGGTTGTTCTTGTCCCATTACGTTCTTTTGTAGTAACACTGCAGCAATTGTGTGTACAGATGCAAATGAGAAGATGAAGAAGTCCTTAGAGAAGTCAGGGCTGATGAGGACTGGTGTTTGGGTAAGTGCTTGTTTTACCAGTTCAAAGGATTGCTTTGATTCTATGGTCCATTTGACTCCTATTTCTATTTTCAGCATGTTAGTAATGTTTCTTAGGAGTTCTGCAAGGTTTGGTATGAACCTTCTTAAGAAGTTGATCTTTCCAATGAAAGATTGTAGCTCTTTGATGTTCCTAGGGTGACTGATCTGCAATATCCCCTCAATCCTCTTTGGGTCTATCTTAATCCCTTCTTCAGATATGATGTGGCCTAGAATTTTTCCTTCTTGAAGACCAAATAGAGTTTACCTAGGATTTAAAGATAGACGATACTTTCTGCATTTTTCAAGACCTTTCTTAGGTGAACTAGGTGTTCTTCATCAGTTTTTGAATAGACAGTTATGTCATCAAGATATATCACAAGTAAGTAACCTATTTCTTCAGAAAAAGCAATGTCCATGGCTCTTTGAAAAGTGGTCCCAGCATTCATTAACCCAAAAGGCATTTTGACATACATGAAGGTGCCCCAAGGTGTAGTGAAGGTGGTTTTGTGTTGATCATTTGGATGTACTAGCACCTGATTATACCTTGAAAATCCATCAAGCAAAGATATTATTTTGGAGCCTACTACCCTTTGCAGTATATGATCCATCTTAGGTAAAGGGTAGTTGTCTTTCAGGGAAGCTTTGTTTAAATTTCTGAAGTCTATGCATAGCCTAATTTCCCATGTTTTCTTCCTCACTGATACAAGATTTGAGACCCATTCCGAGTACCTGAGTGGTACTATTATTCCAGCATCATACATATTTTTTATTTCTTTCTCAATCAAAGGCATTAGGACAGGGTTTATTATGTGCAATTTCTGCTTGAATGGTTCCTGGTTTTCCTTGAGAGGAATCTTATGTTGAATGATGCTTGTATCATAGGACTTCAAGTCCTCATAGCCCCATGCAAACACATCCTTAAATTCTTTGAACAACTCAATTTATTTATGCTTTATAAGAGCAATGTTTTGGACAGTTTTATCATTTTAGGTTCAATGCCTATGTTGGATTCTTCTATATCTGTTTCAGTGGATTCTATTTTAAGCTTCCTAGCAACATCATTGAAATCAAATAATTCTTCTAAGGGGACAAGTCCTTGTCTTTTTCATTGCAATACCTCAAGGTACTTTTTATTTGAATCTTCACACAATTTTTCCTCATGAGGGTGTTCTAGCAGATTTATATTAGCCGCATAAGGTGGCTCTGTTTTGTGTGTTTGTTCCTTAGTAGAGCAGTCCTCTTCATGATCCGAATCTGATTTTGGCATTTCAAACTCATTTTTGGACTGTAGGAAGTCTTCAATATGTTTTTCACCTTCAAAAAATTGACAATAATCTATGTTATTAGGGACTTTCAGTCTACTTTTGACCTTTACCATGTATTGTTCATTGGCACTAGGGAGTTTACAAGTGTTGGCAACAAATGCTAGTTCATTTGCAAGATTGTTTTGAGTTCTTGGGATAGAGGTAAGTTCATATTTTTCAAATGTTATTAGGAGGTCTAAGGCAGCATTTCTATATTCTCTTAACTTGGGATTTTTGGCTGAATATTCTCCTTTAATTTGCTTAATAATTAGCTCAGAATCTCCCTAAACAGAAATCCTCTTAGCTCCTATATTTTTCAGCAATTGCAAACCTAGGAGAAGAGCTTCATATTCTGCTATATTGTTTGTACATTGAAAATCTAGCGTGTAAGAGTGACCTTCATTAGTGTTGTGTATCCAAACACCTACTCTTGAACCAACTTTGCCACAAGAGCCATCAAAGCTCATGTTCGAAAGATTTTCAAGTTCAGATTTGCCATTGGTGTCGTTTTTCATGGCTGGTAATGTTTTGACTGTTATGTTCTTCATGTTGTGTTTGGTTTGACTGTTCTGACAGGTCTTGATCTTCCTCTTTTTCGGCTACTTGTTCATTAATGTCATCTTCACTGTACAAAATAAATTAATCAAGGTTTGAATGGAAAGAATATAGAGGGGTGTTATTTGTCTTATCTTGGCTTCTTACCATGTATTTCATGTGAGATTCTTTATATAGTCTTCTCGTTTTTTTAACGACTTGAATGGTGTAATATTCCCAAATGGGGAAGCAACGATATATGAACACAAAACTGGAAATAGCAATGTAAATCAAATCATTAAAACTGGAAACCAATATGGAGACATAGCATCATGTATTAGATCATAAAATCAATACAAAATAGTGAGGCATGAATCATATACAATGAGGAAACAAGCCCTCCATAAGCAATCACTGCTGAATATAAACTGCTACTACAATAAAAAATTCCAGAAGACTACTACAGTGCAGTTATAAGTGCACTTATATAGAAAAGGAATGTAAAGAGCATGTAGGGCTGTTATATGCCTCAAAATATATGAAAATTATATATCTAGGTTTTACACAATCTCTTACAAAAACCCCGGAAAGGGGTTTTTAGAAAGACACCCTGAATAAGAAGGGATCTAAAGCCCTAGGGCTGAAGATTCACTGCAAACTAAATCAAATGAGGGTATAAGTCTGAAATATTTTAGATCTAATGTAGATCCCCTCAAAGGTCTCCTCCAATGAAAGGATGAACCCTTCAACCACAAGAAAACACTCCAAAGGAGCCACATGATCCCTCACTGAAGCTATCCTCCAAAATAACACAATTCCCAGATGGAACGGTGTTGTAAATGATGGGAAATAGTTGGCCTGATGCCAAATATCTGAAATGTGTCCAAGAGCTCTCCAAATTGATCTCCCAGGAGAAGGAATCATTCCTCCTATGAGAAACTAGCTCAGAAAGTGGGTTTCTAAACCCTCCACTGCAACACCTTGCAACACAACACAATATCCTGCAGAAAATGCACTGATGAAGAAAGATGTAGCTTGGCATAAGAACCTAAATGTGGAAATGAAAGAAATTCTCTTCCAAGAGGCCTCTGAAGGAAAGAGGTGGGATTCTCGCTCGGGAACACCCGGTGCTAAACAACACAACAATCTCAACCAAACAGCTAAAGAATACAAGAAGTCTGAACAGACCATATACAAAATAATAATCCAAAACATAACCCCATATGGCTGCCATCCTCTTCCTTATATACATTATGAGCTTCCTTTGCCTTTTCCCCACTCAATTAGGTCATTTCCTTCATGAAATCAATCTCCCTCCAAAACTGTGTTATTCCTCATTTAATCTTCACTCCTCCATAACATCGTTGTTGACTTGGTCAAAGTTGATTGAATCAACAGGATCCAACCCCTGTTCACAATTGAAGGTGCTTTATTTAGCTACTAAAAAGGTCTCCTTTCACACTTGAAGTGTTTTTATTGCTTCTAAGGAGACTTATGGGCCTCCCCACCCACTTATTCACCTACCTAGTGATAAAACAAACTATAATATTGCATTTCGCTGAAGGCTAAATTTTTGGGATATTACAATCCTCCCCTCCAAAATTTTGCTTGTCCTCGAGCAACTTTAAATGTGGAGCAAAATTCCTCCCCTCCTCCTCTTGCGGCCTCCTCATCAATAGTCCCCACCACTACTCAAAATAATCTTCAATATATTTTCCCTCCAATTTTTCATCCCAAGTATGCAAGACCAAATGGCTCACATCATGAAAAGGTGGAAGGTGTAAGTGGAAACCTTCTTGTTGTCTGTTAGCCCCCTATAAATTTTTGACAAGAAAACAGGGGCTAAAATATTTTTGAGCCTTCAAGGAATGCATTTCCCCTGAAAACACATCAGCCTTGAAGTCTCTTGTGCCTTTGCCTTTGATAAATTCCCTCTGCTGATTTCCATTATAAAGTCTCCCTGATTGCAGAAAATTGTGCTCCAAAAGGCCTACATTTATCCCTTGTGTCCCTGCAAAATATCCCTTTTCAACCTTTGTTTTCCCCTTGTCAAATTCCCCTCTGATTCCCTAAATCTTCCCAAAATCCCCTTTACATCTTGCACACACCCCTTGTTTGGCCTATTTTCCCCCTTTTCCCTCTATCGTTACCTATTTCTGCCCTCAAATTTCATTAAAATGGGCCAAAATCCATTTTCCACCTTATGAGGTCTTAGCCCCCTTCAGCTAAGCCCCATAACTGTATTTCCCCCCATGTGGCCTGGCGCTAGAACCACCTGCCAGCCCAAATAAGCGCTCATCTCCAATATGTATCGGGTGCATTTTGAACCGTCGATCTGTGTAGATTAGATGGTCTTCACATTCCCCATAGCGCCCATCACCCACTTTCTTTCACCGCTCAGATTTCATCTCCACCGTCCGTTTACCCGTAGATCAATGGTCTGCGTTACGTCTCGCCTGGTGGTCCCCGCAGCTGCACATATCTGAGAACCACCAGTTTCCATCGCACTGCATTTGGAGATGGGCGGTAATTTATGTTTGGCCAACGATTCCATTCATCGTACGACGCGTGGCAGCGGCACTGTTTGAAAACCGCCTGCCCATCATGCGTTATCATTCGACATTTGATCAGGCGTGATATGCATATAAACTGTCCGATCTGTGATTGCCCATCCAATAGATATAGCGCCACGAAGTTGCACGGGAGTTAACCGAGGTAGCCATACCCCTGACCTGCCATCCGTTGCCCTTCGATCCATTTTCAACCATTGATCTCCTCCTAAGATCGGACAGTCCAGATTCATTCGCCCTCTGCCATGTCCTCAGCCATCGATCTCCTCCTGATATCGGACGACCCTGATTAAATGCATACCCGCCAATTAATCCTGTACCACCACATCACCTATTCCACATGTTTTTGTCGCTTTTTCGTCCATCCCCCTTTATAATTCGTTCAAGGGTCACATTTTAATGTTTTATGTTAAAATTTTCCACCTCGTCGCCCTCCAGAGCATACCCCGCTGATCCACCGTGTTCTTCCACGAAATCCTCTGCATTCATCATGCCACGTTTCCATTCTTTGCAGTCATCCATGCCACCCTCCCCATGCATGTTTTTCTTAACGTTTTTTTATGTTTTACAGGGTTACAGGCGGCGAAAAACCGCCATGATTCATATTCACTGTTGTGGTGGTACAGTGCATAGAAGAAGCTGAATTTAGAGCCTGATATTACAGGGAAATGTCGAGAAAGGTGTCTGTGACATAAATTTCATCGAAGGAGAGAATTCAAGCTCTGAAAAATCTCTCAGGAGCCATTAAAGAACATATTTCGCGGTCAGAGGAAATCGAGAAAGCGGCAAAGAGTATCAGTGGAAAAATAGAGCGTTTAAGGCCTGTAATTGCAAATTATAAGCCTTAATCCAATTACTCAAAGTCAAGGTAGTAGAATCAAAGAACCCGTGGATCGTTCAAAAGGTCCAATGCACAGAAAACCATACTATCAGGGTTTCCGTATCAGCAGAACATTCTTCCATAAAAGGACACAGTACCCATGTTGCTTTTAATCTATGCCATGTTCCTGAGAAGATTTCCACCCTGACAACAGCCCTATGCTATCAGAACATTTGATTCACAGTATGGCAGACCCTAGCATCATTTATACCTTTTTGTTTATTCACCAGAAGTACTATAGAATGCTGCAGCAGAGTACGTCAGAGACATGCCCAGAGTAAATGGAAGCCTGAAGAAGACCAATCTTGCATCCAAAAGAGTGCCAGAGATAATGCACAGGGTTTAAACAGAATGGGCTTCAGCCCTCTTTCTTTTCTAAGTTTAATGCTTCATTTATCTTTTCACCTACCTCCTCCACTCTCTTCAGCTATAAAATTCATGGAGAAGCTCATTGTAAAGGTTGTTGATTAGTTATCAGAGAATTGCAAGCTGTTTCTTTTGAGACATAGTCTCTGTGTGAAGTTGTAAGATAGGCTGAGGAAGATGTTTTCTGACTGAGTATCCAGCTATTGGCAATGTTGTACTTGACTGGTGTTGCTTTTTAATATGACAAGCACATTTCTCTGGATCCTGATCTAAAGCAGCGGTGATGTTTTTCTATCTCTGTATTTGTGTTTAACTTACATTCCATTTCATTTCATTTCTACTAGCTCGCATCAGAAATTTGGCATAGGATTTACCCTTGTTAGTTGCCCTATGTTTCTGCTCTCCTTGCCTTCAATTTTTTCTACTAAATGTGTTATCTAAGAGTTGATTTCAGTTAATTTAACTAGTGTAGTGGATGTTATTGCCTGCTAGCTGATGTATGAATTAAATGAATCTGTTCTTAGATGTTCTTGTTAGGATTTAATTGAATGAATTGGGAACACTGGGAGGTCTAGAACCATGTCTCTATCTCACTAGGATCCTTTTCAGTTAATTGAACCTTTCTAAGATCCCTCAAGCTGGAGGCCGAAGCATTGAGAGTTCAAAGTCTCTCTCTGATCTCAGGTCTTTAACTTTGTGTTCTAAATCTTTATTGTTCCTCCAGGTCCCTTACCATTCCATACCACACTATCATCTTTAAGATCCAATGTTTTAGATGATTAGCCCAACTGAAAGCCTGCACATTGAATAGAAAGTAAACCCTTTCCTGAATCCATTGCCAAATGGTCTTGAATGCTCCCTGGAATACTTCAACTCTGCCTAAATCCTCTTTGCTCATCCTTGTATTATATTGAGCCCTTCTTTCCTGATGACCAGAAACCAAACAAACAAACCCTGTGCCTATAACTAGCCTAATATCTTAAACCTTTGACCTTCAAAGACATTACCTTTAACAATCATAGATAGATCCCTCTCTGGACCCAGGAGGGCTAGATCCTGAGGTCTGAAAGTGGTTTGATGTTGTCTCATCTTTTGGTCTTGCCAATCTGGCCAAAACATGGGAACCCCAACATAATGGCGACTCCGCTAGGGAATTGAGTGCATTTCATCTTACATACTCTTAGGCACTCAAAAGGCCCAAAATATCTGGTTATATTGGCATTCAATTGCTGATGGTGGACAACATCCTACTTCAAACATTCATATACATCCACCTGGCGACTCCACACTCCATAACTCTCAAAGACTCCACTAGAGGAAGAACCTGAAATATGGCCAGACCTCATAGAAGGGTAGAACACATGGGTTGGATTTGGTTTAAAGAATTAATTGTTTTTGTCTACCACTATGTTCTGTCCTACTTTAAGCCTGATCAAATGTACAAATATGAGACCCACACTAAATATGGGAAAGATCTCAAGCCTCAGTCTTCATACCATGAGCAGACCTATACTCATGTGAAGAACCTGGTGGAACAAGAGGCTCATGTTGTATCTCCCACTCCTGAAGAAGCTTCAAGCAGCCATGAGCCAATTTTTATACCACCTAAACCTACAAACTTCATAGAAAGATATAAGCCTCTGGTTTTACCTCTTATTTTCCAACCCCTTCCTCCAGAACTTATAAACCAGCTGCCTCTTTTTGATGGAGAAAATAAAGGGCCCACTGCTGAAGAACATGTTCAAAACCTTGAGTATTTACTTGAATTGTATGAAATAGATGAAGATGATGTATGCATTAGAATTTTTGCCTTGTCTTTACAAGGAAATTTTAAGAGTTGGTTCAAAGGCCTTCCAGTGGAAAGCATTTTCAGCTTTCACCAATTTTCTCAAGTTTTCCTTGATAAATGGGCAACCCCTAAGAATGCTCTCCTCATCCTAGGAGAGCATCAAAATTTGAAAAGGCAGCAAGGAGAGATAGTACAATAATTTTCAGCCAGGTTCAATAAGGTATATCATGCAATACCTTCTGATATAAAACCACATCTAGGGTGGGCCCTATTGCACTATCCGAGTTCTTTTGACCCCAAGGTGGAATTCAATATAAGAGAAAGAGAGCCTTCGAGCCTGGAGGAAATGCAGAGCATAGAAATTACTGTCAAATTCAACATAAAGTGTAGGGAGGAGAGATTAAAGGCTACAAAGAAAGACTGAGCAGAGCAAATAAGGCAGGTCTCTTTAGAAAGCAAGCTGGAAAGATTGATAGAGACTGTCAACACCCTGCTGAACACAGAAGAGGAAGAATATGAGGCTGAAACCAGAAATGATGATTTGAAAAGACCTACTCCTTGTCCTCATGAAAGAAAAATTAGATCACTGCAAGATGTAAGCAGCATGCCAAGCATGTATGATGAACAAGAGTCAGAATCAGAAAATGAACTTGCAGACTATTTTGAAGAAAGACTTGCCGAGAGTCCTGAAGATTTGATGGGTGACGTTGCTTATAATTATGATTTATCTAATGATGATTTTTCTGATGATGATTTCCTCCAAAGGGAAACTGAGCTTGCAGAGCCATCATCAGCAGATTCATGGAAGGAAGATCACAACCATCAACTCCAAGAAAATGATGAGCCAATGCAGGCCATCTATGATACAGATGGAGAAAGCGTTGAAAGCATGATAGCAGTTGAAGATTCATTGAATCTTCTCTCTGCTTTATATCCGAACATCAATTATACTTGCCAAGAGGACGGAGGCTAGCAGCTTTTCAGTGCACAGGACAAGGAGGAAAGAGATGAAGAAAATCTTGAGCGGAATGAATATCCTGAGCCTTCTCCCGAAAGGATTAAGGTAATCAAAGAAGCCCCCGCTCAAGAATATGTTGATGTTTTCACATAGTTCAATCCGTTTCCGCAGAACCAGCCTGCGTTACTAGAGGACAGCATTTTCGAATATAGTGAGCCCTCTAGCTCAGGCTGCAGTGAAGATGAGCGAGATCTTCTTTCCCACAGACATCTTTGTTTTGATCCAGAGGAAGAGGAGGTATTCCCGGTTTATGCTCATCTGCCAAATACTCCCAACCAGGAAAAGGAGGAGTGTGATTACAGAGGCCACATTACAGATGCAATGATTGAAACTTCCCAGGATGCAGACAACCTATCAGTCATGGAAGGCTTTGAAGAAAAAAAATTTCATCATGTTTTTATTGATCCTATGGCAGAATACATGGAGGCCCTGATTGGCTCAGACCCTCAAGAATTAATCTTTTGCAAGAGCCACATACATCAGAATTGGTCACCACTGCTAGTGGCCTCAGTTTTGAAGAGCCACATGCAGAGCATCCTACGGTTATCTCTAATGAGCAGTCAGTTCTTCTTCCCTTTTTTGCTATTGCTTGACCGACTGCATTGGCATTATTGTATCACCTAGAGCATCAGATATTTCTAGTTAGAGTAGGGTAGGTAGGAAAAGCTCAAATAAGCTCAGTCTGTGAGCTTTTAGTTAGCTGTTTTTAATTCCTACAAAGTCCAGCATGTCAGACAGTCTAATCATGGCTTGAATGTTTTCAATTTATGTCTTAGAATATAGAGAAGAAATCTGCTGGATAGTCTAATCCCAACAGATATTAGATTAGGTAGAGAAACATATGAGACCAACAATCTAATATGGTCTCATGGATTGATAAGGGTAGATCTAGAATAGGTTTATTTTTTGTTTATAAAAATAAATGATGTAAAGGGTCTGCTAGCTCAAATGCACCCTAGAAGAAAAATTCTAGGATTGTAGGATGGGTAGGTAGATTGTTTGAGATTTTTTCTGCTGATTTGATGTCTTCACAATTTGTGGCAGCTGATCCAAGAGAAGAAAAGAATGATTCAAGTACCAGGCATCCGACCTACACCAAAGATTTATTTTCTGAATTCTTGACTCCTTCAAGAAGAAGCCATCCCCATGTGGAGCCACTATTAGCCCCCTATTAATTTTTGACAAGAAAATAGGGGATATAATGTTTTTGAGCCTTCAAGGAATGCATTTCCCCTGAAAACACATCATCCTTGAAGTCTCCTATGCCTTTTCCTTTGATAAATCCCCTCTGTTGATTTCCATTATAAAGTCTCCCTGATTGCAGAAAATTGTGCTCCAAAAGGCCTACATTTATCCCTTGTGTCCCTGCAAAATATCCCTTTTAAACCTTTGTTTTCCCCTTGTCAAATTCCCCTCTGATTCCCTAAATATTCCCAAAATCCCCTTTACATCCTGCACACACCCCTTGTTTGGCCTATTTTCCCCTTTTTCCCTCTATCGTTACCTATTTCTGCCCTCAAATTTCATTAAAATGGGCCAAAATCCATTTTCCACCTTATGAGGTCTTAGCCCCCTTTGGCTAAGCCCCATAAATGTATTTCCCCCCATGTGGCCTGGCGCTAGAACCACCCACCAGCCCGAATAAGTGCTCATCTCCAATATGTATCGGGCGCATTTTGAACTGTCAATCTGTGTAGATCAAACGATCTTCGCATTCCCCATAGCGCCCATCACCCACTTTCTTTCACCGCTCAGATCGCATCTCCACCGTCCGTTTACTAGTAGCTCAATGATCCGCGTTACGTCTCGCCTGGTGGTCCCCGCAGCCATGCATATCTGAAAACCACTGATTTCCATCACACCGCGTTTGGAGATGGGCGATAATTTTCGTTTGGCCAGGGATTCCATTCATCGCACGACGCATGGCAGCGACACTGTTTGAAAACCACCCACCCATCGCGCGTTATCGTTCGGCATTTTATCTGGCGCGATATGCATATAAACCATCCAATCTGCGATCGCCCATCCAACGGATATCACGCCATGAATTTTTGCGGGAGTTAACTGAGGCATCCGTACCCCTGGCCCGCCATCCGTCGCCCTCCGATGCATTTTCAACCGTCGATCTCCTCCTGAGATCAGATGGTCCAGGTTCATTCGCCCTCTACCATGTCCTTAGCCATCGATCTCCTCCTGAGATCGGATGGCCCAGATTAAATGCATACCCGCCAATTAACTCCATACCACCACGTCACCTATTCCACATGTGTTCGTCACTTTTTCGTCCATCCCCCTTTATAATTCATTCAAGGGTCACATTTTAATGTTTTATGTTAAAATTTTCCACCTCGCCGGCCTCCAGAGCATACCCCATTGATCCACCGTGTTCTTCCACGAAATCCCCTGCATTCATCATGCCACGTTCCCATTCTTTGCAGTCATCCATGCCACCCTCCCCATGCATGTTTTTCTTAACATTTTTTCATGTTTTGCAGGGTTACAGGCGACGAAAAACCACCATGATTCATATTCACTGTTGTGGTGGTACAGTGCGCACAAGAAGCTGAATTTAGAGCATGATATTACAGGGAAATGTCCAGAAAGATGTCTGCGACATAAATTTCATCGAAGGAGAGAATTCAAGCTCTGCAAAACCTCTCAGGTGCCATTAAAGCACATATTTCACGGTTAGAGGAAATCGAAAAAGCGGTAAAGAGTATCAGTGGAAAAATAGAGCGTTTAAGGCCTGTAATTGCAAATTATAAGCCTTAATCCAATTATTCAAAGGCAAGGTACCAGAATCAAAGACCCCGTGGATCGCTCAGAAGGTCCAATGCACAGAAAACCATACTATCAGGGTTTCCGTATCAACAGAACATTCTTCCATAAAAGGACATAGTACCCATATTGCTTTTATTCTATGTCGTGTTCCTGAGAATATTTCTGCCCTGAAAACAGCCCTATGCTATCAGAACATTTGATTCACAGAATGGCAGACCCTAGCATCGTTTATTTTCCTTTTTGTTTATTCACCAGAAGTACTACAGAATGCTGCAGCAGAGTACGTCAGAGACATGCCCGGAGTAAATGGAAGCCTGAAGAAGACCACTCTTGCATCCAAAAGAGTGCCAGAGATAAATGCATAGGGTTTAAACAGAATGGGGTTTGGCCCTCTTTATTTTCTAAGTTTAATTCTTCATTTAGCTTTTCACCTACCTCCTCCACTCTCTTCAGCTATAAAATTCACGGGGAAGCTCATTGTAAAGGTTGTTGATCAGTTATCAGAGAATTGCAAGCTGTTTCTTTTGAGACATAGTCTCTGTGTGAAGTTGTAAAATAGGCTGAGGAAGATGTTTTCTGACTGAGTATCCAGCTATTGGCAATGTTGTACTTGACTGGTGTTGCTTTTTAATATGACAAGCACATTTCTTTGGATCATGATCTAAAGCAACGGTGATGTTTTTCTATATCTGTATTTGTGTTTAACTTACATTCCATTTCATTTCATTTCTACTAGCTCGCATCAGAAATCTGGCATAGGATTTACCCTTGTTAGGTACCCTATGTTTCTGCTCTCCTTGCCTTCAATGTTTTCTACTAAATGTGTTATCTAAGAGTTGATTTCAGTTAATTTAACTAGTGTAGTGGATGTTATTTCCTACTAGTTGATGTATGAATTAAATGAATCTGTTCTTAGATGTTCTTGTTAGGATTTAATTGAATGAATTGGGAACACTGGGAGGTCTAGAACCATGTGTCTATCTCACTAGGATCCTTTTCAGTTAATTGAACCTTTCTAAGATCCCTCAAGTTGGTGGCCGAAGCATTGAGAGTTCAAAGTCTCTCTTTGATCTCAGGTCTTTAACTTTGTGTTCTAAATCTTTATTGTTCCTCCTCCCTTACCATTCCATACCACACTATCATCTTTGAGATCCAATGTTTTATATGACTAGCCCAACTGAAAGCCTGCACATTGAATAGCAAGTAAACCCTTTCCTGACTCCATTTCCCAATGGTCTTGAATTCTCCCTAGAATACTTCACCTCTGCCTA